>NW_004624813.1:1063628-1105343 GCF_000247695.1 Heterocephalus glaber | reverse complement strand
TAGGGAAGGGTGGAGGGGGTGAAGGGAGGGCTAGGAATGGGGAAAAAATAAGAACCAAGATGCATTATGTAAAGGTGCAAGTTCCCAATGAGAAATGTAAGTGTGTTGTTTACCTAAAATGTACCAATAAAAGAATTTAAGAAAAGAAAAAGAAAGAATTATATTTGTTCTCAGCACTCTTGATTTTATTTCTTCCAAAACTCTAAACCCTAGTCAAGTGCATACATTTTGTTATTGCCTATGTTCTCTTTCATTTCCTCAAGATGTTTTCTGAAAGTGATTTCCACTCCCACACTCTGTTTCTCCCACTTATCATGTGTATCTCCCCATCCCTACTATAATATTGTTTGCTCAGTGTTTCCACTTGAAAGACATTTTCTTTTTTAACTTTGCTAAAGTTTTTGGTGGTTTGAAGGCAATAAGCAACGAGAAAAATAGACAGAGAATTTGTCATTTTTCAAAGTCAAGATTTAGTGATTCAACTCCAGGTACTATCCAGTTCATAAAGGATTTAAAGATGATTTATTTTGTGTTATTTAAAAAAAGCATTCTACCTATTTTTCAGCTATTTTAATTATGAAGCATTCTTCTGAATTTCTAGTTTTCCAACTGTGGGTGTGTAAATGTCCCCGTAACTTAATGAACTGCCAATACCAAGACATGCAGCAATGAACAATAGACACACTGAATACCCAGGGCCTCCCTATTGTTTACATTACTCATCTCTCTCATGTAAAAGAAAAATAAAGATATTCCCCACAGACCTTCCATTTTACCAATTTTCTGAGTCATCCTGCTCTCTGACTCTCTTTCCTAAACCTGTAATAAATCATCAGGTCTTAGAGATACAACTTCTTAAATACTGTATCTCTTGCAATCAGTCTTCTTGTCTTCAGTCTCCTGCTATGATTTCAGGTCCTTTTATGGCTGATATGCTGCTGTCTGTTGGCTTGGAACGCTTCCTTGACTTCCTCTTGAGCACAGGATAACAGATGTAGACAGCAGGGGACACACACCGTTCCAGACTGTAATTCAGTCTTAATCTCCTCACCTGTCCTTTCTCCAGTCCTGTCCTATTCTTGGGAATTTGAAACAACTGATCTATTCTCCATGTATGCAGACCTTCTGTGAGATGTTGGGGGATACAGTGGTGATCAAAAGGGATAGAGTGTTATCCTCCCAGGAAGTGCAATCTATAGGGAATACTGATAAGTTCTTAAGAGGTGACACTGAAGTACATTAAGCTGTGCAGTAGGGGAACAAAGACTAACATCTGACATAGCCAAACACAATGTGTGATGTCCAAGTTTAGATTTGAAGGTTGAAAGAGTGTTATTGAGATCCAGTGAAGTTCAAAGTTTAGGGCAAGGAGTAATGGCTTTAGACAGAGACCTAATTTGCAAAGGGTAAGAAAGAGAGTATGATTCACATTCACAAAGCAGCAAATGGTTCATTGTGACCAGAGCTGCAGTCCTTGGGGGGCTGTGTTGGAAGATGCTCAAGAGATTAGTGTCTTTAAAAAAACAGTCTCCTTTGGCAAGAACTTTGAATCTGAGCACAAGGGGCAGTCCTGATGTGCCAGTCTTCAGCTGCATCAGCTTCTAGCAGAGTCAGTTTCCTGGGTGTGGGGAGACGGACGGACTCCTAGATGCAGCCCCAAAGACTCTTCTAGGATTTTTGTATGTACCAAGGTTAGTGGAACCCTAGAGAAAGAGAGACTTCCTTCTATTTAAAAAAAGCAGGAGCTAAGTCCCTATTCTTTGGGGTAGTGCTGTTTTTCTCCCTCGGTAGTAAAACCTGAACTTCCTGGTTATATGATATTGCATGAAAGTAACTTGAAGTGCCCAGATGGCTGAGGTGTAAGGCAGATATAAGGCTGAGAAAACTTAAAATCAATACAAACAAAAACAACACAGAATTCCCCAAACCTGTGTACACAGCAACAGAGCTTTCATCAGCAGAAAATGGCCAGGATTCTCAGTGTGTTGGCCTTAGTGAAAAATCCAGATGCATTCTCCATCTCCCCCTTATTCCCTTTTCTCAGAATGTTTTTAAAAATTATGAGTCTTCATGGTGTCTTTGCTTTTTCCATGGGCTGACTGTACAAATCCTCACCTTTTCCTCTCTCGGGGTGTGCAGGCTGGACTCAAAGTGGAGGACTCCTCGCCAAGCTCATTTGTACACATTGAGACTGAAGTGTTAAATCAGAGCGGGTACTTTTCACATAGTTCCCATCCACTTCCTCTGCTCAGCCCCAAGGAGAGAGAGCTCTGGGCATATGCAGTGTTGATTTATGATGAGCACAGACGAAGCCTCAGCATCCCGTTCTTTTGTCTTGCAGGGGACTTTGCTTGTACGTGAACTGTATCTTTAATTATTTCATTCATTTAGATTATATGCACACTTCTCCATTTCCTTTCTTCTTCTTACTTCAAAGAGCAGTCTTTCTAATTTCATGAATATAGTTGTAGGCCAACCAAAAGTTATGTTCAGTGTAGAAACAGTTTTGTGACCACAGTTTGTGTGTGTTTGGGATAGTGGTGAGCAAGATTAAGGAAGATTAAGGTATTCTTTCTCAGTATGCCTTCAAAGAAATCTCTGGATGTTACCTTCCTAAATGCTTTTTTATTTAGATTCTCTTCCTTTGCTAATTGTATTGCTAATTGTCTACTGCTGTGTACAACTTGCCTCAAAATCTAGAGGATTAAAAGAATTAACATTCATCATCTCAGTTTTGGAGAGCCATAAAATGAGAGTATGACTTAACTGGGTCTTCTGGCTCACAGAGTCTCTTAGAGCACTAAGAGATTAAACGAACATTGGGTGAAGCACTAAACATTTCAAAGCTTAACTTGGGGCCAACACAATTCCAAGCTTACTTGCATGGTTATTGATCTCTCCCGGTGGCTATTGGGTCCTTATTTCCTTGCCACATGGGCTTCTCAACAGTGCTGTCACAACATGGCTAATCGGAGAAAGAATAAGAGATGGCAAGCAAAATGGGAGTACATTCTTTTTGTCACCTAGTTTAGGAAGTGATATCTGATCATTTTTTCCTATATTCTGTTTATTATACTCCAGTCACTAAGTCTAGTCCAGGATTCCAAGGAAGGGTTAACACAAGCACCTGAATGTCAGGGGAGGTTCACTGGATCTGCTATAGCATCTCACTGTCACACTAGTTTGTTAATGCCTAAGCAAATATTTATTCAAGAAACATATGGAAAGCTTTTCTGTCTAGACTGAAGTTTCAGAAGGGCTCCAAAGGCAAAGTATCTGATGTATTTTATTCTTCAAAATATGATTTGTAATCTATCTAAGAAGAAAAGTTTATCCATGGGACCTTGATTCATGAATTTAATTCGTTCCACAATTCTAGGAAAGATGGCCAAGGTCATGTTTGTCACCAGATGCAGAGTTCACAAACAGAAACACAATTTTGCCAAATGCTTCTGTTTGGAAACCAAATTGTTCACAAACAAAAGCGTTCATGAACCGAAGTACCACTGTACTTTAAAAAATGTCCTACAAAAATATATCAGAGAATTATGAAGATGAGTGAACCCACCTTGGAGATGATTTGGGAACTGTACTTGATCTGACAGACACATTCCCTTCTGACACAGCTGCTGCTGAGCAAGAAACATTAAAGAGAGATTATTAGAGATCTAACTGGATCCAAACTAAGTGTCTTTCTTCCTAAGATATTTCAGGATCTTCTCAGAGTCTTGCTCCGACAATTTCTCTCTACCTCACCCCCTACTGCATGCAAATATTTGAGAGCAAAGGAGAGAAAAAATGAGGGAGACAGGACTACCAATTCTCCTGTCATAACTTTTTTCTTATTTTGTTCTTGAATTTTCTGAGGTAATTTTCTGAGGAGCAGCATTGTATCCTTCCTGTTTGTACCTGGAAAGGAAACACTGATTAGAATTACAGGGTTTTGGGTTTTGTTTTGCTTTTTAGAACTCTGTCCAGGACTAGCCTCTAATTTTGTAAATGAGGAAAATAAAATGCTGAGAAGTTCAAGGACTTGCTCATGTTTACACAAACTGGGAAGAGAGCAGGGATTCCCCCACTTCCAAACCACTGCTCTTTCCTGATAGCCCCCTTCCTCTACCTAATGTGCAAAAGCGCTGGACTCCACCAGATTTCTTATCTCTCATGATATGCTTCACTGCCAGTCCAAGGGCAAAGCTTGCCCTCACATCATGTGAGAGGAACCGCATTAGTTTTGAAGGTGACTCTTCTATTTTCTCATACCAAATAGTACTAGTTCAACTTTCTGACAGCGCTATGCATTCCAAATATCATTAATTTCACTGAGATTGAGGCCTCCTCATTGAAAGGAATAGTCGATAAAAATATGAAACACACTTTAGTAGTATCTAATTGTCACCATGGAAAGGGAGCATGAGAACTACATGAAATTGAAATGCTATTTGAATTTGCATCTCAAAAGAAAACTAGTTTACATTTAGCAATCATAGAAGTTGGCAGAGACTTTTTGACATGTAACACTGTCTTAGACTAGTTATGTGTTTATAAAGTTTTATATAACAACACTGTAGAGGGGAACCCTTCAAATTTTAAATTGTAGACTTTAGAAGTAGAATCTTTCTTAAATCTAGATTTCAAGTTTATGTTTATATATGAATTTAAAACAATAAGTTTTTATCTAAATTCTTGAACATCTGTGTCTTCCAGGAGATGTCTCCCAGACACAGAGAGGAAATGAAACAGCATCACCTCGAAACTATTCCTTTGTCCCCTCTGCCCTCTTTTCCCCCTCCTTAATTTTAAAAATTTATAGTGCTACCTTGAACTTTCATAAACTGTAATATTTCTGCAGGAAGAGATAACAGCCATGTTAGATGGTTTGCTTTTTTTTTTTTTTTAATAAAAGTGTTATACTATCTCTCCTTAGCAGAAATTTCAAACCAAAAATTAAAATACAGTTAAGTATTACAGATGATGTTGATACGTGTGTCATTATTTTGGGAAAACTAAATTTTTTAGAAGAGTAATGGGGGATTCAGTTCTGCTGTGACAGAACCATCTCTGATGAAACTGTCAACTGAAACCGGTGACTTGGAATCAAATAAAGACTCCTGGCTAGAAATGTGCTGACTTATGAAACAACAGAACTCTTTCTGAGCACCCATTAAGTCCTTGGAAATATCTTAAGCATTTTCACATCCTTCCCATATGGTATGTTTTCAAAGGCATTGTCTTACTTGCCTCCAAACTCTTCTGTAAGACATCATTTTCTTCTCTATTTCATAGATCATGATTTATTTACCATAAAGATAACATGATTTACTCATGGTTCAACAGTCACTGGGATTAGCTCCTAGATTTTCTGAGGCCCATACTTTTTCACTTAAATACTTTTGAGAAAGTGATAGGGGTGTCAGTTTGCAAGAAACATACAAAAAGCCCTCACTGACAAACACACAAGTGAACAAACACAAACCTGGACAAAGTGAAGTATCCCTTCCAAGAGGCAGTTCTCCTGCTCCTTCGTGGTCCTTCCGTCTCACCGTATTTTTCCATGTCTGTGAGTTTGCTGTCCTTTTTCCCTTCAGCTTGGTCTGTGTTCCGTTGTCTTCTCTGCCTGTTAAAATTCTATGCATTGTTTATAGAGCATCTCAGATTTCAGTCATTTATTTGGTAGTGTTTTTTAAAATTTGCCTTGAATGTTTCCCTCCTTAGACTTGGCTCCTCCAAACAATGTCATTCATACATGATTTTATGATTTATGGGGGTGGTTTATCAGATGGTGATGTGTGTTAAAATTATTCATGTTCATTTTTATCCTTGCTCAGGAGGGCCAGGTTCATAACAGCAAATATGGTTTATTCAATTTTAGTGGTGGTGGTTGGGGGGTGGTGGTTTCTGTTGTCTTATTCAGAGGGGGGAATAGGTATACCAGGGATGAATTTAAATATCTGTGTGAGCAATTTAGAGCAGGTACAAACCAAGAAATGAAAAACTTACCTTCACTTGACTGGGGAGCAGGATTCTAGAACACCTTTAAGGGATCAAGTGAGAATTACTGGGCAGAGGGAGGACGGCCAGCTTCATTGTGGAAGTGAATTTGAGGAGTGGTAGCAGTAAGACAGTGGAGAGTGCCTGCATTTCCACTTTTCACAGCCTCAGTGGGTGGTCTTGTTGTGTCTCTTTCCCACTGGACTGAAACTCCCAGAGCTGGTTCTCCATTGTATCCACAGAACCTAACAGAGCAGGGACAGCAGTGAAGCTTAGAAGTATTTGTTAAATGAATGACTAATGTATCACTGTTGAGTCTCACAGTGAGAATAAGAAAGGGGAACACGTATCATGTACAGATTGTTTATTCTCTGTGTTATATATATATATTATATATAAAATATATTATATAATATATAAAAAATATATAAAATATATTATATAATATATAAAATATAAAATATATAATATATAAAATATATATTATATATAAAATATATATATATATATATTTTTTTTTTTGGTACCAGGGATGATCGAACTCTGGACCTTGTGCTTGCTAGGCAGGCAGTGGCACCACTGAGCTAAATCCCCAGTACATTAAATATTTTTTTAGTGTAGGTTTTTGTATATTTGGATGGCATATGCCTTTGTAAGTTTTGTTTTGTTTCCACCTCCCATATGCCTTTCTGGTTTTAGTTACCTTTGCATACTGCCAAGACAAAATTAATCCAATAGCTACCTCCACTTGTGTTGACCTTAGTATTGTTTTCCAATCTCCAATCTCCTTTAAATACATACTAAGTATGTTTTGTAGGGTAGGCAGATGTGCAGAGAAAGCACATGTTTCAGTCATTCCTGTGTTAGTTCAAGAATGTACTTGTAAATATTTAGAGGTGGAACTAACTTACTTTAGTCCTTTCTGAAAGATTATTTGTGTGCTCTGTATCTTCTTCAACACAAGTCAAATTATTCATGATTTTCTCAGTTTAAAATAAAATATTAAGGGAATTTTCCTTCAGGAGTAGAGATAAATTGGGTTTGGATCTTTTTTTCATAAAGAAGGGATTCTTAAACCTTATGGGAAATTTTACTTAAAATACTCTAGATATAAGAGATTTAAATGTATTTAAAAATAATTAAAATTTTTAATATGTACTTTCTGAAAGGAAACAAAACTACAGCATATGTAACTTTCACTAATGACATTACCATAGAGATATAAGCCAAACTACTTGATAGAGAAAATTTAATGATTAATTAATTGATCTTTAAAGTATGTGTTTATGGGCATTACATACTCACACATCTTTTGTGTGTCTTCTGAATTGCTCACTTAGGGAAACTTTGTCAACTGTTGACAAGATAGTCAATATTCATCTTTTTCTGCACATTTCAGACTAGGTTCCTGATATTGTCAGATCCCGCAAGGTGAAGAAAATTGTAATTAAATATCAAACTGAAGCATCATTTTATGTAGGATTTTGGGATGGGGTAATCTTTGGTAGAATGATATAAGAATAAAAATTAGTCTACTGTACGTTTGCAAGGAAATTAGCTAACACACAAGGTGACTGATGGTATCTTGTAGAGTAATTATATTTTCATTCAGAAGATCAATGTTTTCTAATATCTAGGATCACAAAGAGACCAACCACAAGGTGAACCTAAAATTTAATGAGATTTGACTCATTCTTTTGGGACACTTTGTCAGCTTTTTTCTTGTGTGGGTATTGAATACAGCTACATGCAATTCATGGATTCCCTGTTGTTTTTGTATTTCTTTAGCTTAAGAATTGAGATTCAAATACCACATGTGTCAAATATCTACAAAAGTTGCCAAATGTTTACGTCTGGCCTGGCTTTTCCCCTGAACTATGGACTTATATGTACACCTGAACGCCTGACTCATCCACTTTATGTATGACAGAAAAGTCAAACTTCACAGGTCCACAACTTCACTCCTTCTCCTCTCCACCGCCCTCCAGATCCCCTCACAGCCAGAGTCACCTCACTTAATGGCAACTGCATCTTTCTGCTTGGCTCAGGCAGAAACTTGGTAGTTATCTCCAACTTTTCCTTTTCCTTGTCCTCAATCCTTCAGGTTTCAAAATGCACAGAGAATCTGATCACTTCTCACCACCTCATTTTACCATTCCAGTCTGAGCCTCTACCATTTTTGTTAGATTTACTGTAAAAGCCCCTGAATGGTCTTTGTGCTTCAACCTCTAGTCCTCTGTCATCTACTCTGAACACAGAAATTGGACCTACCCTTGAAAAATAAAAAGGTATCAAGGTACTCCTCCGCTCAAAAACCTCAAGAAGTTGTCCTTTTCAGTAAGAGTAAATGTCATAATTCTTACAATGGTTAACAATAATCTACGTGATCTAGCCTTTCATTACCTCCCTGACTGTATTCCCACCTACTTTCTACCTGGTTCCTATAGCTCCAGCCATATTGGCCTCCTTACTATTCTTGGGAAATGCTTACACCTAAAAAATTCTTGCCTCAATAGCTGTATGGCTCACTCTCTCCTCCTTCGTCAAGTTTTTCCTCAGATTTCACCTTCTTATTGAGGCCCTGACTGACGTTTCTTTGAAAAGTATGATCTGTGCCTCCAGAGTGGAAACAGCATATCTTGGGTCCACAGCTATGGCATCTACTTGTCATGCTCTGAAAAACCTGTTTTTTCTTTCTCAGGCTCAGTTTTCCCTTTATAACTTTGAGGCTTAGGCAAAATTCTTTATAAAGCCCTTTGGCCTCTCAAACTTAAACATATTTATAAGGTCAGCTTGACCCTACTAAATTGTAACAACTAGACTTGGGCTTGAACGTCTATTGTCAAGGAAAGTAATGGGTTCCACTTATTGAGGGAAATGCTACACTTCTGAAATAAGTCTAAGTTAAAAGTCTGTTTTGCTGTTTGGTTCACTGAATAGTTGAGAAGCCTTGAAAAAGAACATTGAATTCTCTGGGCATTGGTTTCCTCATCCATAAAATGAGGATTTTGTGGTAGATGATCTCCAAGTTCTCTTTTAGATTTAGAAATCTCCCTTTATAGGAGGAAAATAATCACACATTTTTCCTCATAGTCATGAGTCCTCATCTAGTTTTATAAAATATTTACATATAAATTGATAATTAAAGATGTAAATTTCTGGCTTTGCGTCTCAGGGTTCTATTTCCATTGAGTTCAGTTGGAGATAGTTCTTATCAAGTTACTAAGTATTTTTTCTTTGTAAATTCTACATAAATATAATTATTAAACTATACCTTAATCATTTCTTGAAATTGGAGCAAATGGTATTTTGTAAAAAGTACCTTCTAGGTATATGACTACTTATGGCTTTTAGGGTATGATTACAGGACTAATCAGAAAATTTTTCTGGTTTTATTCTTTATAGATTGAAAATAGCAGCTGAGAGTTATAAAAGCAACTTCTAATGTAATTTTGATACTTGGAGGCAGTTATTTGACATTCCCATTTCTGTGATTTTCAAAATGTTTCTGAGATGTTTGTTAACCAACAAATTCTCACAAAGATCATTTGAGAATAAAATAGAAAGAAGGTTGAGATACTCATTCTCCACAGGCAAAGCCAAGGCAACTAGAAAATGAATGCAAAGATTTTCCAGAACATAAACATTCAACATCTGAGTTTCTGTTGAATTCTGGGACTGGTGTTATTTATTCCTTAATTCATTCAACACTCACTTGTTCAGCCATTTATCAGGCAGATATTGATCTATGATGGGTCTTGTAGAGGCTTCAGCGATGTGATTGTGGTATAACTGGAATTCTTTCCGGAAATATGCATTGAAGTGTCTAAGGATAAAACAAAGGGTCTTTAGTATCATTGTTAACCTCTTCTAGCTCTTTTCCTGTCTCGTAGAGGGACTATTTTGTGGAACTATGCACCTAATTGAAACCATATGTCACTACTCTTAGTGTTTCCAGACAGTCAGATTAGCATCAGCTGAACAATGGAAACTCTACACTCATAGTGTTTTTCTCTTTATTACAAGGCAGGGTTTAAAGAAGACTAAAATCTCGTGAGTAGTTGTGGAGTCAGAAACACTTTCAGTTATAAATTCCTGGGATTTCATGTGCTTTCTCTTTTAGCCAGAATTTAATTTTATTTCTTTTAAAATTCTTCTCTCCTTATTGAAGTTATTTCCTTTCAATACACACAAACATATAATCTTAAAATTGTTGCGTTTCTTCTTATTTCTGATCAATAATTCCATGTTCTGTTTTTGCCCCTTTCCTCCAGTCCAGGGTGAGGTCCTACTCAGATCTTCGAGGTGCTTGTTTTGTTTGACTGAAGCAAGCTGCCTTGTTCTTGGTGATTCAGTTTCTTCAGCTGTGGTTGGTGCTTCCCTGTCTCCTGGTTGCCTTCTAGAATGGTGGCAATAGCCCTTCCAAATTGATTTAATTACTTACGTAACTAAAGTTGATAAGGGCAAAACCCAAACTTGAATTTCTCCAGCAGGTTATAGTTGTCATCATTAAAAAAAAATGTTCTAAGCAAAAGATATGGGAACTGAGGAGGAAACTGGGAACTCACTTACTTGGAAGGCAGGAAAAGTGAAGAAAGACGAAGAGGAAGGGAGAGAGAGACAGTGACGGTGACATGGCTGTTGATAACACTCTCTGAAACCAGCTGGAATATTGTGTATCTCTCAGCTTCTGCATAATAAATAAAGGTTTTCCAAATGATACAGGTTTGGTTCTAAGAGGGAGGAGGCTATGTTAGCACTCATTCCTTCCGAACCACAATATCGCAGAGTGTAGCATCTCCCTGCCTATTTTCCGTCTGCCAAAGGCGATGAGTGGAGTTGCCTTTAATTATTAACCTTTAAAATATCCTCTTTATTATTTGTGGCTATGGTCAGAGGAAAGCTTACACCATGTATGATCTCAATCCTTATTTCAGTTCTTCCTTCAGTCTCTTCTTTATCGGAGCAGAACCCCAAAATTCATAAACAGTGGCAATCGAGCCAGAGAAAAAAAGGAGGTCATGTCTTGTGCGATTTCAAGTGCTGGTAAATCTAGAGAAATCCCTGCGGATGCCCTCTGCCTACCTCAGGACATCTCCTAATGGCTGTTTCAGAGGAGAATAATATCCTAACTGATGGTATTATATTTTAATAGTTCCAGTGAGGGAAAATGAAGTTTATTTCTCTATTGTATTCCTCGATCATCAGTGAGCATTTTACAGAAATTAATTGAGCGTTCTTTAATCAAATCTAAAATGCCTTGTTAGAGAGTTAGGAATAGTAAATGTTGAGAATGTAGACAAATAGATTTGAACTTTTATTTGCATTTTCACCTGCCTCCTTTTTAATGGACTAATTTTTTTAACCTGAATGTAACAGAATATGTATGTGTGAGATTAACCATGGGAAACTGAGCTGTGACAATAATAATGTGTACAGTGTTCTTCAGAAAAGCCATACTAAAGGATGAATATTGATATTTCCATTACCAAACTAGGAGTGAAGAGCATTTCTCTCTGCAGTTCTTTTTAGTGTTAAAATAGTGAATCTTAGGGTTTAAGATCTACTCTTTGAGGGGCCGGGGATTTAGCTCAGTGGTTCTGCCGCTTGCCTTGTAAGTGCGAAGCCCCAGGTTCGATCCCTGGAACAACAACAACAAAAATCTACTCTTTGAAAATGAAAATCAGCGAATAGCATTGTCTTCATATGTATTGAGCTCATGGTGTTTGTTTAATATGTTTAGTGGATAAAAACACAATAGAGAATATAAAATCAAACGTATATAGGAGGTATAGTTTGGCTGCTAGTATTAAGATGTCCATCTTGAAAAATGGAAAGAAAAATGAAAAGTGGTATGGTTATTCTTTCTCTTCAAAATTCAAATTGACATATGACTGAAGTGATCATTATTTTGACACAGAGAGTATGAGCAGTCTCCTTCTTACTCAAGGTGATTAGGTCAGTGGCTGCTTTTTTATTCTTTTGTGTCCCATCTACATAGCTGGAGAAATAAAAGATTTGATCAAGATTCAGATTTTGGAGTAATTTAGGTTTTGTGATTTTAGAAAAATACAACTGGGGATCGTGTATTTAATGGTATAAACACAGACAGACATTTAAATCTATCTTGAAATGAGCATATTCTGGGAATTATATTAAGGCTATAATTGAAAGGAAATGCTGTTTCCTCGGGAGACTAAAGAAATTAGTGTTTGATAAAACACCATGTAATAAAACACTTAAGATTTTCCTTTCCCAGGCAAGGAAGTATTTGAACTGACTACAGTATTTTTGTATGGTATTTCAGGGTCATGTGGTATAGTATGCCATACTGCTGGGAAAACTAATAGGCATGATACAATGATATTCAATAACCTAGTCATTCTAGTGGTGAATTTCTGGTGTTAGATTATATAATGGAAGTCATTAATGTAATTAATGTGTTAAAATTTGGGTTAATTTCATTGTTTTGTTCATACAGTATCATATCCTTCTGTTTTCTAGTAATAGTACCCCTTTGGTTTGAGGAAATTATAGCTCCTCAATACTAATTCTGGTAGAGGTGCCTATATCCTAATGGCCCAGTCTATAGGGCTGGGAATATACCCAGAACTGATTAATCATAGTAGTTATTTTCTTTCACTTCGATGATTGGTCCAAGCAATGGTTTAATCCCAGAGCATTGGATTAAATTTAGTGTTCCACCCTCAGATTTTATGTTTGGGTGCCAGGAAAAGAAAGGCTCTTTTTTTCCTTCATGATTATTACATTGAGATGATGTCATCTAGATCTATGCATAGCCAAAGTCAGACTCCAACTCCACACTCTCTCCTAACACTTGCAGGAAGTTTCTGCCATGAGAAAGGATTACTGACAAACAGAAAAGTGTAAATGAAAGTTAAGACACTAGAGATGACGAGATGCTAGAGACAGATGGTGTAGGAAATGAAAGAAGATAGGAATAAAGAGAAGATGAGGATGTACAGAGAAGCACAGGTGAGAAACACGGATAAAGAGAAAGAGAGGATTGACAACTTCAAAGGAGTATCTGAAATGCCAGAATATACTGCCAATAGATCACTGCTGAGCTTCCATGAGTTTCAGTAGGCATCCTACCACTTGCAACAGAAAGAGTCACGATCAGTATTGAACAAACCCAACCTCTTCCCTCAAGGACGAGAGTAGTGGGAATACTTGGTGTTAGTAGGTAGGACCGAGGAGGTGCGGGAGGCACTGGGCCAGAGAAGTGCAGTGGCTGGAATGTGTGAAAAGGGGATTTGATTGTGCCAGGGAAGAAGTGCCATTGAGCTGAAACAGACACATCTCCAGGTGAAGGGAGAGGGGAGAGCTGCAGCCAGGGAAAGAGTATGCTTAACATACCCAAGGGAAAAGAATGTGAAACATGTTTGGAGAAATAAATGGGAGTTGTGACTGTCAGGTCAGCAAAGAGGAATGTGGTAAACTGCCACTGGAGAGATAAGCAAAGGGCAGAGCCCAAGGGGCCCCAGGAGCCAGGTGAAGGATTTTAAACATCTGTCCAGAAGAAATGAAGATCTCGTTCTGTTTTGGCTTGTATGAAGCATTAGCTGTACTGCAGGCATTGTACTGGAAATTCAAGAGGGAACACTGTTTCCGGAGACTCCATAGTACAATGATTTTATTGAATTTATGTGGCTAAAAATTTCATAGTTCAGTTTACTTTCTAGGTTCTTTATATTTTTTTCTTCTAAGTGAACATTACTTCATGAAGATAATCAAGACTAAAAATTGAAATTGTTGTCAGATGAACAAAATATATTATATGTATTTCTCAATTTTCTCATTTAAAACAGGCAAACATGGGTTGAGGTGGTTCCTTGAAAAAATATCAGAATTTAGAAGGTGCATTTCATGTTAATGACCAATGCTTTATCTTCATTTTTTTGTTCTTGTTGAATATTTCAGTTTTAAAACTTAACAGAAAGGTATATTTTGGCCATGCAGTCAATCTAGAAAGCTATATTAAAGCCCTTTATGTTATATAAAATTTGTCCACCAAACTGACCAATCCAATTATTTTGACACAGGAAGAAGTTGCAGATTAATCAACAGTATTGACAGGTTAAGAATGATGTTCTAAATTAGTTATTTTTAAGGGAAACATAGTCAAATATTTCTGCAGAACTTCACATAGCTAACATGGGACTCCAACCTTTTAAAACAATTTACATACCCTAGAGTAGAGATGTGAGGTTAGTAAATTAATCAGTGGTGAAGGTAAAATTGCACAGACTAAAGAACTCTACTTAACAAAAATCTCCTTATTGCCTCTTTTCTCTCATGGAGATAATGCTGAGAAGTGGAATGGTGGCCATCCCACCTCCTGACAAGTGCTGCTCAGGGCTTGATTAGATGATGGAGGCCAGGGCCGCTATTCACCTCCATCTCAGACACTCATCTACTGAAGTGGCAAAATAATAATGGCAGTGCTATTATTGATCTAAAAATTGTATTGGCAGATTAATTAAAAAATACCAGAATTGTAGGACCAGAAGGGACCTGGAAAAGACAGTTAACTCCTCTTAGAAACTCCTGATCTTGTTTTTTAGAGTTTTCAGAAAAAGGACACTTCTCTCGCCTGTAAAGCGAATTTCAGGATTTGGTGTTCTGTACTGTCAGCAGATATGCTGCTGCTTCATTCATTCGTTTCTTCTTTATTCAACTATTATGTATATTGGGTCCAGGATGAGTTAGGTCCTTTCAGTCTTTCATAGAATTTGTAATCCAAGAAGAAGGAAGGCAATAAAATAAGAAAGTATGAAAAATGATAATATATAATATAATAAGCAAAGTATAGAGGGCCACCAGAATGCATAAAAATGAGGTGTAGGGGGCCAAGGAAGGTTTCTTAGCTAATGCAAGTTTTAAATTAAGTCAGAAACAAAAATAAGAGTGAAGTCAGGGTTTGGGTGGGGCAAGGCAAGGGACAAAAAGAAGTTTTTTAGGCAGAAGAACAGCATGCATGAGAGCTGAAAGACAGAGAGCCAGGGTACATTTTAGGATCATGATTCTCTTGGACATCAAAGGATGGACATTTTATGGAAGGTGCTGTTACTATGTTTCTTTTTTGGTTCACACCTTGTCCACATCCTAAAGATTTTGCATCTAGGGATTGTTTCTTTCCATGCTGGCTGGCTTGTTTTATTCCATAAAACTCTGTCCCTGGGTTTGGCTACAGATTGGAAAAAAGGGATGCGGACAATGGGAGGGGTGATGTTGGTATATTTGGGGCTCTTGGATGAGAGGACCTAGTGCAGAAGAGGTTGTGATGAGCACAAGGTCTGAGATAGCAGAATTCCACCATAGGACGGCAATGCTTCTAGTATTTCCTAAACTCATGGAACAAGTTAATACAACTTTACAATTTATTTCCCCCATATCTTCAACATGGAAACAGTAACAAAAAAGTCTTCCTTATAAATTTGTTGCAATGATTGAAAGTAGTGAAAAAAACCCCCACCTTACTGGTCTCTTAATAAGTGTTAGTATTGTTGATTTGGTTGTTATTACTCCTTTCTCATTTGGTTCCCAGGGGCAGAAGATGCCAGTTTAATCACAGTGACTGACAAAGGCTCTCACTTATTTTCTATCCTTTAGGTTTATGTCAAAATCATGATATCTTGTTCCCAGACTTTGGTTGTGTTATTCCATTCACAGACAGTCCAGAAGTTGCCTGCTGTATAACCCTGATTTAAAACTCCTGCATTTGTGCATGTGTCACTCATTTGAGAGAAGAGTATAGCACCGGAAACCCCAAAATTGAACTGCATCTGGTAAGGTGTGCATGTTTCTGACAACGAAAGGCTGGAATATGACTTTCCCCTTAAGTGTGAGAGAAGATGGAAGTATGTCTTCCAAGCTCTTTTAGTAATAGTCACAATGACTTCTCAGGGCTGAACTCTGTTTACTGAGAATTGAGAGTTAATACATTACATGTTTTTTTTCTTCCTGAGAGGGACCAGTGAAAGCAGACCTAAGATACCATAATGATAAAGTACTGATTGTTAAAAATACAGGAAGATCAGGAAGATGCAGGAAGGGGGAATCAGAAGCTATAGTTACTAATTCTGAGCCCCAGTAGAAGAGCTCTTACTTACACACGCTGTTTTCAACTCTAAGACTACCTAAAAGGCAGAAAGGTCCCCATTTCAAATGACCAGGCATCTGTGGCTAATGACTGTATTCAGCTGTAGTGCATATAGCAGGTGAATGTTCCCCTCTCTGGCTTGTTCCTGTTATTATCCAGAGAGCTACTCTTGTTTTTCTTTTCTTTTCTTTTTGCTTCTTTTTCTTGCTAAAAATCACAGAGTTGAGTAAGGAAGTAACAAACCATTGGGATCTGCTAATCAAATCTGAGAGACCAAGGCTCCAATCTAAGCACATCATATGACTTAAGAGGCCTCATTTAGACAGGATCTGAAAAGTCCCTTCTAAAGCCTTTACAAAGGGAGAATAATCGTCATTAAGTGCTACAGATTTCACAGAAAAAAAATGGATTAGGGGCTTGTCACAGGAAAGATAATTAATGTGCTGGAAGTATAGGCAATAGAAAGAAAAATTTCTCCATAATAAGAAAAGAAAAAAATTACAACAGCCAGGGTGGATAATGATTAAATGTTAAGAAGCAGTTCCTGCTGGTTTGATTTCTACAGTGTAATTGAGAGAGAAAGAGAGAGAGAGAGAGAGAGAGAGAGAGAGAGGCACGAAGGAACATATACACTCACACAAAAGGAAATAACATACAAATATGATCTCAAGATTTTGTTGTACTAATATTTATTTGTCTCTCCATGTTCTAAAAAGATGATATGTCTTACTTTGTTAAAATTCCCTTAAACTAATCTTCCCAAATTCCCTTTCAATATATACTTTGTCAAAAATATTGTTGTTGATTGGGGAATTATTTTGAAGTTATTTTCTAAGTTGTTTTATAGTTAAGGAAGTCATAGACAGCAAATATTTTTCTGTATTGTTTAATTCCACCATCTTGTTGCTTATAGTCATTGCTGAAATTGGTGTTGTTTTAGGCCCTGAAGCAAGTGGTCCTTTGCCCCTTTTGTAATTTCCTCCTTTCCAGACAGAGAAACTTGGCTTTTCATCAAGGAATCAAATGCCCACCCTGTGGGTCTGCTGGGACTTTTTCCAGCCCAAACATATTTCTTTCCTGCGAATGTGTAATCATTTGAAAGTGAGTACACAGCTGAAAACCTGTTGATAGGAAATGCTGGAAGAACCAGTTCTTTTTCTTTGGTGCTAGATGTAGCTTGGGCAAAAATAATTAACAATTATGACTTGCTATTTATTTAATTATAACTGCAATAAATATTTTAAAATGAGAGGAAAGGAAAGATCACCTCTCTTTTAGGTATGATGTTATGCAACAGCCACACCTTGCTAAGATGGTACTGAATGCAAAATCGAGTTCTAGGCTTTGCATTTTGATTATGTTTTCCCCAGCTGATGTGTACAGTGTATAGCCATGACACGCATGGTTCTGTGTTAGGCACAGAAAAATCAGAAAATGAATAAGATAGTATTACTTCATGGTTTACTGGGGACATAGGCAAAAAACAAAAGCAAAAACACCACCACCAACAAAAACCAAAAACCCGAATGAAATGAAGCTTGTCATCCAGGGGGGGTAAAATGCAGGGATGACCAGAGATGCTGCTCCCTGGGAGTATGTGTTGGTTTGGATTTCATGGAGGAGGCAGTGTTGGAGTTGGTGCTTTAAAAACTGGGTAGGCATCTGGCTAAAGTAGGAAATAGTATTTTATTGCCATCGGAATTAACTGGAAAAACTCTAACATAACCATGGTGTTCTCTTTTTTCAAAGCTTCCAATGAACTCACTTTGCTTAAAGAAAAGAAAAACCCAAATATTTAGGACTTCTTATTTTATTATCTTGCATAAAAATGTGCCTATTAATATAAAGTTTTTGCTTGTGATCTAACAGGCAGTTTTTATGTACAGAAGACTGATTCTTCTGGATTAAAAAATTAATATACAACATTTTACAGATAAAACTTAATATTTATCCTCAGTCTTTTTCCATTCAACTTAGAAACTGTTAAAATATAGCATAATGGGGCTGAGGGTGTAACACAAAAGTAGAGCCATTGCCTAGCATGTGCAAGGGCTTGGGTTCCATCCTCAACACACACACACACGTGTTTGTGTGTGTGTGTGTTTAACAATCACTTTAAAAATCAAGTTCTAAAAACTTAATTAATTAAAATTGTTTAAACATTTTGAACTGAATTAAAAAACTTGATTTTTAGGACTTTGAGCAATCCAATTAACAAAAAATACTTTTTAATTACTTAAGTAAATCAAGAAATACTATAGATTAAACTTATAAAGATGATTAAACTTAGGTTCTTTTAAAAAGCCTTACCATGTATACACTTAGCAAATTTAATAAAATTCTATTTTATTTTTGAAATTAAAATACAAAATTTAATAAATTATCAAATTATGCAATTATGCATTAAATGGAAATCATATGACTAATCCATTGGATTCTCCAAAATGCCAACTCCCTTGTGCACTGAAAATATAAAAATACTAACTATATTCATTTGCTTATATAAAACTCCTAAATTAATGATATCCTTTTAGTTTACTTTGTCATCTGTATATTTATTTCTAAATTCCCTAGGGTTAAATGACACTATTGTAGCAGAGACTGCAGGCTGCCATAAGGTTTCTAGTCCCTTAATTCTCCTTAGTATCAGGTTTTGGTATATTCTGGGCAACAGTAAGCCAAGTAAATTACATTTTCCAAATTATTTTTTCATTTAAGGGTGGCCGTGAGACCATCATCCAGCTTAAAGGAAAATGACTTACTTGGGCCTCAAGACTTTTTTATCTGCTTGCCCTTCTTTCTTACAGTTGCCATTTTGGACTATGAAATGATCTTGAAGACTAAAGGCAACATCCAGGATGGTAAAGTAGAAAAACAGAAGGAACACACATATTTGGTATCCATAGGCCTTCTACGATTACTCGGAACTGCTTGTGTGCAGTCTACTTTTCAAAAAAATGTTATATTTATTTCATCATCATATATATCCAAATCTAATCTACCTGTCAGTTGGCAGTATTACCATGCCAGACATTGCATATCTCCTATAGAACTGGTATTACTTATATATCAAGTACACAAATTATTTATAAAATTGATAACTTTCATACTAATTTTTTATTAAGTGCTTGCTTGTGAATGACACTGAAAATACTCTAAATGATCTTTACACTCATTCTCACAGGGGCTCCCTAATTTTAAAAAGGTCCTAACCTTTTTAAAATGTTACCACATTACTTAATTCTGAAATGTGATTTAAATCTACACTCTTTTACTCAAGTGTTTTCACTGCATAGTGAGATTCAAATAATATATTTACTGACTGATTCTATTAAGCATACTTCCTGTCTGGATGCTAATTTTTTAAGATAATTAAATGACATCTTAATATTTCTCACAGATTCTGTGATTTATGGTTAAATGCCAACCTATTTTTCTAGATAGTTTCTTAGTCATTTCTCCGATAATACACCATGCTTTGGCCTTTAGTTTTCCAAAGAGTATAAACAGAACAGTAGAGCTGTGATACATGCTTTAAAAAGAAAAAGAAGTTGAAAAATCACAGCAATTGAGGAAATACATCATTCCTTTGCAAATTCACATGTACATAGCATGTTAAAGGCTCTGAAAAGTCCTGTAGTAAAGAAACTTGCTTACTTTTAGGCTGCCATTAATTAAATTTGAGCTCAAATTTTTTTTTTTTTTTTAGTTTCAAGAAATCTTACATAATAATATGCAGACATTAATGGGTTATAATTTGAGTGTCATAAAACTCTTCGGTATTTCCTGGACATCAGTGCTTAGCTTTCTCCTTCTTTGCTGCCAGAATCTCCATTTGCTCTCCTGGACTTCCTTCTCCTGCTCTCTTCCAGGCCCAAATTCTGCCTCACCTTCTTTAATAAAACCTCTGACCCCTCAGAGCTGCTTCTTCCTTAATCTGGGTCCACACAGCAGTTTGTAAATCTAATTCCCGAAGGACTAGCCCTTAGGGCTTTGATTATTTACGTTTTGGTTCTTTTTCTTGGAGTCATTAATTTAAAAAATTTTTTAAAGCAGGACCACCTATCAAAGGGCTTGCTAGTTCCTGCCTACTGAATTTTACAAAAAGCTCAATGAATGAAAGTTAGAGAGACCTAGACTGTTCAGTTAAAGAACACCTATTCATCTATTTCACTCATTCACTCATTTGAGAAATGTTCATTACATTTCTGCTTCGTGCTAATCACTCTGCTGTGTACCTGAACTAAAAAGATAAATAAGAACAGGAATAATCATTACCTTAGTGTAACTTATAGTCAAGAAATGCAAGATTCAACATTAATTTACAGTTGAAAAATTAATCAAACACCAATTAAAAAACAAGAATATGAAATATAAAAAATTTAAAATAAAATCAACTTTCTGGCAAGTGAATTGGAGGAAGAGAGCTAGAGGGTGTTTGTATTAATCAGGTCGGGCTGCTGTAACAAAATGCCATGGAACTTGCTTTTCTCATCGTTCTGGAGGGTAACAGTTCAAGGTCATTAGCAGGTTGGTTTCTTCTGAGGCCCTGTCTTTGGGTTACAAATGACCTCTGGTTGTGTCTTCACCTGATTACCCATCAGCCTTTATCCCAATTTCTTCTTGGACATTAGTTAGCCAGATCATTGTCCACTCTACATGATCTCATTTTACCTCAATTTCCAATTTCCTCTTTGAAAGCTGTATCTTCAAATGTAGTCACAATCTGAGTCACTAAACTAGAACCAGACTGAGTTCTGAAGGGATGCCATTCAGCTTGTGACAGTATAGTAAGAATTTGTAGGATTTTACCAGAATAGGGAGGGGAAGGATTGCTTGCTTCATAAGAGGAGTATTGAGTGAAGAGATATAAAGGGTAAAAGTTAACAAATGAAGATGTGAGATAACAAAAGTGAAGATGTAAAGATGTGAGAGGGATTGCCCAGAAGGAAAAGCAGAGAGAGTAAAGGACTGGGTGGCTAGGAGGTCTTGGGCTGGTTCCCACAGCAAGTGTGAGGAAATGCCCAGTGGAAAGCAAAGTGAGGCCTGGCAGGTCTTCCCTAAAGCAACTAAAATGCTCTGAATGTTTCTGCATTTTGGATAGGACACATGGGCTGCCATTTGGAGAATGGGTCGGAGGAGTGCCTGAATCAGTGCAGAGAAGCATAGAGAGAAGAAAAGGAAAATGTGCAAGGCAGGGTCTGCATGGCTGGAAAGAAGGGTGAACCCATAAACACCTCTTTCTAGGAAGTTGCTCTGAGAAGGAGATAATAGAAAGAGTAGTAGCTGGAGGAGAGCATGGAGTTTAGTTCATTTGTTTGTTTCAGTTGTCAAGATAAGAGCATGTCTAAAAGTTGATGGGGAGCCATTATGGAAAATGTTTTGGTGGTACCTCAAAAAATTAAGCAGAATTGTCATGTTATTCAACAATTCTACTCACAGGTATATACACAAAAGAATTGAATACAAGTATCAAACAAAAGTAGCCATAGTTACAGTAGCCAAATGGTAGAGGCAACTAAAATACCCATCAACTGGTGAATAGATAAACAAAATGTGGTATATCCATACAATGAGTCACAAAAAGGACTGAAGTACTGATGCAAGCTACAACATGAACTATGCCTGGAAAATATGCAAAGTGAAAGAAACCAGACACAAAAAGGTCACTTCTAATCCATCTCTACTAATCCAGCTCTACCTTCCCCCTAGTGACTGTGAATGGATCACCATACCGCAGGGTCACTCTTGCCTCTTTTTCTCCTTCTTCCTCCACCTCCTCCTTTTCCCCTTTTCTGTCTCCCTTCTCCTCTCCTTCTCTTTCTCCTTTTCTTTTTCCTTCTTTTTCTCCTCTTCTTCCTTCTTCTTCTTTCATCATACTACTTGGAGTTTCTAGTCCAAAGCCACTTTCTTTTCTTTTTTCTTTAATTTTTTTATTAGTACATGTGTGTAATACATAATGTTTGCATTCCTTGTGGGAAGTTGGTATACATATATAACACATCTTAAATCCGTTTTCCCCCTTCCCTTCCCTCCCTCTTCCCACCCATCTCTTTATCATCTTCTGTTTCTTGGTACATGTTTGGAATACATAATGTTTATAATCATTGTATGAAGTTGATAGATGTACATGATACACTATCGTTACTTTTTAAAGTCTTTAATCCCTTTCCTCCCTCCCACTTCCTTCATCTCTTGATCCCCTTCCCCTTTTAATACCATCTCTCTCCCTACTTCCTATTATCTATTATTTTGCTCTTTATTTTTATTCTGGGTTTCTCATACAAGGGAAACCATGTGATATTTAAGCTTGTGTGTCTGATTTATTTCACTTAACATTACGGTCTCAAAGTGCATTCATTTTCCTACAAATGACTCAAGTCTGTCTTTCTTTAGGGCAGAGTAGTATTCCATTATGTATCAATACCACATTTTCTTTATCCATTTATCTGCCAATGGACATATAGGCCACTTCCAAGATTTAGTTATCATGAGTTGAGTTAGTATAAATATGGATATGCATGTATCACTGTAATGTGATGTTTTTCCCTTGTTAAGAACATCATTCTAGTAATTGTTTCCTCATTCTCTAGCATATTTCTCTCTCTCTCTTTCTCCCCCCCCCGCCAACTCTACTAGCATGCAATCATGGTGTAATTTCTCTTCCAAAAAAAGAAAACAAGAAAGAAATCAAGACTCCATTATATTATAGATCATAATAAATGGCAGCTCTAGGTCTCCAGTTGCTCAGTCCAAGTACCTGGGAATCCTCTTGGGTTTCTCTTTCACTCACCTTAGGCTATCTATTGAATTTTGGCAGATCTGTCTTCAGGTACATAAAAAGCCTCACTGCTTCTTGCCTCTTTATCACTACTATTTTAGTTTACTCTACACTCAGTAGCAGATAGGGGAAGGAAGTGGGAGGGCTAAGGGAAAGGATAGAAGGGAATGGGATTAATATGAGAAAATAGAAAAATAGGAACAAAATTTTTGTAAATAGGGAGGGCTGGAGGGGTTGAAGGGAGGGCTGGCAAGGGTGAAAAATAAGAACCAAGAGAGACTATGTAAAGGTGCAAATTTCCAATGACGAATGTCATTATATTGTATACCTAAAATGTACCAATGATTAGAATGAATAATTGATAATGTAAAATAGGAAGAAAAGGTCCAAAGGCGTAGGCGTAGTGGGAGGCACAGGGGAAAGGAAAGAAGGGAAAGGAAAAAATGATGAGAAATGTAAAAAATGGAAATAAAGTCTTTGTAAATAGGGAAGGGTGGAGGGTGTGAAGGGAGGGCTAGGAATGGGGAAAAAATAAGAACCAAGATGCATTATGTAAAGGTACAATTCCCAATGAGAAATATAATTGTGTTGTATACCTACAATGTACCAATAAAAGAATTTAATACAAAAAAAAATATTTAAGGTAGGGCCGGGGATTTAGCTCAGTGGTGGTGTCTCCTGTCTTGAAAGCACAGAGTACTGAGTTTGATCCCTGGTACCAAAAAACCCCACAAAAATTAAGGTCATGTCAAATTTCTGCTCACAGTCATCAACAGACTGTCCAAGCACAAGTCCATCAGCCACTGTGTAACCTCTGCAGGGTGAGCGCCATCACTGCTTTGACTTGCCCTGCCCTGTACTCTGTCCCTTCACATCACCTCCCTGATTCCAGGTGCCTGGCTGCCCCTGGAGCACACCAGACACAAGGCCTTTGTGTGGGCTGCTGCTGTGCTGGAGACAGTTTTCTTTGGTTATCCATAGGCCTTACTGACCCCATCTTTTCAGGTCTGTGCTCTAATGTCTTCTCTGTGAGGGTTTATTTTATTTTAGACAGGATCTTGCTAATTTTCCCAGGTGGGGTTTAAATTTGCAACCCTCCTGTCTCAGCCTCCTGAATAGCTAAGATTACTGCTTGTGCCCCCATCTGTGGCTGTGAGGTCTTTTTGGCTACCCTACTTGGAGTTGTGACCACCCACCCTGCCTTAGCCCTTTCCACCATCAATCAAACCTACTTTTTATCTCTCCTTTCTGTCTTCCTCCATTGAAAGATAAGGCTCAGGAGAGCAGGGGTTTTGTTTTTGTTCTTTGCCTTGTCTTGAGGAGCCAAAAATACTGGGAATGGTATAAGCAATGAGTAAATACTGAGCAGGAAGAATATGTAAATGCACACAGGATGGGTGGATAAATAGATTGCATTCCATGAGGAAGATGCTGCCCTCCTTGCCTGCCTCTTTTCCAGCTTTAGGTTTCAGAAATCTGACACCCTTGTGCCTGTGGGGACCCCATGGCTCACAAATCCTTGGGGAGATCACCACCACCTCATTCTGCCCCTACCCTTCCACCCTGACCCAATGCCCTCACTTGCATTTCTAGGTGAAATCTGGTAGTGTTCACTTTGGGAAGCTTGAGGACCAGGTTTTGATCATTTTCTTAAGAAAAAGAGTATAAGCAGTTAACACTGATGAAGGGGAGCCTCCCAACCCACAGAATGTTATGATTTTAGGTAAATTTCTCTTGGATCTGGTGGTTGTTTTGCTTAGGAATATGGAAATTGATTTCCAAATTCTGGATTTTATACAGGAAAAGCTACAGCTCTCAAAGACAGTGATTTCTATCTGGTAATGTTTCCAAGGCATATGTTATTTTCCTCAACCAGAGCTCTCTCTCTTTTAACCTCATAAAGGGCAGAATAATTTGTGTGCCATTTTGAGTCGTTTTAAAATGTATTTATATATCTTCTTTTAAAATGCTGTAGTTACTTTGGAGCATTAGCGACTCCTCCCATGTCTGTGAAGAACAGGAGAGTGTGCAGGGCCTGTGCTCCTCCTCCCACGCCTGCTCCCTCCCTGCACACACTCTGAGGAGCTGGGAATGAAAGGGTGCCAAGGAGAGAAAGCAGGAGAGAGCAATAGCAGAGATGGAAAATATGCCTGAAGGTGGGGAGAGAGGCTGGAAGAAAGGCACTAGAAAGAAATGTGAGAGGCCAGCATGAGGGTAGGCACAGCTGTACTGCACATTGCTTTCCGACAAATCAGTGGAAATGCTTTATGAAAGCCCTTGACCTTTCAGCAAACAGGGCTTTTAGGGGGGGTGGTGGAGAGGGTCTTTATTCTTCTGAAAAGCTTACAATAGGGTTGAGAAGGCAGTGTTCAATTAAGGAGAAAACAATTCAGATCTTGTGAATAAATTAATTTTTACCTTTAGGCAACTTGGTGGAGTGTTTCATAAGCCTGATGGAAAACTCTGCAAAATAAAGACTTTCAGTAGCTGCTTTAATAAAAGTAGATTAAGGTCCAGGATTTTTAGAGGAATGGACAAGAGTATTTTGAGTCTTGTAGTAAACCTATTTTATATTGACTAAGCAAACTGAATCAGACAAATGGACATTTTTGGGCACTTCCGTTTTCCAAGGCCAGGTGCCACAGATGCACGGTGGTGATTCGGAGCAGGGGTGAAGAGGATTTCTGGGAACTGGGCTTGATATTACTTTCAAATTGTCCCTTTTGCCTGACAGATTTGTCTAGCTCAGACCTAACATTTTGCTTTGTTTGTACCATGATGATATCTGTATACATTAGCAAAGCTATTGCTAGATGACCGAGAAAAAAATATTATTCTGTTTGTCCGGTATTTTTTGTCTTGTTGATTTTTGGGTGTGGCATTAGGAAATTATGTACTTTGCCTATGTGTGTTAACATGAGGGTTATGATAAAAACAGTTGTGGGGCATGACTATAAAAAGAGCACAGGAAATTTCATCACTGAAAAGCATAGGAGATACAAGGAACCACAATAGAGGCCATAAATCAACAATCTGTACAAGAAAACATAGTTGGAGCTGGGCACAATGGGCATCCCTGTGATCCAGCACTCTGGGAGGCCAAGGCAGGAGGATCTCAAGTCTGAACCCAGCCTGAGCAACTCAGTGAGACCCTGTCTCAAAGTGTAAAAATTCCAAAGGATTGAGGATGTAACTCAGTACAAACAACCTAGGTATAATCCCAGTACCACAAAAAGCAAGCAAGAAGCAAACAGTTGGAAGAGCCTAGATGTATGCCAGTGTTGCTGGTCTATGAAAATGGGCAGAGGATGGAGAGCAGAAAGTCATTTCAGAAAAAGGAAATTGAAAGAAGTTAGGAGGTACAGGCTGGGGATTTAGCTCAGTGATTCTGCCACCTGCTCTGCAAGCGCAAGGACGCGTGTTCGATCCCTGGTACCAAAAAAACCCCGAAACAACAACAAAAAACTGGTGAAGGAGGTAAATGGGTGGATTTTGTTTGCTTTAAAGTTCAGAAAGACATTAAAATGACTTGTACAAAAACAAATGAAAGGTAGCAAGAAAGTTTTAACCAGGTCATTAAAGGTTTTGAATTCCAAGCTAATGAGTTGATTGGAGAAAGGAAACCCAGGGCTATCCAGGAGAAAAGATGAAATCAATAGTTCATTGACTGGTTTCTGACTCTTGTATCTTCACTTAATGCATTTGATCAGTGGATAAATGTGTTGCTAGGTGGACAAGATTAACTAAAGAATGTTACACTGTTGCAAAAGCAATCTATATTGTTAAAAGTTGCATGTTAGAATGCATATTTTAATTAAGAATGTTATGAGCAGATCTTTAATTGCCATTTTAGTGTTTCAACTTTAAGTCCAAACAATAACCGAACATGAACTAACTAGTGTGACATTAAACTCCTAGGAAGCAAAACTTAAATTTCTGCTTTTAGGCAAACTTTTTACTTATGTAGCCAACTTATTTCATTTACTCAATTTGAGGGACAAAAGGTCATATTTCATGTAATAATGTGTTAATTTCAATTTTTCTTTAGGAACTATGTTTTGTCTTGTTTTTGATACTGTTATATACAATAGAACAAATAAGACAGAAATATCCGGATACAAAATTATGCAATGGTTTTCCTACAACTGATTCCACTGCAACATTGGGAGGGAGAAGAGTCAGCTCTTGCTGTGCGTTTTTTCTATTTCAGTAGTGTGAGTTGAACTCAGGGCCTTCACATGGAGCTACATCCCAGTCCCCTCCCCCCCTTTTTTTTACTTTGACACAGTCTGACAGGTTGTCCAGGTTGGGAATCAAACTTGGGATCTGCTTCCCTCAGCCTCCCAGAGTGCTGACTTTACAGGCCTAACAGCCTACAGAATTCTTTTGAAGAGTGACATTCACGGTCCCAGAGGGTTCCTTCCTCATACTCCCCTTCCCTCTTCCTCTCCGATGTCCAGTTTTGGAGGTGTGTTGCTGCTGCCATTCTTAATTCTTACTATAAAAGGCTGACGTGTTCTTATTGAATTTGTTGGTCTCTTGAATTAGCTGTAGTTCCTTGAAACTTACTCTTGGAAATGTTAGCAAAGTTAGAAGCTGCCAAAAAACTTTGTTTTGTTTCTTTCTTTTTTGTTTCTTCTTTGGGTTTATTTATCTGGCTCTCTCTCTCCCTTCTTCCTTCTCCCTTCTCGTCCCCTCCTTGCCTCTCCTCTCTCACATGTGTAGGGGATGCTGTACGCCCTCTCACAGTGTCCTTCCTCAAACTCTTACCTTGAAACATTTTGTTCCCCCTTGGCTCAGGCAATGACTTACAGTATGGATGTGCGTGCGTGTGTGTGTGTGTGTGTGTGTGTGTGTGTGTGTGTACCCAGAAGAGAACCAATCCTAGTGTCCTCCCCCCAACTGAATCCCCTGCATCTGTCTGAGCCCGCCCCGAGCCTGGAGCTGTATTTTCCCTAGTGGTCATCCCCAAAGAGGCAGAGGAGAAGTTTTGCTTGTGTCAAGAATTATGCTTGTAATTTTCGCAGGCTTCTGGAACATTCTGGCACTCTCTGTAGAGAATGCACTGGCCTCTTTGCCTGGAGACTGGGCTGTCTTTCCAAAGTAGAAAGCTTGGGGGGCTCGCACTGGGGGAGCTTGCATTCCTTCTTGTGACTCACAGCCCAGCAAGGGCAGAGTTCAGCCAGCTATGGTGCAAACCCCACTGCCTTAAAGGCGCAGCACGCGGATTCAGCTTAGGGAGCAGAGAGATTCTCTGGACTGAACGCTAGCATTTCCAGCAGCACTGTTACCATAAACGTAAGTGCCAGTGAAAAGGCTACAGTTTACTCAAAGCCCCCACCCTTAGAAACAGAGAAACATACTGGATTTTACAAGCCCCTGTGCATTTAAAGGTCACGTGTATCCTCTAGGTGAAAAATAAGAATATTTATTGTATAATTAAGGTTCTGATCCATAATAGGAGGGAAAATTCATTTACAGGTCACGATTTTTCCAGCTGCTTGATTCTCAGCCCATTCTTATCATAAATTAACAACACGTAGCATCAATCTTTTCAAAAAACGTAATGTGCAGTAACCTGGGAGGGGGGGTGTCCTCAGGTTTCAACAGCTGGTAAAAACAGATGTTGGCATTGATTTAACACACACAGCTGAGGCAGCTTGCTGGGCTAGCAAGTCCAGTGCTACTTGAAATGCTTTCTGAGAAAGGTGTCTGCTTGCAGCCACTCCCTGTGCTTTCTTCCTGAGGCCACAGCTAAGCTACTCTTTAGCCTAGGCTAGGGCCTTGACAGATCAGAAAGACCTTTTGCACCTGTCATTCTGTCATGTCCCCAAGACAGCTGCTGAACTCAGGGAAACAGTCACAGGGCGGGGACCAGAATGCTGCCACCGTACCCTGTGGCTGTTCCTGGGGGGTGGCAAGATGCTGGTTACTTCTGTTCAGTTAATGGATCATTTTCCCCTGTGCCTGACAGGTTTTACGTATGTATCAAGAAGGAACTTATATTTAACATTTTTATTTGAGAAACTTTGATGTGTACTTCAATTTACTAGCTATCACCTTTAAAACTCTTTGATGTGCAGGAATTATGTGGTTGATTTATCATTGTCTTCTGAAGGTTGACTCATTTGGAAGTGACATGACATTTGCATTTGAAATCAGTACTGTATTTATTTCATTGTTCTGAGTCTTTCCAAATAAATCTGTGTGGTTTTTTTTGAGTAGAATAATTTTGAAAAAAATAATAATGTAACAACCACTTAGTAGTATATGGGTTATGCATAGTTCCTTTCAACTTAAATCTTAGCAAACTTTTCTGAATAACAAAATGACCACATAATTTTCTACCACAGGGAGAATTATGTTGGAGTACTAGAGCAACATGAATAATAGTAAAGAGTAAAAGTTTAAAGTATAGGCTGTATAATTTTCCTAACATTTCTCCACTCCTAATATCTTTAATAAAGAAAAATAATAAAACTGATCTTATACATAGGGAAACAAAATGTCCATGAGGATAAATGTCCAGAAGTCAGGAAGGACTAAGACTGCTTCAAATTCTTCAACTTGTGGTTTTAGACTAGAAGATGTAATTATTAATATTTTTGATAAATAGTATGAGACTAACTATAAGATATGTCATTACTATTCTTATTGATAGCAAGTTAGATTGCTATTTGTAGAAATCAGACTACAATTGATCAAAAAGCAAAAGTTTAAAACAAAAATGAATGCTATTCAAACATCCCAAAGGGCGTCACTATTACTCATCTAAACTAAAAATATAGAAATTAAAGTGGACTTCAATTGAGGGCCTATTATTTCTTACACATATTTCTTACTCTTTACATAAATCTGGCCACTTACTCATCTAACAGCACCTTGCGTTATTATTATTATTGCTATCTTTATTTTATAGCTAAAGAAACAGGCTCAGCAAAATTAAGAAGCTTGCCTTGAAGCCAGAGCCTGACAGGGGGAGGATCAGGATCAGGACACAAAGCCCAGGAGCCTAACTGGACTGAGTCACTGCAGGTTGTCTTTAGGATGTAAGATGTGCTTCAGCTGATGAAAGTTCCGCAGATGAAGGAATCCAGCAGAACACTGGAACAGCTCTTCACTGTCTTAAAGAACCAGGCTATTCCCCCATCTCTGGTGCTGGGGATCAAACCAAAGACCTTGTATGTAACTAGGCAAGTACTCTACTCCACCAAACTACACTCCCAGCTCAAGAAACAAAGAACTGTAATTCAAAGATCTTGTTTATGAAGAAACTGTTGGCATCAGATCAGATGACTTACTTGAGGTTAAAGTTTGCTAATGACAGACAGAAAACTGGAGATACATAGGTTTTTCCAGCGTTTGTTAATTCTATCAATATTCATTGTCCCAAGCACTTTTTTAGGCATGAAAGATGAAGATCCAAGACAAAGAAGATTTCTAATGGTAGGAAAGTTCTGCCAGGAGTGACTTGAGATTAAAATAGATAATCAGGTAGAATACTAATATTAAAATATGAGAAAGTGGAATTGGCTATGCACAGGGGAGGGGAGAGGTTTTATTCATGAATATACTAAGGTTCAGTGATGTGGAATAACATGTCTAATTCAAAAGTGTTGTTAGAGCCAAGCAAAAGTCTAATGCTGATTCTCTTTCATGATGTGTGTGTGTGTGTGTGTGTGTGTGTGTGTGTATCCTTCTGGTTAAGGATTAGGTCTTCATGTGAGTCAGTGAAGCTGGGTGGAGCAAGACAGCTTGTCAGATTGCCTGGAATCAGAGACCCGTTTTTCTTGGGGAACCCAGACAGCCCACAGTAGCCTCACTTCTTTCTTCATGATAAATTTCTTGATATTCTGTCCCTGATGAGAACCTGGTTCTCATGTTTCAGCTCTGGTTGAGGAACCTATGATATTGGGGACCATCTTCCACCCTGGCATTTGCAGAGGAGCCGGCTCAGACTCCCAGAGCTAGGGATGAGCATGCTCTTCCTAAAATGAAAAAAAAATCATTTGCATGTGTGAAGTTTGACTGGAATCTGAAAGTCTCTGTCATTGGTGTGGCTTCTGGATAGCACTTTGGAGGAATTAGTAAAGGTGGATGCACTAGATGGAACAATTATAGTAAGGGGCCATCTCTGCAGAAAATTTATAAAAGACTACTCTCCTAAAATCTCCTCTCTTGTGACTGACAAATTAGAAAAAGAAGCCCCATCTGAGTAGGCTATCCCTAGGTTGAGGTGCTCTCATGGGTGGGTTCCAGCCAGCTTTTCAAGGTCTTGGTAACTTAAATTTTGAAGAGGCTTCGTGGGAACTGGATGGAGGGGATGCCTTGGTGGGAATTATTGTACATCTTGTGGAGGGTTTCTCAGCACAAGAGACCCCATTACTCTGGCCTTTCTGGACTCATAGCTTACCCACATCACTTTTGGAGCTAATGTGGCAGTGATGGCAGGGAAGTGGCTGCTGGCTCAGGGCCTTGAAATGCTGAGTAATTTCTAGGATGGCTGAGAATGGAGGCACCCTTCTAGATACTTCCACGTTGTCTAAAGTATTAACAACAAAAGCCCTCCATAACCCAGCCCAGAATGTTGGAGACAGATTCATTGGCTCTGAAACAAAGCCCATCCTTTTTATGGAAGTTCACCATAGAGGAAAGCCAGGGTTCTTTATTTTTTATGGAGCAAGGAAGAACAAAGTCAGGAGTAAGGGTGAGGGTGGATGGCTAAAGGGAACTGTATGTCTTTTCCTGAAATTTTTGCACCTACATTATCACTTTTGGATTTAAAGGCACAGATTTGAGCTATCAGATCGGTCCCTACGAGGAGTGCTGTGGACCTCCTTACAAGTTGAAAACATGGAGTTTATGGTTTTACAAGAAATAAGACAAGAGGTGTTGCACACGGACTCTGAAAAGCAATCCACTATAGTCAAGCAAACAAGTCACTTAGCTGCTGTCTCCTGAGTGTTTCTTTATTGGACCAGAGAAAGGTACAATCAAGAAAAGGGGGAATTACAGCAGGATGTTATTAGAGCAGACCGGATGCCCCTGTATCATCCCAGGATGGTACAGCAGGGAGACTAGTAGTTGGGTTAGAGACACAAGAACATTTCAGGCATGGACTTGGGGTTCCAGTATTGATTTTAAATTGAATTCTAGTTTTAGTACAATTAAAAGCCTCCTCGAGTTTTGAGAAGAGAAATGGTATGATCAAATTATTGAAACAGTATGGTTTTTATTTTAATTAAGAGAGACCACAGGGGCCAAGGAGATGAGAGGATTAGCAAGTGAGGTAATTCACTAACCAAATAAGCTTAGGAGCCCAGAAAGTCTTTCTGAAAACTGAGATCAACAAATTAAAGCTACAGTGTTGTCTGACATGATAGACAAGTGGGGTATTTTTTGTCCTTTTCTTCATTAATTTTATCTTATTCACTTTGTTCTGACAGATGTGGATGACTAGATCTATTAGCTTCCTTTTATCTGTCTATAAACACTGATGTGACAGTATTTGTTAATTTGTATTTTTATGACCATGGGTTATGCAAAGTGGACAGAAAAATATTCAGACCAAGTGTGACTAATTTCTCCTTCTTATTTTGAAAAGAAGGAATTCATGTTTTTCTTGGTTTCTCATCATCAGTCGTAGGCCTTTTGGGAGTTTTTAGTTGAAAATCTGAATGTGCTTACCAGCTGGGAAAAATTTTCCATTTGCTTGATTTTTGTCATTTGGAAGTAAAAACAAAAAAACACAATTGGTTGGCAAATTAAAAACCAAATCTGCTTATTTGGTTTTAGGTTTTTTTCAAAGCTCTGATACACCTCTCTAACTAGTTTTTTAAAAGATAATTTCCCAAAACGCTGCCTCTAGCCATAGAAAATGCCACGTAGGCTCCAGGGCTTATAAAGGCTGAGAAAGCCATTTAGGGTGTATTTGAAGCTTTTTCTGTGGTTCTGGGTGGTAACACCCTATTGCCAACGTTATTCTTTTCCTTCTTCTGGGAAGAGCCATAATTGTACTTGGCTTGGTCGACACAAAGGCTTCTGAAAAATATGAAGCTGAACCCTCTAGTGTTCCTTTGTGAAGACTACAGTATGGAGTGCTGAATGGAAGAAACAGGAGTGAAGTATTACAGATAATGGTTTCTAACATCAATCTATTTTTAAAATACCATTAATAAAATGCCTTCCAATGATAATTTCATGTGCTGAAGACTGAGTTTACAAAGGAAATGTTGGCACTTTTCTAGACTTTGTGTATGTATTGCAGGTATGCAACTGGTTAACATTATTAGAGGAAGTAGGGCGTTGAGAAATTAGCTGAACAAACAATGAACAAATAAAATCAGAAAGAGTTATTAAAGGTATAGAGTCAGTGTAAACTTGACTGATTTTCAAAAGTGAATTTACCACAGTGGTTAGAATTATCTCACTATATGCATAAGCCTTTTTTATGGTCATAAAAGAGGAGATAAGATTTCATGTATTTGTACTCTCTTTTTCTGATGCTTCCCAATGTTCAATAACAGGGTATGCTATCTTCATGTTTTTCTCTGACATTTTCTTCTACATTCAGACATTTGTTAAACAGTTATTCTATTCCAGGCACTGAAGATATGAAAGTGATAAGACAGAGTTACTTCCCTCAATAAACTACATAATCTCACTGGGTGACAGACTCTTAACTACAATAGAGATTTATGCAAAGCATTCAGGACCCAAGGGGAATGATATTAATTATTAATATCAATCAGTGAGGAGGATGGAGTATTTAAGCTGAGACTTGAAGGATGAGGAAAGTAGAATCCCCGTATTGGAGATAATGTATGGTGTGACGTTGCCCACTGATCCTCAGTTCATCGACAGCTGGGTCAGGTCCCATTCTGGGGACAGTTACGGTGGGGAGGGAGGTCAGGGTGGCCTGAGTTTCTCCTGCAGAGTGTCTCTGGGTTAGTCCAGTGTTGCTTTGGTGGCTTTAACTCTTCAAATGAAATACAGAGAGCCACACCACAGAAAACCCAGTTTTCAACAGAATGAACCCAAAATAAAACTTGGAAGCTTCATAGGGGAGGTATCAGACTGCTGTCCTGGGTCGGGATTCTGAACAGAAAGTGGAAGTGCAAAAGTGAAATTAAGCGTAATGGTGACAGGAGAACTGGATTCACTGTGGGTTAGAAGCAGGTTCTGACTAAGGGCATGAAGCTATCAGGGATGATTTCCAAGTGACTTTCCAGCTGTAAGAGACCATGAGTCCATTTTTACAAGTCTGGCCAAAAGGACTGATTGCCCCAGAGAATCTAGGTGAGCACAAAGACAGGCTGAGATTTCCACCAGACGTTGCCTAACAAGTGTTCTACAACCATCTGCGGACAAGTTGATATCAACAGTAATGTGCATGTGGGAGTTCACTGGCCTGAAAACATGCAGTTTATTTTCCCTTTGACTCTCTTGGACTACAGTTTAGCACATTGGGATCGTTTGGCTCATTATGTAAGATATACTAAGTACAGTTACTAATTTACATTTTACATGTGTAATCAAAACCAGATTGTGGTCATAAAATCTAGATGCATACTAAGGGTCTTAAGACATTGTAGAATGAAAAATTATGTTGTAAATCAGAGTGAATGTCAATGTAGTAAGCCAGTTACATTTTATAGGGTGGTAAAATAATATTATTTCTATTCTATAGAGATTTAACTCTAGTATTTCAATAGCTTCTTCTTATTATAACAACATAGTTTAATAGCAAAGGCACCTGAGTATACCTATAATGAAATTTCTCAAGTGCAAGTTCCATGGGAAGTAGTGTTGAACCCACAATAAACAAGAGATTGCAAACTAGAGATTTCAATTGATTATGCTTGTTTCTGGTTCCAGCAGTTTCTCTTGTCAAACCCTCCTTCTGGATGATGAGTTGACAGTGAACTATTGAGATGACCCTTGTGTCTTTGGTTGTGTGTATGTGTGTGTGTGTTTGTGTGTTTTAGGTCTTTTTACTACAGAGTTAATCACAATGCACATTGCTACATTCATCTTGCCAGTTTAAGGTAATTTTTCTGTATGTTTCCAGAACAAATTGGGTCCTGAATTAGTTTGGGATTCAAAATTTAAATATTTAAGAGGAAACTGGCATTTGGTAGTAGGCATATACATTATAGAAGTGGTGTAGAGAATGAGAGAACATACACCGTGAAAGGGGGCTGAATTTCATTATGTTCTGAATGTCCAAAGGTATCTCAATACCTGAATTTCCCAGTCGCCTTAACAGATGAGTGAGTTCACATCAATGTCCATTGCCCAACTTTCCTTAGTTGATTTTATTTACATGAAGAATGTTGGACTTGAGCCAACATTCAAAGTGTTCCTCTTGCCAACCATTTTAGAAGCTTCACTAGGGGTTGTCTCCCATGTGTGATGGGGTCAGCAACTTCCTTGGAACTGCTGCTCTACTTCTGCACCCTGCAGCTCCTCTCTCCGCTTTCCCTGCCTTACAGTTCTCCAAGTAGCAACATCAGTGCTTTTCCACACATATTAGCAATGAAGTCTGACACTGCTATTTTTTTCTGGTTACTGATTCAAGTTCTTTAGAGCCCTCAAGATGTTATATCTGGGAACGGAAGGAAGGAAGGAAGAGATGGAGAGAGAACAAAAGGAATAAAAGAAGGGTTTTCTACCTGATGGTGTTTTATGCTTAAAAGTGCTGTTTTGCCTAGGTGTGTTACTAAATAATTCACTCTGAAAATTTTACTTATAGCTGTTTTTATTTTTTTTGCTGAGATTTTGTCTTATCTATATGCAGAAGAAAAAGATCAAAAGCTAACAAATCTAGGATTTGGTATTATTTTTATTTTTCAACACTTGGACATTTTTATTTGAAAAAATGAGTAAGTATTAATTTTACTTGGAAATAGTCTATAAATGGGTATAATTCAAAGTTCTGAGTTTTAGTATTATGTCCAAGGATTAAAACTCAGCAGGGGAAAAGATTCTGAGTTAATAGTTGTATCAATTATTAATTGATCTATACCTCACTTATATACAAAGAAGATTTCATGGCATTTATGATAACTAGAGAAAAGCTACTGTTAAAATTGAGAGATGAAGTTGGAAGAAAAGGATAGTAGAGATGGAGTGCTTGGGGGAAGAAATGAAAGTCATTTACTCCAATAAAAAGGAATTTAAAAAGACTAATGGAAAAAGACCTTGTCATGGAGGAAAATGAGAAGTCAGCAGACACTGTACCAGTAGGTTCTTCTTTGTCTTTATTTTCTACGGCACTACATTGTTAAACCTGCTTACTCTTTGATAGCTCACCTCCAGGGCTGAACTAAGAAATCCAATTTCTTTTCTAGGTCTAGTGATGACCAACTAAACTGTGGCTCTTGGGGACAGTATTTGTATCCTTTGACAGCAATTAATGAAACCAATAAATCAATTAGGTAAAATAATTAAGGTCCACCGAGCTGTTTCCACAACCTATCCATGTGTAACTAAATGTGATTATAAGGATGCCCTTTATGTGAAGTTGATGCAACTCAAATGATCTTGGCTGTCTTTATGTACTTACTGTGTCCCCTTTTATAAAAGTACAGTTATTCTTTGTCCTGACTCTATATTGGATGAACTTTCCTTGGGGAAGATTTCTTGACAGAGGCAGCAGAAATATTCTCTGTACTGCAGAGTGATAACTGATAACAACTAGGGCTATTTACTGTTATTCCTTTTTAGGAATTAGTATATGTTATTTTTCTTCCAAAATAATTGTATGCATACCCATCTGATGTCTCAAGTAGAAGGTTCTTCCCTTCTTTGACAATGGGTTCCTCTGGCTTCTGTCTTCTTCTTTAGGGCAATTCTAATGCCCTTCTCTCCTTCTTGGCCAGTGCTGTTCTTCCAGTTAACCTCATTTTATTTCCTAGTTCCTGAAGAACTAAACTGTTTCTCATGCTTCCTTTTCTTCCCCACCTCCTCACATCCCAATGTTTCACTTCTCCAGTCATATCTTACCAAGTTTCCCTCACTGATCACCCTTAATTCTCTCCAAGACTTCCGTCCCGACAAGAACCAGCCCAACCTTCTGGAGCTGCTTTGATGGTAGTCATTCTACTTAACCAAATCCTCTCTATGCCTCTCTGAACATGTATTCTGTATTGTCTTCATTAATTCTCATTCACCACTGACTTCTGAAGGTCTTTTACATATTTATCAAGTACTTCTATTTAGGTTCTAAATATAAATGTGAATAGAATATGGTTTGAATTAGTGTGCAAATAGCTATAATATAGTCAAATCATAATTAAGTCCTGCTGAAGCATATGGAGTATTGAAGAGAATGATTTTTGCCTGATTGGACATCTATACCGTATAACCAGGGTAAGAAGAAGAATGTCAACCCCAACATACAGAGTAGTACCGGTGTGTGTCTCTAGAGACCTGAAGTTGTGAAAGTCTGAGGTCTAATTTGATCAGCGGTCTGGGAACTTTGAGAATATTGTCTGTGGATGATAACAGTACAAAAGTAGATTGTGACCAGACTGAAGAGTTTTGAATGCTACACAGGTAAGTTTAGACTTTTTCAATAGAAATGTTTGAGCTAATGTTTTTGAGCTAATTCATGCCATCTTACATGAGTTACAAAAGATGTATATCAGCAGTGTGAGGAATAGATTGGAGTTAGGAGGACCGTCTAGAAGCTCATCTTAATGATCTCAGAGAGAGAGAATGATTAGGACATGAACCAATATAGTTTCACTGGAAATAGAAGCTTGAAATCCTGTGCATGTAAAATGGATAGAAGATAGTGCAGATTTAATGTGGAGAATTGGGGATAGAACTGAAAAACACAGATAACTCTAATGTTTCTGAAATAATTTTAAATAATGTCATGCCCCTCTGAAAACATTTCAATACTTTCTCACTACAGTGTTTGATATGAAATGTTTATATTAATCAACAGTAAAATGAACTGGCTAGCCAGACCAAGGGAGTAGGGAGGGATAATGGAAGGATATTGTGGTATGTTACAAAACTCAAGAAAGATGCAAACAATTCAGTGTCATGAAGGGCAGAAATCAAAGTAGTGACATCTATCTTCAGATAAAGAATTCATAAGTATTTCTCTAAATTCTATTATTGGGATAAATTAATTCCCATAATCCCAGACTTCAGGATTCTGGGTTGAAATTTATACAACTTTAGGTTCTGATTGAGCCAAGATGGGCAAGTTACCTCCCCAGATTGATTCAACTGGCTGTTGAGCAAGATCAGACTGTACCACTCCGACCTCTAGAGACCAGCTGCGTGTGTGTTAAGGTCAGCACCTAAGAGAAGCCGGGGCTTTGTGAGCTGGGCAGCTCTTCCACCAGCATGTCAGACTCAAGAATCTACTGAAACCTGACTGTTCTCACCTACCCTCCAATGCAATCACAAAAATACATAAGGGATTTCATGAGCTTCTTGCAAGTTTATGCACAAAAGTAAATTAAGCACCCTTTCCAAAACCATCAAGGGCATACTTCCTGTCTTCCCAAGGCCTTCATGATATGGTTTGCAGGGGTCTCTCATCAGGCTTTTATCCTGTTCTTTCCTCAGGCACTCACTGCTACAAAACAAATTACTTTCCCAACTCTGAAGCCTCACTCATGGCATTTCTCCTCTTTATAAGGAATGCCCCAATCCTCTTATTGACATCTTACTCAGCTTTAACTGCCGAACTGAAAACCTGTTCCTTTTATGAAGTCTTCCTTGACTCATCCATCAACACAGGGGTTATGTCCCCTCTCTTCCTGTCACTTGTAACACTTCATACCTATTTTTCTCATGACATTTATTACTTTCTCCTGTACATTATGGCTTCTGTGTATTTTATGTCTGCTTTTAGATTCTAACATGCCTGGAAACAGGATCCAAGACCCTGGGTGTCATCTAGCTTTGTGTCTGCACCTCAGGGCTTTCTGTAAGTGTGGAGCTTTAAGGCCACACCTGCCAAATGAATGAGAGGCTATGCATGGTGAGAGAAAAGGCCCTGACTAATTTTACCCTGCTCGTACTTTTTACAGGTCTTCTTTTCAGAGAAATGGGTTATTTTCTTATTTTACTTTTTATTACACTCATTTTCTTAGGCTTTATGTTTTATCTGTTTCCTGCTGTAAAATATATTTTCTTTTTCTTCAAACTCTTTCCCCTTGGAGATACATCTCTCCCTTTCAGATTATTGTTACATAATAAATTATTATTCATTTGAATGGCTTTCTTGTTTGCATTTATTCTAAAGCCTGGCTGTCTGTGTTGGTTTCATTTATTCACAGAGGGAGAATTCTGACCAATTTCAGAAGCCTCCTCCTGTCACTGAAATTCACTGACATTGGATGCACTAAATGGGAGCTATGAACTTGTAGAAGAGTAAACAGTGCCTGATTCTTATACTTCAGACAGTGACATTTTCACTCATTCCCATTTCTACTCCAGTATTTTCAAAATTTCATTAAAAAATTATAGCCTTAGGAATTACCACAAAAGTATTTAAATAAAGGAGTCCCTTCTCTTTGTTCGAAGTACAAAACCACACTTACAAAATGGCCCAATGACAGAAAACCTTTCTTTGTGTGGACTGTTTTCTAGGGGAATTAAGATTGGGGACTGGGGCGAAGGTGGTGGGGGCGGGAGAGGGATGATATGCCTTGCACGGAAGAACAGCATCCTCTGCTGGTAAGAAGCCTCTGAGGCTTAAGCCTTCTGAATGTGGTGAGTCAAGAAAGCTTTGGGAAATCCTTGACTAGCTTATCTACTCCAGGTTGGGAATTAGTTCAAGATTTCAAATGCTCATCATTCATGAAATAAATGAAACTTGTTAACTTTATACCATTGAAAACACCAGCAGTTTTTTTCTTTCTTTCCCTCCCTTCCTCCCTCCTTCCCTTCCCTTCCCTTCTCCTCCCTCCCTCCCTCCCTCCCTTCCTTCCTTCCTTTCTTCCCTCCTTCTTTCCTTCCTTTCCTCCTCCTTCTCCTCCTCCTCCTCCTCCTCCTCCTCCTCCAGATCTTTCCTAATTGCTCTGATTAATGTCACCATTATCACTAGATATTTCCTTTGAAACCAGCTATGATGGTGTTCTTGGGGTCTCTGTGTAGCTGATTTTTAGTGAGGTCATCTCATATAATGATATCTTCTTGGTATTTACAAACCCTTGGCTGGAGTCCACAACCAGCCATCATTAAATAAAATTTCCATCTGTACCAAATATGCGTGAAATGAGTGTATCTTGTGTTTATTATAAAATGTGCTGCTTGACATTTTCTTCTCTCTCATAAAGACCATGTTGGCTGGCTCAGTCTGCCTTCTCCTACCTCAGATGTCTGAAAGTAAACTAACTAACTCCAGAATATTGAATTACCATACTGTTCATGTAGCCTTGCAAAGTGATGTGTCTCTGAGATGGGGAGGTATGTGGTGGAGTAGAGTTAAACACAAATAATCAGTGGGCAAGTGTACTGACTTTTATAAGATTTATGAATCCAAAATCTTACCCATCCATCTCTACAATTGTCAAGCACGCATAGCTCATTGTTGTCAGGATTGACAAGAGTGACCTTCTGCTATATGCAGGATTGAAAACGAGAACATTCCAGAAATCTTTTCAATAGAAACACCCCCACGAAGCTCCATTTGTAGCTAGTTTTATATGATCTTGATGGATCGGCTGTTTCTTTCATTAGCCTATTTCAGGGACTGTGGTCCATGTTACTACTTTTCTCATTTGGAATTAAAGAGGACCTTAATATATCAGCACATTTTCTAAATTTCAAATTATTTCAAATTTAGGGAATTTTGTTTTAAGAATGTTACTCATTTTTTTTCCTGTGAAGGTTTCAAACAGATCTGAGTCAAATCTGGGTTTATCAAAAAATTTTTTGCTCTGATCTCATGGAGAAGGTTAATATCTAGTAATTAATAGCTGCATACATTCTATTGGCTTACAATTATACTATATCCACTTATAGTTCTATATTTTAATTTCTTTATGATGGAGCAATTAACATTAAATAATCCTTGAGCTTATTCTGATTACAGGAGTTGCTTTAATCATAGTTAGTCATAACTATAATTATCATCACAAATATGGTGGCTACTAAACTAAATTTTAATAACCCATCTATCATTGATATAAGCATTATTATTAACTTTGTGCCCTCTTATAAGCTGTGTAATAATGAATCATTGACAAAGAGATGGAAATATTCATCTGAAACACAGACTAAAAAAAAATCACTAGAACATGCAGAATCAGCCCACTGCAGACAGACAGGTCTGTGCGCACCCTACCGAGGTCCTGAGTCACACAGAACATGCCGAATCACCCCGCTGCACACAGGCTGGTCCGCCCATGCCCTACCGAGGTCCTGTTAAAAGGTGGAAAACAATACTCCATGCGACAGGAACCCCCCAAAAGAAGCAGGAGTAGCTATCCTCTTGGCAGAACAAGTAGATTTCAAACCAACACTGATTAAGAGAGACGAAAAAGGACACTACATCCTTGTAAAGGGAAGAATCCAAGAGGAAGTGATGACAATCATAAATATCTATGCACCAAACACTAGTGCACCCAACTATAGAAAACAAATACTAATGGACATGAAAAGTCATATACCCACTAACACAATTGTAGTGGGGGACCTCAACACCCCACTGTCACAAATAGATAGATCAACTAAACTAAAAATAAGTAATGAAATACGAGAAATCAATCGAACTCTTGAACAAATGAACTTAACAGATGTTTACAGAGTCTTCCACCCCACGAAATCAGAATACACATTCTTC
>NW_004624813.1:1042206-1057284 GCF_000247695.1 Heterocephalus glaber | reverse complement strand
ATCCTTTATAACAAAGGACATTGTAAGTAAACATACAAATAAGAATGGAAAAACAAAGTTATGTTGCTTATTGATTAGAGGAACAGAAATTGAAAAATGATTTCTTGTTAACCAACCAAAGCATGCCTAGAAAATTATATTTCTACTACTTAATCCCAGAATGGCTTCAGGAAGTAGGTTGCATACAGAAGAAATATTTGATATAGCCTAACTCTCTAAGATGTTACTATCCTGGAAAGAAGTGATGCTTATATTAAAGCATTGGAAAACTGCTAACTAATATGTGCCAGGAATTTTGAGAGGAACAGAAATCCGGTTTGAACTGGAGCAGTTAGAAAAGGCTGTCTGGAGGAGGGAGGCTTTGTACATTAAAGAACTCCTTTATTCTCTGAGTCAGCGTCTGTCTTTCAATTCCTATTGTACCAGACTTACTCTCCAGTTACTTCTATGTATGTAATCATGTCCCTTCAGTGATTCTTACTCTGACTCCTATTCAGAGCCTACTAAGTGGCTGGATGGTGTGGATACCTTGGTCAACATATGAAGTCTACCCTTGGGCAATCCCAGTGTGGTGAAGAGAGGCTGGCCTAGTATGCTTTCCTTTGCCTTTTAACATACCTACTTCTTCTTGTGGATATATATATATATCTTAACCCTTTTCTTCCTTCAGAGAAGAATGTCTTTCCAGGTTGATCCCTAGCAGATAACTGGCATGAAATATCAACTCTGTAAGGCTCTTGGGCTGGTCCTTCAGGGGAAGGCTGAAGGGTAGCAAGGAGAGTGTGCAGGGTGTGATCATGTTGAATGTGGTCTGAGTTGTGTGTGCTAGCAGAGGTGAATTTCTTACAGAATGGTTTATATCCTGCTCCCACTGAGGAAGACCCTGATGAAGGAGAAACTTAACCTGTAGTTGATTCTGGGCCCATAGGTATAAAGGACAAGGGACAATAGCTCCTTTTCATTTAGTAAATATATCAGTCACCACAGACACTCACAGATCCGGAGGGTGAGCAACACAGGCCACCACCCTGCCCCCAGTATCTTACATTCACTTGTAAGAGACTGGCAATAAAGAGATAAATAGAAAGATAGGTAATGTGGGATTCAGTGATGATTGCTATGAAGAAAAGTGAAGATGTGTGTGAGAGAGAGAGGACAGATAGGGGCACTATTTTGGATTGGATGGTCAGAGAAATCCCCTCTGATAACCTGAAATGTGAGCAGAGAGTGAAGGGAGCTGGAAAGTGGGGAGCCTGTGCTCCTGGGAAGAAAAACAAGTGACTTCTGAAGGCTGGGCACTCAGCAACTGTCCACTAACAGAAGGACAGGAGGCTGCTCTCAGAGGGTAGAGCTCAGGGTGTGGCCTGGAGGGGGCTGGATGTGGGGCTCATAGGAGCATGATGCAAAGTGGGGACTAAGGATTTCCTTCTGCCCCACGGTAGGGAGATGGGGGCTCGATAGGAGGACTGGGTTTCTTACAGAGCTCTGGCCTCTCTTACCATTTTCACACGGTTGGCAGGTCATCACTGCCTCCTGCTTGGAACCCTGTGCAAGCTCCCGCAGGGCATGTGGACCAACCTCACCCTTCAGGAAGTCCCTACTCCTGGGAATTCCGCTCCTGCCACCTCTGCAGGTCATCTCTCCTGTGAAGCCACAGGGGTCAAGTCCCGCCATCAGGGTAGCCTCTTCAGAGTCAGCCTTCTCTCCCCAGGCTGCTTGCCCCTTGCCCCTCGGGAGCCTACTCCTGCTAGCCCTAAGTCACTGCCACAGAAAAACCTCCTAGGACACTGAGCTGAAAGTATCTCCTCCCACCAATCCCTCCAGCATCGTCTGTTTCCTTCATAGCTCTTAAGGTTAAAGAGATCCCCAATTAACTGAATTATTTGTTTACTAAATCTCAGCTCTGACAGAACGAGGACTGGTCGTGTCCATTGTGCTACTATGAGGATCTGTCAGGGTGCCTGATGTACAGAGGAGTCAGACATTAACTATCAATATCCATATATGAAAGAATACACAAGTTTGCTGGGCTCTGCACAGTGATTGGAAGTCAGGTCTGGAAGATAAACTGTATCTGTAAAGATTTCTGCTTAGCTTGGCTTATTTCTTTCTCCCTGGGTGCTCATATCATTATCTAGGGTTTGATCCATGACCCCTTTTTTGTTTCAGTCAGAACAATCTGGTTTGGACTATTTTTATTTTTAATGTCTAACCCTAGTGTATCTGAAAGAATTAATACAGACCTAGTGTGGAAGCACATGAAAAAGTAAGTTATCAGCATTGTGAAACTGTGAGATTCTGATTTTGTTTAAACAGTGCATTGTTCAGGTATTCATCAGATGACAATATGAGAAATTATTTTCCTGCCTTCGCTGTCAGGTGGTCTGATTCACTGAGCTATGGAGGGGGGAGAGGGCGTGCCTATGGGGGAGAGAATTGAACTATGAATGCACTGGTTTCTTTGGAATCAAGCAAAAAAATGAAATCTCATTTTGTGTTTATTCAGCCACTGGGAAAGAACACAGCTGTAAAAATAATAATCCATTAGAGACAGATATTTGACTTGAACACTTTCTCCCTCTGGCCTGTCCCCTTGCTTTGCCTTTTGGGGTGAGGCCATCTCCCTTGCAGAAAACAAAGTCAAGGTGCTCCCAGGTGAAAGAGAAGGAGAGCCTCCAGGAAAAGGGGGTGGGGGGGTTGGCTTTCAAAAGAGGCAGAAGTGAGTACACGGAAATCAGTCATTCAGCTATCCTATTGAAGGAACAAATACTGCTGCACTAGAAACCAGCCTGCTTTAAAATAATGAGATGCATATAGAATAAATGGCAGAGAAAAGTGGAGCCCCTGTTTCAGTGTAGACGGACAGCTGTGCAGGAAACAGACATCCGCAGCCCCACCTCTCACACCTGCACACAGAAAGATGGGGAAGACATTCAGTTTGTTCTAGGGAAAACAACACCCAAAGCCCAGAACCGTCAGGAAAGCTACACCATCTGCTTATTTCACATTTTGAAGGAAACCACTTTCATTTCTCATTAGTTTTACTGGATATTCTTTAACCTTAAACTGAAAGTTTCCTCACTGTCATGGTTTGACTCTGGTGAATCCAAGGACCTTCCTTCCTCCCCTATTTCTGTACATTACTGCACTGTATAGTATGTAGTCAGTAGCCACATATGGCTATATAAAATTCAAATTAATTAGAATTTAACACAAAAATTCATTTGTTCAAACACTACTCCCATTGCAAGTGCTCAATAGTCACAAACGTCAACTTGCCACTGTACTGAAGAGCACAGATAAGGGATGTGTCTATCCTTACTCAAAATTCTGTTAGAATAGCATGCTCTGGAGACTAAATGCACATGTTGGAATGCAGCACGGCACAAGAGAGGTTTTATGAATTTTTTAGCAAGGGAACTGTTTCTTGAATAAAATTGCATCTGGGAACTAAATATATACAAAAGATAATTGTAGAGCTTGTTATGGCTTGTGTTTAGATGTCCAGCAAAAGCCTTGTGCTTTTCCAGAGGTGGTAGAATCTAGAGTGTGTGACTGATTCATGGTGGGGCTAGGCCTATGGGAACTAGGATTAAGGGTGTGAGTGCTATCCGCCCTAAATAGTCTGAATAAGGTAAAGGGAGCATGACCAGTGACGTTGAACATTTTTTCATGTATTTATTTGCTATTTCTACTTCTTTGTCTACCTACAATGTACCAATAAAAGAATTTAATACAAAAAAAAAAAGATAAAAGGAGCAGAAAGACACTGTGAAGGACCCTTGTTGCTTTTGTTGTCTTCTGCCACCATAAACTGTTGCCCCTCTGCCATGTGCCACCCTCCCTTGGACCCATCCAATTATGGACTGAAACCTCTACAAACTGAGAGTAAATAAACTGTTTCTCCTTTAACTTTGGATGTCAGGTATTTTGTCTCAGCAACGAGAAGAAAAGTAACTAAGACAGAGCTATTCTTGCTGAACTTGAAATGGAAACTTCTAGATACCTGGTCATTCACCACCTAGTTCTCCCTAACTCTCCTCACCAAACCTTGCAGATCCCTCCATAGCACACAGAAAAATCACTACAACAGCTGGTAGATACCATCCTTAGAGTGAGCATAACTGAGCTTAAATTTTTGCTTTTCCTCTTACTAGTTTTGTGAGTTTGGTAATTTCTGGGAATTTCTGAGAGTTGGTTTTCTTGTCTCTAACATACATCAACTATTTCAGAAGATTGTAAGAGGAACGTTAATTTTCTCATCTCTTAAACAAGGAACTGGGAGCTGCAGAACTGTATGCACACTGGCTAGCCAGCAAGCAGAGACCAGAGCTGGGACCAAACACAGCTTTTCTTAGTGCTATTCCATTCCACTGCTCTATAATTTTCTGTTCAAATTGAAAAACTTCAAGACAAACCATTTTTTTTAAACCAGCTGTTTAGATGTCACTTGTGATTTTTTAATTTATTGGATCAATATAAAGTACAGATACTTCTAAATGTATTGGAGTAGAAGCTGCTGCCCCTGAACTAGCAAACACTGTTTGAAGAAGTCAGATCTTTGCATCTTTAATACTTTTGGGTTATGCTTCATGATCTTCTCTCTGTAGTGGATGGAAAGTAAAAACAAAAAGAAAACAAAACTCCCTGACTTATCACACTTACAAGCACATTGTAGGTGTCTGATCAGTATCTCTTTTCATTTATTTTTAGGTCACAAGGATAGTTTTGAGGCTTTAAAACTAAAAGATTCCTCTTATATGGTCATTTCCAATAATATTATAGTAGTTATCATAGCAGTAGTCATCCAACTGGCAATAAGTATTCTACTTCTGTTGCTGCAAGTCTACAAACTCTACTATTTCTACAGCTCTTATTATTGTTCTATAATTAGTTGTTCTAGTGTTTGTTATGGGCTTTAGATCCATGGATGTTTAATACTTAAGTCATTCTGTGAAAAAAATAATATTGCTCTCATTCTGATGTGGTCAAGCCAGCAAGATGCTGACCTGGAATTTGACCTTAAATGCATCTGCCTGCCTCCAAAAGCTCACACTCTTGCACCTCTCTTTGTTTCTCATCTTTCTCTCACAATATGGGCACAGTCCCACAGACCCTACCTGCATAGAATATGCATTCAGAGGTGCACTAGAAAGAGCTATGCAGGAAGTTTGTCCAAAAATGGCTTGTTTCCTTTGTGTTCACTGACTCTGACTTGTCTTGAATGCTTCAAAGTTATTGTAATGTCATTTCAAAGGCAATTTAAGGAGCATCCATAGAGATAAATGGTGCCTGAAGCCTGTTGCCGAATGCATATTAACTTCTATTCACGGATTTCCTAGCAACCAGAGCCTGATGACGCACGGAGTCTGTGAGCTTGCGTTATACTCATGTAGAGAGATTGAATCACTTGGACTCTATTATTAATATTTTTAGAAAGCCTCACTAGATTAGCTGTTTGAAATGTTTTGTTATCTGAGTTACTATCAGCAGCTGGTCCCAGTCATATCTGAAGTCATGAGGACTCAGAAATTTTCACAAATGCTTCTGTGAGAGATTACTTCCAGTTTAATATTTTTGACAATTAAAGATTTAGTTGGCAAGAAGGAAGTTAAAAAGAAAAAGATTGCTTTAGAAGTTTGTGATCTTAGCAAAGTTCTCAAACTTGAGACAAACCTACGATAAATGAGCAGTTAGTTGGCACCCTGGGAAGAAGAGCAACAGGCTGGGCAAACAGGCTTTGCATCAAAGGGAGATGGTGAGACTGGAGAACATCATTTTATCAAACCCAGCTCACCAGGCAGTCTATAAAGGGAAGGCTGGAATATTCTTTATAGTAAGGTTCACTGGATATGCATAGTGCTTTACAGGCTTAGAGAATACCCATGTTTGTCCTTCATAGCTCCAAGAAGCCTATAGTTGTGCAGACTTCTTGCAGTTTTCTCCCATTTTAATTTGTACTTTTTTGGACTCACAATTCAAATGTACATGTTGTCTGCTTTAGGGATATGGGCGTGGCATGCACAAGCATCGTCTCACACACACACACACACACACACACACAGGTACAGATGTAACTGACCATTTAGGTATGTCACAAATGTAGGCATCCAGATTCTAAGCTCATGTTCTTTATAGGAAGGACTTCTAGGACACTGGGACTTCTAAGAGAAGTACGTTTGGATTAGACATCCAAACAAGCATGCATATTTTAAAGTAGTTAACTTGAGATGTTGGCCACTTCACCCAATGATTCTATTTTGCTTGAAATATTCTTGAAAGTTCAGCTTTGAAGTTATCTTTAGTGGTATATTGCATTTAAAAAGCATCATTGGTAGGGAAAATTTTTCCATTGAAAATAATTATATTTGTACTCCTTGAGTGATGATTAAAACCGAATATTGATCATTCGAGTTCCTTTTCCCCACTACCAAAATTTATGAAAATGAGAACACATTTGGAGGATACTAATTTTTTTCTTTTTTCATTAAGTTTATTGGTATATTTTGGGTATATAATATGATAACATTCATCATTGGGAATTTGTATATCTTGGTTCTTATTTTTTCCCCTTCCCCTGCCCTTCCTTCAACCCCTCCACCCTTCCTTATTTACAAAGTCTTTGTTTTCATTTTTTTTCTTTTCTTATATTTTTTCCTTTCTCTTCTTTCCTTTCCCCTATCCCTCCCGTTTCCCCCTCCCCTTTAGACCTTTTCTTCCTATTTCACATTATCTATTATACATTTTGATCCTCATTTATGCTTTCAGTTTCTCACACCAGAGAAACTATTCGGTATTTACACATTTGTCCTATTTATTTCACTTAAGAGTATTGCCTCAATGCGCATCCATTTAGCTATAAATGTCTCTAGTTTCTCATTTTTTATGGCTAAGTGGTATTCCATTTTATTAAAAAAAAAAACATTTTCTTATCCAGTTCCCAGTTGATGGGCAATTGGACTGCTTCCAAGTTTCAGCTATTATAAACTGTGCCGCTATGAACACGGGTTCACATATATCACTGTGGTATGATTCCTTTAATTCTTTTGGCGGATATATCCAGCAAGAGAATAGCTGGGTCAAATGGGACCTCTAATCCTAGCTTTTTGAGGTTTCTCCATGTTGATTTCCACAGTGGTTGCACCAGTCTGCATTCTCAACAACTATGGAGAAGGGTTCCTCTCTCCCCACAACCTGGAGGGTACTAATGTTGTCACAATGAGAGGATAATCTGAGAGCTCTGTGTGACCTGTGACCTTTATGTGAAATCAAGACATCAAAATAAGCGTCCTTTAAGTGGAAGTAGTCTCATACAATCTTCATAATTAAAGTAAAATATTTACAGGTAACAATGAGATACAGAAAGACAAAAATGCTTAAGACATGTACTCTCATTAGATACTTGGAACTAAAAAAAAAATCAAGGAGAATATCCTATTAAAACTTTATAAAAAAGCATCTAAATTTTCTCTGTACAGCTTCCTGTTTTTCATAGGCAAGTATTGGTTACACATATGTATTCTCCATATCTTAACTATCTTCAAAAACAATTGAAAGTGTCTCACAATAAAACCCTTAAGAAGAGATTTAATAAGAGTGAGAGGAAAATACTTACAATAGAAAATGTAAAAACTTTCTAGCAATCAGGGTAATCAGGAAATCATTGCAGCCTGATCTCTTAATCTGATGTGAATAAACATTTTGATTTCTCAAGAGTACCCAGAAAAAGTCTCCATGAAGGTTTCTGTGTAACTCACATCTAACCACATAATGCACAAAATTATTGCTAGGCATTTTACAAAAATAGGGCTTTAAAAAACATTGCTTCATATAAAGATCACAGATAAAGGCAAGAGCAAAGTGTTATAGCTGAATTCAATAAAGGCTGAGATGTAGGTTCTTTAGGATGGCCCTTTGTTTAGCCTTTGGGAGCATGGACCTGCCAGATGCATGTAATCATCCCAGCTGCAGCCACGATTCCTCAAAGCGTCTGGAGGCTGTGATGAACCTAGAGTGTGAGCTGCTCTCTGTCTAGTTTCCATTGCTACCACATTGGCAGCCAGATGTGCTCAAAAGAAGAGCGATAGTTGATAAAATGTGCCCCATGGAATCCCCACTGGGTCTCTTCTGGTCATGGTGGGCTATCACAGCACTTACCCTGCTTTTAGCTAGAAGGATTCCCATTGTACATATTGCTTTCCTTACTGAATCAATTTGTAAAAGACAACATTTGGAAACTACTTTTTTAGTCTGATGTCAGTAGCTCATTTGCTTTTGTTGAAGAGTTTGGAATGAAAGCTTGCTTGTTTAGAGAAATGAATAGCTCTTAGATTTTCAAACATGATAGCACTCTCTCAAATCACTGATTGTGCAGGGATTTCATTTCAGTGTTAGTTTAGCATTTTATATTAACAGCCACCTGTTGGCAAATGGAAAAGCAGTGACAATGTCCAGTGAAGTATGCCCTCACCGGTGCCACACATGGATCACAGGCTACTTTGGGAAAACAGACCTCTGAGTGTTTTCAGTGTTTCAAAAATTAATTATATTGGAATGAATGTGCCAGTTTTTCTCTAAGTGGCTAAATAATTTTAAATAAGCTGGAAATAATTTGTCTTCTTTGGGACTTTGATGCTAGTGCAAATTCATACATACATACATACATACATGCACATTTGTTTCAGGCTAAAACAAATTATCAAAGATAGCAATACTCTTTGGCAATATACCAATTCAAAGGGACTTTAAAAATCTCATGAAGGATTGATCTCAGATAGAAGGCAATTTTGGATTTGAGCCATCAGGAAGGTTATTACAGCTGTTCTTTGTCATTTTTCTTTAATGGCCTACATGGGAAGGACTGAAGGATAAAAATCTAGGGGATGGAGTGGAGATAGTCAGGCTGATGGCAAAGGAAACTTGACCAGCATTTGTCAGCCACAAGTGATCAAAGAAATCAGGAGAAAGCAATCAAACTCAAGGTTTCTTGATTTCTAAAATTTACCCAGACCTTTTGAAAAAATTTTCTGTTTCAAAAAATTCTTAAGAAGTACTCAGAACTTCATGGAATCTGAGATCACATAAATCTACCTATTCTCTTTCTTTTTTGTTAAATATAACACCATTATTTGAATAAATTGGTTGTTTTATAATTTCTATCCTCTAATCTTTGTTTTGTTCACATATTGAAATTATTCACTTGTCTTAGCTTGTGAAATTCTGGAATGGAAAGTTCTTTAAAAATTATAAAGCAAAGGATGTAACTGAAAAATCTAGTACAAATTGCTGTGTTTTTATGTCTGTAATCCCTATTACTCTATTAAAAAGTTGTAATTAAATTATTGCTATACTTTTCTTATTTTCACCTTATTTCGTATATCTCCATGAATCATTATGGTTCACACATGTTTGATTTAAAAATTTATGTAGTATGCTCAAATTAACAAATCTTATTTTCTTAGATTTCATAAGATTTTCTAAAAATGAAGCTTAAATGGTAATATTCATAAAGAGCTAGAACTATATATTTCATAGTAAATGTTATATAAACTTTTGTTAAATAAACTATTTGTTGAAAATTTTTGTTGTTTAATATATTTGTATGATTAATTGTACTTCATTGTCTTTATATAGTAACTTTAAAATACACATTCTAGCTATTTTCCTTAGGATAAGATTCCTCAAACAGACATAAGCCTCTGGTTGTTTAATACTTTCTGTTTTGCATTGTTTTCTAATTAATAGTAAATATGTAGATTATATTAGTAATGTCCTTGTTTCTTCATATTTTCAACAACTCAGGTTTTATAATTTTTACTTATCTTTCTACTTATCAGTTGTATTTCACGACTACGATGCAAAATGTAGGACATGCAACTTCTCTAACAGATTCACTTGGGAAGCTTGTTAAAAATGTCAGAATCCTGTCTTTTTTCCAAATCTACTAAAGAATGCCTTGAGATAGCATCTGCAAATCTCTACATAGAATAAGCTTTCAGGGTAATTCTTAAGCACTCTGAAGGTTCAGAACTACTGCCTTATAATCATCTTAATTTGTTTTCCTTTAAAAGGAGGAAAGCTTAGCACAGGAAAGCTTGGTACTTTAGGGAACTGGCAGCTTTCCACTATAGTAAACAAATCCTTCAAATTCTTTATTCCTCTACCCATGTCCCTTTGTATTCCTCTGATCTAAGATGGTATGGGGAATTATCTCTATAGCTAATTTGTTGATTGTGATTTTATATATCTATATGTAGATATAGATTGTAAGAGGGCCAGATAATACAGAAATTCAAATCTTAATATTTTAGGAATATACACATCACACTGATGTCTGACTTAGATAATTATAGAGAATAAATTAACCAAAAAACTTGTTATATTTTTATAAGGTTAATTTGGGAAACCCAGACTAATATGTAGAATTAAACTAAAATAAAGACAGTGAGAAAATGACAAACTATTATTTCCAAACTGTAAAAACAGGATATTTGCTGTCAAAATCAAGAAAAAAAGGGGCTTTATTTAGTTAGGATTCTTCAAGAGGCTATTTTGAAAAATGAGATTAGATCATGGAGGAAAAAAAATGGGCATTTACATTTCCCTCGTCCTTGCTAACTAGAGAATCACACATGGAGTGAACCTGACATTTCAATACCTTTATGGACAGACACTGTGCTGTAAGCTTCCAGTTTCTCCATTCAATTTTCACAACAAATTGTTGAGGAAGCAATAATAGCATGCTTATTTCTAGGCACAAAATCAGAATGATTTGGGAGTTGCCATCCATATAAAGAGATACTTATCTCAATCCTTGAGCCTGACCCTCAGAGCTTTTAAAATACTTTCAGTTCTCCACTATATTCCCCATCCTGTGAGTCTTCATGCTTTTCATCTTTTAAGATTATCAGTATTACTAATGACTGGAGTGTGTGTCTGTGCATGTGTGCATATGCGTGTGTGTTCTTGTGTTCATTCTGGATATATGTTTATTTTGTAGCCTAACTTTTCATCAATATCTTTTGACCTCATTGACTATTATCCACACACCATTTTAATAGGTTCATTGTATCATTATATTCCCATGCATGAACAGTAATTTGTTCAAGAGAATTTTATGTGTAGAGTCAATTGAAATTCAGTGGGAAAATATTTTTATGAATGAGACTTAAGAATTTCTTTTTCTGAACTCATGGCCTCTACCCTATCTAGGTGTGACTGGAGACTAATCAGATATAAATTTGAGGAATACAATATAGTCCATCACAGTGTGATCATGCACTCAATGGCATGAAAATTAACCATATGATCATACATTTACTATTCTTTTTCAAACCTTAGGAAGTCAATTGTCTTCTATATTTATACCTTACACTTTTATGTATTTAATTTTTTATTGTGCTATCTCTGAGAGATTTGAACAAAAACTTCATTTATTTGCTTCTAATATGAATGGCTTAGCTGAAATGACAACAATAAAAAGTTAAAAATTATGTCCTTCTCTTACGAGATTCAAATGAGAAGTTTCTGTCCAAAGCCTTGAAATCAGATTAAGACTTGGCATAAAAAGTTAAATATTAGTCATGCCTTAAAGTTTCTAGTTGCGTTTAACAGTATCAGTCTAATTTGGGGATATGTTTGCAGACAGAGTTAAGATTTTATTACAAGTGGAGGGCTGGGGATTTAGCTCAGTGGTTCCAGCACCTGCCTTGCAAGTATAAGGTCCCGAGTTCGATCCATGGTACAAAAAAAAAGATTTTATTACAAGTGGAATAATAAATAATAATCAGAATAAGAGACTGTGAAGAATTAAAATCATGTGTTAGCAGTGAACAACTCATTAATGATAATAATAATATTGTGATTTGATAGAAAATGCAATCTTATTTGTTTTTTAGGCAGAACAAAAGGAGCTTTGAGTAATAAAGAATGATAGGTTTAAAAAGTGAAAGCTTTAATTCCACCAATACAATATAAATTGCTGGTATCTCTGAATTCTCTTATGTAAAATCAGCCCCTCTTCCTCCCTCTTTTTCCCTCTTCCCTCCCTCCTTTCCTTCCTCCATTCCTTCTTCTAAAAATCAATTAAAGCTTTATTATGTGCCCATGAAGGATGCCAGTGCTGAGGGAACAACTCTCAAAGCTAAAAGAATAAATTGTTCTCATAAGATAAATTTAAGTAAGATTTTGTATGAGAAAGAGTTGTAAAAGTGCTCAACATTTTAAGTATATTAAGTGGTTCTCCCTTTGGATTTGACTTCCGATTTCAAGATTAATAAGCCAGGAGAGTTTTGTTCATGGGTTTATTAAAGGAAATAAGATTAGTGACTTCAAAAAGTTAAAAACTAAGTTCATTAAATTATTTTGCATATTTCCTCCTTTGCATTTTCAGAATAATTAAACAAAGTAAAACTAATTGTATACTGTGAATTTTTGAAGAAGTTTAAAAAGTACCTAACTCAACCTTAATGTATATTGTGAATGGCACTACAAAAAATCCACTGAACCATGAAGATTGAATGCTGCACAGATTGATAGTGAAATGATCAAATGGTGCACGTTTTCTTTTGTTTCCACTCCCACTGCCTGGGCACTGCCACAGCATGTGTTCCAGCCATTACAGTGCCAGTCACTGGGTTTTGGCACCTTGCACTGAACTCTTGAGGTGTGAAGATGGTGGTGCCACTAGCCCATATCTTTTACAACTCTGCCCCCCATTGGTGCTTTTTGTAGTTCCTTGATTTAGTATATTGGATCAAAAAGAGAGAGCATGATGGAAAAACTGAAAGCAATCACACCTACCAGTTTCCTCTGGGAAGCCTCTTGGGAAATGGAGGGAAAGAATGACTCTTTGCTTATTAATATTCATTTTCCACAAATATCTCCGAAATGAATTCTGTCTCTGAATCACTAAAGCCAATTACATCAATCTATCACAAAAAGTTCTAAAACACATCTCTTCTCCTCCAGAAACACAAAGGAACATATCCCAAATGTATACTATAAGAGACTCTCTCATAGTAGAACTGCCTAGAATTAAGAGATACATAAATTGAATTTCAAATTAAATGGGTCTTCTAGTAATTGCTCAAAATGGGATTCCAGGCCTGAGGTTTTCAATGCTGTGGCATATTTACAGGGTCTTACCTTGTCCTTGACATTTTGACTATTGCTTCCTTTTAGGGGATTCAAGGCCTCAAAACATGTTATGTAAATCCATGTTCATTTCATTTCTGACAGTTTGGAGGAGCGCATATCTCGAATGTGGTTGTTTTGCCCAAATGGCTTAACTAGTGTTATGGTTTGATTCTTAAATATTCCCAAAGGCCCATGTACTAAAAGGCTTGTCCCCAGATGAGGGTAATGCTGGGAGATGATGAAACCTTTAGGAGGTGGGGACCTAGTGGAAGAATGTTAGATCACTAGAGGCAGGAAAGGACCTTAGGACACTGGTCCCTTCACCTTTTTATTTTTGCTTCCTACCTGCCTTTAGGTGAGCAGCTGGGCTCTACTGCATGGCCATGTTCTGCCACAGTGTTCTGCCTCACCACAGACCCAGAGTGACACAGCCAGCTGACATGGACTGACACCTGGAACCATGAGCCAAGTCACCCAAGTCTCTTCTCCTTTAAGTTGGTTCCTCCAAGCATTTTGTCACAGAGATGGAAAGCTCTGTGACACATGCCCAGTATTCAAAATTGTAAGTTTGGCTTATTGACTGAGATAGTTTGGATTGGTTTTGAAACTTGGTTAGGAGAAGAGGCTTGAATAAATTCAATTCAGTACATGCTTAATGCCTGCAATAGTAAGGCTTCATGTTTGTTTATTAGCTTTTTACATCAAGTTTCCTATGAAAATAAACAGTTGTGTGGAGTTCCCCTTCAAGTATACACTCTCATTACTGATAACAGTCTCAAGGGAATGAATGAGTCTCTCTAAACAATTGGTTTGTTTTTAATCTCTGGATTCTGAAAATTTTATAATGGATGCTTCCCTCTGCATTTTATCTGATAGAAAGATTACAGGCCAAATCTATAGCTCACTTATTCTAAATTTTTAGTAAGTACTTTATATACTAATATCACTCCTAATGTGTCTTTTTTGCTTTATCCAACCCATCTGGTTTATAATAAATATATTTTATCATGTTGCAATGTATATTTTTTGAATTTTCTTAAGTGTTTTCCTTGGAACAAAGAAGAAACAATAATAATTGATAACTGTAGTGTTAGCAGAACCAATGAAAGCATAGAAAATGACAAATATGAATATTAAAAATTCAGGTGCCATTAGCTAATCCTAAAATTCCTTCAAACTGCAGTATAGAAACAAAGTTCTGCAGTGTTTTGTTCTGTTGATTCTAAAGTTACATGGATGTCCTGACTACACAAGACTGGGAGAGGAGATGAGAATTTTCTATTTGTTTGAAAAACTTCCATCAGAATGAGTGGGAGCTCAATCCTCCTTAGGACCTACTTAGTGGGTGCTTTGTTTTTCATGTTGACTATTTCTGTGTTTGAAAAGTACGAGGGCCAGGCCAATGCTGATAATGAAAATTTTGAACTAGTCAAGCCACATTGGCTGTTGAAGTATTAAGATACTTCCACGAGAAGAAGGTGAGCTGGTCCCAGCACCCGGAAGGAAGCTCCCCTGCCTCCATCCCAGGCTCCTAGGGCACTGAAGCTCAGCCAGTCCCAGCACCTGAAAGGAAGCTCCCTGCCTCCATCCCAGACTCCTAGGGCAGAGAAGGTGAGCCGGTCCCAGCACCCGAAAGGAAGCTCCCCCACTGCCATCCCAGGCTCCTAGGGCAGTGAAGCTCAGCTAGTCCCAGCACCTGGAAGGAAGCTACCCCGCCTCCATCCCAGGCTCCTAGGGCAGTGAAGCAAAGCCAGTCCCAGCACCCGGAAAGAAGCTCCCCTGCTGCCATCCCAAGTTCCTAGGGCACAGAAGGTGAGCCGCGTGGGTGCCAGAAGCACCCCCCCCGCCCCGTGGAAATGAGAAGACACATAAACAAGCCTCAAAAACAGACTTTCAGATCACCTACAGCAACCTCAAAGGGAAATGAGATGGAACACTCTG
>NW_004624813.1:1008690-1022704 GCF_000247695.1 Heterocephalus glaber | reverse complement strand
GAATAGATTAGAAGATACAGAAACAACTCCACACATACTCAGCTACCTCATCTTTGACAAAGGAGCCAACCATCCTCACTGGAGGAAATATAGCATCTTTAATAAACTATGTTGGAAAAACTGGATTTCAACCTACCAAAGATTAAAACTAGACCCCTATCTTTCACCAAGCACTAAACTAAAAGTGAAATGGATTAAAGATCTAAACATTAAAACAGAAACACTAAATTTACTGGAAGATAAGTTAGTAGAACTCTTGAAGACATTGGCATAGGAAAAGATTTTAAGAACAAATCCTCAGTAGCAAGGGAACTAGCACAAAGAATGAACAACTGGGATCTCATCTTATTAAAAAGCTTCTGAACTGCAAGAGAAACCACCCAAAGAGGTAAGAGACAACCTACAATGTGGGGAAAAAATTTTTACCAGCTGGTTCTCAGACAAAGGTCTATTATCTAGTGTATATATATATAAAGAACTCAAAAAAATCAGACCCCCCAAATAAAAAGACCCAATTCAAAAATGGGCATCTGAAATGAACACACATTTCTCAGGCAAAGAAGTAAAAGCAGCAAATAAACATATAAACAAATGTTCAGCATCACTGGTCATTTGAGAGATGCAGATGAAAACAACACTGAGATTCCACCTACCCCAGAAAGAATGGCTGCTATCAAGAAATCAACCAATAATAAATATTGGCAGTGGTGTGGAGAGAAAGGAACTCTTCTCCATTGTTGGTGGGAGGGTGGACTGGTGCAACCACTGTGGCAGTTAATATGGAGATACCTCAACAAACTAGGATTAGAGGTCCCATTTGTCCCAGCTATCCCTCTGCTCGGTGTCTTTCCAAAAGAATCTAAAGAATCATACCACAGTGATATATGCACACCCATATTTATAGCAGCACAGTTTGTAATAGCTAAAACTTGGAAACAGCCCAAATGCCCATCAACTGGAGACTGGATAAACAAGATATGGTTTTTCTTTTTTTTCCCCTTAAATTCTTTTATTGGCACATTTTAGGTAAACAATACATTTACATTTATCATTGGGTGCTTGTAGCTGTACATGATGCAACTTGATTCTTATTTTTTTCCCCTTTACCTGTATGCCCTTCACCCCTCCACCCTTCCCTGTTTACATAGGCTTTGTTTCCATTTTTTCTTCATTTCTCATAATTTTTCCTTTCCCCTTCCCCTCCACCAGCCCTACCCGTTTGGACCTTTTCTTCCTATTTCAAATTATCAATTATTCATTTTAATCATTTTAATTCTTATTTACACTTTAATTTTCTCACACTATTTAGCTATAAATGTCTCTAGTTTCTTGTTCTTTATGGCTGAGTAGTAGTCTATGTAGAATATCATGTCATCTGCAAATGACAATTTGACTTCTTCATTTCCTATCTTTATTTCTTTCTCTTGTTAAATTGCTGTGGCTAATGTTTCCAGAACTATATTGAACAGAAGTGGTAATAGTGAACATCTTTGTGTCATTCCTGATTTTAGTGTGAAGGATTTCAGTTTTTGACCATTTAGTATGATATTGGTTGTTGCTTTTTCATAGATAGCTTTTATCAGGTTGAGGTAGAGACTGTCTATTCCAATTTTTTTGTAGGATTTTTATCATGAATTTGTGTTGGATTTCCTCAAATGCTTTTTCTGCATCTATTGAGATGATTATATGGTTTTTGTCCTTGGCTCTATTGATATAGTGTATTACATTTATTGATTTGTGTATGTTGAACCATCCCTGCTTCCCTGGGGTGAATCCCACTTGGTCAGGGTGTATGATCTTCTTGATGATCTTCTGCATTCTATTTGCCAGTATTTTATTAAGTATTTTTGCATCTATATTCATTAGTGATTTTGGCCTATGGTTCTCTTTTTCAGTTGGGTCTTTCTCTACTTTGAGGATCAAGGTGATGCTTGCTCCCAGGAATGAATTTGGGAGTATTGCCTCTGTTTCAATTTCATTGAAGAGTTTAAACAGTAGTGGCAATAGTTCCTCTCTAATTGTCTTGTAGAATTTAGCAGTGAAGCCATCAGTTCAGTTTTGCTTATTGATATTGGGTTGTTTAGAATTTAGGTCTTCTTCATTCAACTTTGGTAATTCATATGTACCTTGGAATCTATTTCTTCTGTGTTTTCTATCTTATTGGCATATAGGTTCTCAAAGTAGGTATTGATGATCTGCTAAATTTTTGTTGGGTCCATTGTAGTTTTTCTCTTTTCATTCCTAATTGCACGGATTTGGGCCATTTCTTTCCTTTTTTGATAAGCTTGTCTAAGGGTTTGCCAATTTTGTTTATTCTCTTGAAGAACCAACTCTTTGCTTCATTGATTTTTTGAATTATTCTCTTAGTGTGCATTGCATTGATTTCTGCTCTTATCTTTATAATTTCCTCCCTTGTATGAGCTTTGGGTTTGTCCTGTTCTTCTTTTTCTAGAAGTTTGAGGTTCAGCATCAGGTTGTTTATTTGGAGCTTGCTTTGTTTTCCTAATATGAGTATTCCCTGCTCTGAATTTCCCTCGCAAGTCTGCTTTCATTGTGTCCCATAAATGCTGATATGTCATATTGGTCTTGGCACTTAATTGTAGAAACTGTCTGATTTCTTTAATTTTCTGTGACTCTTTGGTTATTCTGAAGTGTGTTTTCAATTTCCATGTATTTATGAAATTCTTGTGGTTTCTTTTGCTATTGATGTCCAATTCCATCACACTATGGTCTGATAACATACAGAGGATAACTTCAATTCTTTTGCACTTAAACAAGTCCTATGTGCTAGTATGTGGTCTATTTTGGAGAATGACCAGTTTGCAGCCAAAAAGAATGTGCATTCTGATTTTGTGGATTGGAACATTCTGTAAACATCTGTTAAGTCCATTTGTTCAAGAGTTTGATTGAGTTCTAGTATTTTGTTGTTTACTTTTTGTCTAATTGATCTATTTGTGACCATGGGGTATTGAGGTCTCCCACTACTATTGTATTAGTGCTTATTTGATTTTTCATGTCTGTTAGTATTTGTTTTATATAGTTGGGTACACTAGCGTTTGGTGCATGTATATTTATGATTGTCATCTCTTCCTCTTGAATTTTTTTCTTTACAAGGATGTAGTGTCCTTCTTTGTCCCACTCAATCAGTGTTGGTTTGAATTCCATTTGATCTGCAAAGAGGATAGCTACTCCTCCTTTTTTTTGGGGGGGGGTCCTGTCACAGGGTGTATTGTTTTCCTCCATATACCTTTCAGTCTATGTGTTCCTTTTTGAATTAAGTATGTTTCTTGTATGCAGCATAGTGTTTAATCTTGCTTCTTGACCCATTCTTCCAGTCTATTTCTTTTAATTGGTGAATTGAAACCATTAACATTGATGATTATAACTGATATTTATTGACTTATTCTTATCATGACATTATCTTTTTGTTGGATTCTCCTCCTTTGCATGTAATTTCTTGTCATGTCTGATAGATTCCTTCTGCTGGGCTTCCTGGGGTTGTGTTCCTCATTGTCTTTTCTTGGGATATTGTTTAAAATTTTTTGGAGTGCTGGTTTGGTATTCATGAAGTTCCCCATGTGCTCTTCATCACGAAAGTATCTTATTTCATCATCAATTTTAAAAAATAGTTTTGCAGGGTACATCAATCTGGGTTGGAGGCTGTTTTCTCTTAGGGCTTGAACTACATCACTCCAAGTTCTTCTTGCCTTGAGGGTTTGCATTGAGAAGTCTGCTGTGATTCTGATGGGCTTTCCTTTGTATGTGATTTGTTTCTTTTCTCCAACTGCCTGTAGAATTTTGTTCTTCTGTTGGGTTTATGGAAACTTAACTATTATATGCCTAGGTGTAGATGTTTTTTGATTGTGGCTAGTTGGAGTTTTATATGGTTCACTTATTTGTGTGTCAAGTTCTTTCCCCTGTTTCAGAAGTTTTCTGTCATTACTTCTATGAACAGTTTTTTTATGTCATTATCACTCTCTCTTGTTTCTTCATTGATGCTGATCAGTCTTGTGTTTTTCTTCTTTGTATAGTCTAGCAGCTGCTGGCTTGATTTCTCCCAGCCCCTTACTGTTTTTAAGAAATTTTTCTTTTTCTATTTACAGGAAAATAAATCCTGTCTTCTATATCTGATATTCTGTTCTTATAATCTACTGAGTAAACTATCAATGGAGTTTTTAATTTCCTGGATATCTGTTTGCATCTGTTTTATGAATTCCATTTGTTACTTATGCTCTGATTCCATCATGTTCATCAGCTCCTCTATTTTTTATCCATGTCTGCTCTAGACATCCTAATCATATCTTGTACTATGGACACAATCTCTGTTGCTATCTGAGAAATTATTTCTGATTTCATTTTTTTGAGATGCTGTTTCCTTGCCAGTTCAGGGAGTCCAGGTGGTTGAGTATCACATTATTGCATCTCATTCTCAGATTATTCCATCTCAGATCTGGATGTCTGGTTTTGAGACTTGTTTATGTGTCTTCTCATTTCAATAGATGCAGCCTGTTGTGCCTTTGTTGAGTGGATTTTTTGCTCACCCAGTGGTCTTCAATTCTCAGCAAGCCACTCTGAGGCCTTTTTCTGCTGTTCACCACTGTTCCAATTCCTGGGTTCAAAATGTGGCCTTCTGGATCCCTGTGGTGCTGTCTTTTCCAGTCAGGTTTCTGGCTGGGGCCTCTGGGCACTTGGTTTGGTATCTGGATGGGCCTCTGGCTGTTGTTTGTGGGGCTATGCAGCTCTTTTCAGGGTAGGGCCCTGGCAGTGCCTGCTGGTACCTGTGCAGCTCTGGTCCATGTGGGCTTTTTGCTGGGATCTGCGAGCACTTACAGATGGCTTAATTTTCCAACAAGTCAAGTTTTCTTCAGCTTAAAGACTATAAATATTTTTCTTTGGAGACTTCTTCATGTCTCAAATATACATTTCTAGCATCTAATTTTGTGGAATATAGAATATCAACGTACAACTTAGTGAGAAAATCTCAAATGACCAAAAGCTACAGACTAGCTTGCTAGGAAAGTTAAAACTAAAGTAAAATTGACACCACAGACTCATTCAAAATTTTCCTTGTTTGAGTGAAAAAGATGAAAAGAAAAATATACTGATGTTGAAATGAATTGTTGTCTTCTTCCTATGGAAAAAAAGTGACAAATGTCTCTTTTTTTTTCCAGTTAATAGCCTTAATTTTCTCCTTCATGGTGGAGAAAAGCTCTAACCATAAATTCATACATTGTTATTCAGGGGAAAGAGTTTGTAAGTCTTCAAACTTTCCTAGGGTTTTCTGGGTTGAGGATAATTGAGAAAGGTAAAAGGTGAAGAAAAAAATTTTGTCATCTGAAAAGTGCTTTCTTTGTAGGTATAAACTTAAGAAAACAGTTTTATCATCTGAAAAGTGCTTTCTTTTTAGGTACAAACTTAAGAGCACTGATCTGATAATAATAATGCACTTATTTCTAATTCTAGTTCTGCCACTAAAGTCTGAGATCACTTGTAAGCAACTCTTTGAGCCTCAGGTTTTGCTTATGTAAAACACAAACATGTAAAGTGATCTTTAAGCTTTTTTAGTTTTAACAGTCTAAGGAGAACAAATCATTCTATAATGTTCTTGTTTTCTCTTAGAAGTACAGGGTTTGGGAAAGAGAAGAGGGCATGAACTGTAAAAATTGTGTATGATTTTTATTTCCTTGTTTTAATGTAGCCTTCTTTCTATGTTTCAATGGACTATGGAGTTGAAAGTCTTTTTGACATTTTAGAGTCAGAGCTTGGTTCAAAGTCCAGTGCTGCCTCAAGAGCTGTGATGTTTGATGCTTTATAAACCTCTGAGCTATGAAAGGGAGATAATGAAGCTTAGCTCAAATCTTTTTGAGGAAAACAGTAGTTAATAAATGTAAGATCACCAACAGAATCCTTCACATCAATAATACTAATAAAATGGTTAATAACAGTAGCTGACCAATAGCCTTGCTTGTGCTTCTCTGGGACACTGGTGTGCAATGGCAGTTCTGGCCTGTTTGCTCCCAGACTGGCATTTTCCCAATTCACACAGAATGTAGCCTAATGGGCAAATAGATGCTGCTACCTCCAGATTTCTGTGTGTGCATGTGTGTGGGTGTGTGCACAGGGTCTTGTGGGGTCAAAACCAGCAAGATCATTTTCTCCCTCTGTTGTCTTCCATCTCCTAGTAGATAAGAGTTTGCTGATAAAATTGGCCTTTTCTCTATTGTAGAACAGGAGATAAGTCCATGTTGTCTTTCAAGTCAAGCCCATTATCCATCTGTAAAGACAGAGAACCTGGAAATGATCAGTACTCTCCACTGTAGAAAGGGCTGAGGATGTGAAAGAAATTATGAGAATTTAGGGGTCTAAGGTTGGTTCTAACCCTTCCAAATCACATCTTTAAACAGTACCTAATCATGTGATGATTTAATCATTTACTAATGTAGCTTTCATTATGATTTAGCTACTTCTTCTAAAATATATTAGTGATGTTATTTAAAATGTTAAAGAATAAAGACCAAGAAAGTTTAAATGTTCAACTCCAAGGATCTAGTGAGTTTAGGTGACATTAAAAGTGTAAAAAAAAAAAATCCGTGGATTTATTTTTTGAATTACAGCATCTCAGCCTGTTTTAGGGGCTTACTGCCTGCCTTTGTCATGTTGCTCTGGGCATTAGGTTCACAGCACTCTGTCTTTCTGCTCAGCATCTGGTGGCTTGGAACTGGTGTCTTTTGGGAAAATACCCTCCCCAAGCTGTCTGGGGCTCAGTCTTGATAGCAGGCACCCAGGTCCGAGCTGCTGGTGCTGGTCAAGCTCAGGCTCCTGATTTTCTCCCAGGTGCCAGGGCTCTTTTCCCCACCCGCATTTATTCTGAGCCCCTCAGCAGCTCAGCAAGCAAGCTTGACAGCACCTGTCTTCCTAGATTGTTAATTTCACAGCCGGATGAGTAGAAAGGTAATTTATATGGGTCAGTCAGATTTTAAATGCTGCTGTGTCTCTTGACGAGGAGGAATGAGAGGATTTAAAAGAATTATTAGTGTGGTCTGGATTGGCTGTCTGTGGTCTTGCCGACACAGTTCCATACTTTTTCCATTTGGTAAATGCCCTGTGTGGCCTCCACATGTTGACTGTGGATTACAACCAAGATGAGAAGTGAGTCACTGGGGGAAGATTTTTGTTTTCATTTATTTTTAATTAATTGCAAACTTCCTCTTTCATTTGGTTGGCCACGCTCTGCAGATCCTGGTGACACAGGAACTCTGCCAGCGGAGGAGCCACCGTGCCGAACAGCCAGAGGCCTCAGCAGAAGCCAGCTGCTCTGCATTCACCCTCAGGGACCCTCTGAAATAAATCTGCGCACTTAGACCCCCACCTTCAGAAATGATCCTTGTGTCTCCTTCCTTAATGACTCTATTTTGAATGAGAAATCATCATTTTCAAAACAGGTTTATGAACTTTTAGTGGGTGAAGGAGAGTACACAGGGGCCCTTGAAGGGAGAGGGGTTTTCTAGCCCTCCAGGGATTTATTGCCATCTGTAGAACTAGGAGGCATATACAGGAAAGAGATGTTGAGCTGCTGAAAAGCCAAACAAATCACAACGAAACAAACAATAGAACACAATGCAAAACAATACTCCAAAACAACAAGAGCAACAACACCCCCACCCCCAAAACCAGGGTCTCAGGAAACAGTCATATCTGTTCTGAGGTCAGACTGACATGATGGGCACCCTGGTCCTGCTGCTGAATTATTCCGTGAGTGTGGGCAAAATTATTTATCGATTACTCAATTACCCAATTTCCCAATCCTCAACTTCTTCCTCTGTAAAATTGCTTTGAGAATTAAATAAAGCATATATGAAACCCTTTGTGCCTATATCATATAATTAGTAGAAATCTATAAATAATAGAAATTATTGCTGGGTGTGGCAGCACACACCTGTAATCCCAGCATTCAGGACAATGAGGCAGGAGGATTGCCATGGGTTCAAGGCCAACTTGAACTAAACTACATAATGAGACCTTGTCTCAAAAATTAAAAAAAAATACATATTTACAGGAGATAAGAAGTATATCTAAATAGTGAGTCCATCTATCTTAAATCTAACTTGAAAAACTTTTTGTTCCAACAAAATTATCAACTAGGATAACAGAAACACATTTCTACAGACATTCAAAAATCCAGGGAAACAGATAAACAACAAGGATGAAATTATTGGACACCTGTGTCCTCTGGGAAGAAATAGAATCCGTGCTACCCTGTGCACCCCCAAGTCTAAGGACTGAGAAAAGGGCTAGAATTGGGTGCCACCATGGAGGGAAGCTAACTCTGCCTGAGGATGGAGAATATTGGTCTCTGGAGAGTCATGGTAAATGTAGTTAAGAGAGAAAGCTTGGGTACAAACAAGAAAAGGAAAGAAAACTGAGATTGTGGCTTAAAGCGAAGACTCTTAAGGATTTTCAGTTTAAGTGGAAAGGTGGTTTTCAAAAAATCCACTCAGGCTGCCAGGGAGAAAAAAAGAAATGCAGAAACTGAGGAAAAAATTTTTTCGTGAAAATCTCAAGCCTTTGCCATTAGTTTGGAGCGTGTTTTTACAATTTTGCTTTATTTGGGGAGCCTCAGGTCTAGAAATTAATATGCATTTTGCCCAAAGAAAGTAGAAGGGAGAGAATGTGAAAGAAATGAATAAAATTAATGACAGACAAAAAGGAAACAATAATGACTGTCAATAAAAGGTCCTGTGTCATCCCCCCCCCCCCACACACACCAGGAATCAAACTCAGGACCTTTTGCATGCCAGACAGGCACGGTGCGCCTCAGCTACATCTCTAGCAAATGCTTGTTCTTTGAAAAGACAAGATTGTGAATAAGATTAATGAAAGAGAAAGAGCAAGGGAGTAGATAAATCATATTAGAAATAAAAAAGACAATCAGAATGAATGAATGTGTGTGTTCAAAAACTATATAGTGATGAATTGGAAAACTTTAGTCAAAAGAATAAAATTCTAGAAAAATTACTATGTTTATGAAATGACTAAGAAAAATATTGAATAGTTTTGTATCACTAAAAAATTTAATCAGTAGCAGAAATTAAACAGATAAAATTCATCAGATACAGAGAGTTTTACAGGCACGTGCTACACATTTAAGACAGACTTCTTCCATGTGGATAGTAAAAATGCATAACAGAAGATCTTAGAGCTGTAGTATCATAGAGGAAAACTCCTAATTTCATTTATGAAAATGGTACAAAATCATAAATAAAACATTATAAAAATGAATCTGAAAATGTATTCAAAATACATACATATCACAATTAATTGACACTTATTTTAGAAATGCCAGGATAACCAAACATTACACAAATTTGCAAATTTTATTTACCATATGAAGAGATTGAAGATGGAAAACAAGTATCTCAACAGATTCAGAAAAATTGCTGGATAAAAGTCAGTACCCATGCAGGGTAAAAAACAAAGCAATCCAAAAATTCATAGTAGATTTGGAACAAGAGGAAAATTCCTTAACTTGCTGTAGAATATTAGTCAAGAACTTACAGCCAATGTATTTAATAAATCTCCATTTAAATTCTTTGGGAGTGATGCCTGCTGTTAACATTTTATTAAATAATGTACTGCCAGTGCAAACAAGATAAATAAATTGTCTTAATTGTGAAAAAATTAGAAAGAATAAACAAAATAATAAGTATTACTGATGATATGATTAGAAAAATATAGAACATTCATGAACTATTAGTATCAGTATTAACTCAGTGCATTCCTGGAAAAAAACATACAGACGCAGCAGTGCATCTTTATACCACCGTAAAGTTTAATAAATGTACCTGAAGAGAAATTTGGTGAAATAAAATATCTTTGTGAGGAAAATTATAAAATTCTATTGAAAGACCTAAAAGAAGTGTTCAATACATGGAGAAAAGATATGTGCAAGGGTTGCAAAATTTGATATTTGCAGGCTAGCAATGTTCTAATTCATTTATAAAGTAAATTTAATTTTACAAAGCTTTACCAGCTGACCCACAGTGTCATGCAGAAGCAAAAAGGGCTGAGAATGGCCTAAGCAATTTCTTTATAGAAGGAAACAAACTGAAGCATAGGAGAAGAAAAAGAGGAAATGATTAAGCATAAAACTTACTAAATGAAACGGCATTACGGACATGGAGAGACCACTGGAAAGACAATCTAGAGCCTAAAATAGACTGATCTCTAAGTTGGACTTTAGGTAAAATGTGCAAATCCATAAGGAAAATTTGGCGTGGTCAATAAACAGTGTTGGAACAACTGGCTTTCTTTGGAGAAAAGGGTGTTAAACTCCTACATCACACTCTCTATAAAAATGCATGCAGATAAATTGAACACAAAATGTGAAAAAACATACTTTTAAAATGTTCACGAATGAATGAAGAATAATAATTTGTGACTTCAGGTAAGAGACATTTTTGAAATGACAAATACAAATAAAAGCAATAGTGATAAATTCAACTTCATTAAATTAAAAGCCAGTGCACAACCAAATATTTCATAGACCAAAAAAGCAACCCACACTGAGAGAAAATATTTTTCATTTATATAATTGAAAAAGCAAGAGTGTTTAGAATACATAAAAACTTTCACAGATCAATGAGGAAAGAAAATAACTTATTTGTAAATAGGAAAAAATATGAAAAAGCAGTTTATAGAAGGGGAAACTGGAAGATTTCATAAATATATGAAGAGATATTCAACTGGACTAATATACAGAGAATACCAATTAAATTAATATGAGATACTATTTTGTCCCAAGACATATGATAGCAAGTCTGATATCATTAAATATTAGTAAAAAATATAGAGAAAGTGAACCCAGGAGATGTTATCAGAAAGATAAATTGATAGAACTACTTTGGAAAACAATATACCATTAACCAGTAATGATGAGAGCACATGAATCCTAAAGTTGTAAAATTCTATTTCTAGTTATACACCTTAGAACCACTTCTCTCTCCATGTGCACAAGGGATCATACACCAAGATTTTTTATAGCAGGATGATTTAAAAGAGTGAAAAAGTAAACAATTTAATTCTCTCTTAGGTCAGAACTGGAGAGAGAACTGTGTTTACTTATTCAATGAATACTGCCCAGAAATTAAAATGAATTAATGACAGCCACATATATCTATATGAATAAATCTCAAAAAATATATGCAAGGGAAAATGCAGATTATAAAAATATACATGCAACATCAGTATTCTTATAAAATTTTAAAACATTTAAAACAACAGCATAATTATTTATGGACATATGCATATTTGTAAAATAGAATACTTTAAAAGGCAAAGTATGTACTCACACTTGACCCAGGTTCTTGTCATTCCAAGAGAAGGGCAGGAAGGTATGTTCCTGGTAGAGCTTTATCTATGCCTGTACATTATATTTCTTAACAAAATTTAAGCAACAAACACGTATATTAAGCAAATGTGATAGAACAACGTGGTTTTCTTTTTTTGGTACCGGGGATCAAACTCAGGACCTTGCGCTTGTGAGGCAGGTGTTAGAACAACTGAGCTAAATCCCCAGCCCTAGAACAATGTGTTTTAACTATAGCGGACATGTGACTATATATTTCTATTAGTTTGAAATATTTCAAAATTGTAAATAAGATTTTAAAACTGAATAAATGAAATGTCATATATTTTGAGTGAAGATTAGAGCTTTCCTCTTCTTGTGAAGGTTTCGATATGCCTTTGTCTTCACTGTTTTCCATGTTTGAGAATCATTTGTATACACAGGATGGAGTTGCTACTTGCCAAGGTTTTGTGGCAATTTAATAGTAGTTTGTGCATTTTGTTAGACAACCAATAGAGTTTTTATTTCCTCAGTTTGGAATGCTTATATTTTAATATTGATTATTCTTTTTAAAATTGAACATGCTGTTTGAACATGTTTATATATGTTCTTGCCAACCTTATTTCCCCCACTCAGTTGGAAATCACAGACCCAAAGAATTAGTAGTGCAGGTTTATTTTTCTGGAAAGTTCGTTAATTGGAAGTCTGTAGGTAAAGAAGTAAGTGTCAGATCTAGAGCCAAGAGTTGTGGCTTCTTTCTCTGTTTATCATGTGACTGCTTTTGGAGCTCTTCTGTGGTGGGGTTTCTTTACTTTTCAAATGAAAGTGTTGACTTATCTCTAAATCCTTTCCAAATCTTAGCCTTTGTAATTTTATGAAGTGAGTGAGTGAAGTCAGTCACAAAATGAAGTGTGACCAGAATACATGGATTGTGCAGGGGCCAAAGTGCTCCTCTGCCTCTCAGAACCTTGCTTCTCTCTTGCTGAGCATCACTGTCTTGGAACAATGTAATGAAGGCTGAAATTTAAAAGCCATTTTTTTTTCTGAGAAAGTTATACCATTTTTATTCACTAATGCCTTAACAGAAGGGGAATAGGACAGGTGTGACTTGATCAGAAGGTGCTGTAGGAAGAGGCTCATATATAGAAAGCACTGCCTTAGTGGCCATCCTTGCCATTTAGAAGGACTCATAGGGCACAGTGGGCTTGAAAATGTGGGTCCTGAGTGGAGGCAAAAGGGGGATAGAGGATAATGAAGTGGAACCAAAGACAAGCATTGCCAAAGTCCATGAGGGCAGCTATGGAATCACCTTTTAAAGTCCAGCTAATGAAGAAACATTTCCTGGAGACCAGAGTTTAATAGTTTTTGGGCTGGGGATTTAGCTCAGTGGTTTTGCTGTCTGCTGCACAAGCGCAAGGACCAGAGTTCAATCCCTGGTACAAAAAAAAAAAAAAAAAAAAGTTTTTTACATAATTAAAATGGACGTTTGAAGTCTTTGAGTCTGTGATAGGAATGCTTTTCCTATCTTAGGATGAAGTTGAAGAGAAGTCACTGGCCAAAGCACCAAAGGAAATTCTGCAGCAGATCTGATGCCTCATAAGCTCCGCTGTCTCAAAATGACTCATGGTCTTGGTCATGTGCTCTGCTAGAGTCACAAAGGGGACATTCAGGTTAAACTGAAAAGGTGGAAGGAAAGTTGTTCAAGAACTTTAAAAATGAGCAATCTAATAGGCAATTTTTGAAATGGTATCTAAGTTTTCAAGAATTCTACAGAAAAGATTTAAATGTAATTTCCTTGAGTCTTAATTGCTAATTATTTTAACTAAGGGCTTTAAATTAAACATACTCTATTTTTGAAGGCTTTAAGGAGTTTAAAGCAATTGCTGTCACTGGAAATGTGCTTAGTATCTGTTCTCAGAAGTGGAATCTAATCAGCCACATAAGGATGGTGACTTCAGAAAGACAGAAGCATTGGCTTCAACTGTATTAGGAGCTCAGTGTCCACTTGAATGAAAAACTGATTTTGACTGGTGGAAAGTTTTGGACCTTAAAGATCAGTGTATCTGAGTCCATCACATATAAAATATAAGAAGAGTGCTTTAAAATTTATTTTCTGATAGGCTGATCTGTCAACAAATAAATAACTTGACAAAAAAAATTGAGATGGGTTATTTATGAATTGAAATGACACTCAATTATGTTTTTCTGTCCTAAATGACATTAAAAATTGTATTTATGAACAAAATCTTTCAATAATATGTGTTTCGAATCACCCCACTGCAGACAAGCAGGCACCTGGTTCCACACCACAAAGACACAGAGGACACCAGACCAGCAGACCAAGGTACAGAGTCCCGCTGCTCCCGGCCAAGAGGTAGGGGCTTCTGAGCCATCATCCCACTGCTCCTGGTCCAGAGGAAGGGGCTTCCTGGTCATCATCCCTCCTGCTGCTCCCAGCCCAGAGGAAAGGGCTTTTGGGAAACCTTCTGTCCTGCGGCTCCTGGCCCAGAGGAAGGGGCTTCACAGCCACCATCCCTCCCACTGCTCCCAGCCCACAGGAAAGGGCTTTTGGGTCACCATCCCTACCACTGCTCCCAGCCCCTGTCCCACCTCACCCAGCTCAGAGGAGGTAATCTGTGCAGGTGCTAACAGCCCCCCACCCCAGTCAAA
>NW_004624813.1:955339-967410 GCF_000247695.1 Heterocephalus glaber | reverse complement strand
TTATCAAATGAAAGAGACAAGGCACAAGTAAGAGACCATTATGAACAATTTTAAAATAAAAATTCAAACAGAAATGATGGATTTGTAGAAAACTATAACATCTGAAAACTTATTTAATAATAAGTGGAAATCTATATCAGTAGTTGCAAATCACCTCCTATTGAAAAAAGCAAGCCCACTTTTATTAATGAATTATTTAAAATTTTAAGGAAGATAGTTCTAGCCTTCCATAAATTCTTTAGGAAATAGGCAAAGAGGACACAACTTATTTTCTAGTATACGCTTTCTACCAAAATGCAGATAAGGTTTCTATCTGAAAAGAAAACTGCAGACCAATCTTACTCTTAAGCATGCATGCCAACATTCAAAGCAGTTTTAATAAGCCAAGCCCAGCAGTGTATAAAACTGATAATCCATCATGATAAAGTTGAGATTATCCCAGGAATATAAAGGCATTTGACCATCATACAATTAATTGATATGTTTCACCGTATTTGCTGATAAAAGGAGAAAGACCATTTGATCATCTCAATCTTACTTGAAGCAGAAAATCATTTTACATAATTGAACACCCATTTACAATTGCCAGCCTTTCTAACTTAGCAATATAAAGTACTCATTTAACCCTTACAGTAAACATCATTCTTCATGGTGAATTTTGGAAATAGTCCTTTTAAAATTATGAACAAGACAAACAGTTCTGCCGTCTTTCTTTCACTGCAACATTGCACTACTGCTTCTGGCAAATGAAATACATGAAAAAATGCACAGTTTGGAAAAGAAGTAACACAATTATTTACAAATAATATTGTTGGTGTAAAAATACATACAATATAATTTATTAGTAAGAGAAAAGTTAAGAAAGTGACTACATGATATGAGGTAAATACAAAACTTAACTGCATTTATAAACACCAGCAGTAAATTTAAAAAGCAACTTTTAAAAAACATCATTTTGACTATACCAAAAGTTACAAAGTACTCAGAAGTGTAAATTTAATAGCATATATGAAATGTCTGCTAGAAAACCTTATTGAAATAGATTTTAAAAATAAATGCAGAGAAAGCCCCGTATTCTGAGTTAGGAACACTCAATATTGCTAAGATGCCAGTTTTCTCTAAATTAGAGTGTTTCAGGGCAAATCCAGTCAAATTCCCCAAAGGAATTTTGTGGTATCTGACTCGCTTACGATAATATTTGAATACAAAATCAAGGGGTCAAGAAGAGCCAGGATATTCCTGGTGAATAAAAATAAAGTTAAGAGAATTGCTCTGCCATCCAATAGAGTGACTATTAAGTTACACTAATTAAGAGACTGGCATTAGTACGAGTTCAAACATTGATCAGTGAAAAGTGAGCTCAGAAATCTACTTTATATACAGAAATAAAATGCATAACTGAGATGGTATCTTATAAATTTTACAGCAATAATTATTTGAAGAGGAGAAAAGAAGTTCCATAATATACAAAATAATTTCCAGATAAAAAGGTAAAAGCTTACAAATAAAAGAAAACATTTAAGAGAATATTTTTATGACTTCATGGTAGAAAAGTTTTCATAAAATTTACAAGGATTAAGTAAAAAAAAAAGTTAAATTCAACAGCAGATCTAAGCTTTCTTAAGTGCAATTCTGAAATCCATAGAACCATGAAATGTGAAAGTTTATTTTCATAGGCAACTTATTTTGTGGCAAAAACAAACACAAATCTTTTGCTAGTGATTCCTTACACTAGATGTGAAATTCACCCATTTTGCTCTGGGATAAATAATGAGTTTGACTATGGAATTGCTTCTGGTGTCTGATCGAATGGTCCTAATATACAAGATAGGCCCTGTATAATATTTCTGAAATTAAAAAATTGAATCTGAATTTCTTCTGCTCCTAAGGATTTTCAATAAGAGATTGTGGATGTGAACATTGGTATAAAGAATGAGAAAAAAATGCATGATTGTGCACAGGTTAATTAGCTCGATTTAGCCGTTCCACAATGTACATGTGTTTTGAAACATTATTTTGTACATGATAAATACGTATATTGTGTCAATTAAAAATAGACCTAAAAAGAAAACGGAGAAACACAATTCAAGCTAGTACAGTGGTTAGCCTTGGCTGGTGGGGAGGAGGCGAGAGAGCGGAGGACTGCAGAGAAAAGCTGAAGGAGATGAGAGATGTAATATTCAAGTAAATGGGCAGGACCATGGTTTCACCTTGCTTTGCATCTACATGCATGCCACATGTATTGAGTGTGATAAATGATACATTTACATGTAGATTGAGGACATTTAAAAATTCCCCATTGTTTTTCTTTTTTTTAAATTTTATTTTCTTGGTACATTTTAGGTATACAATATAAGGACAGTCATCATTGGAAATTTGCACCTTTACGTAGTCTCTCTTGGTTCTTATTGTTTCCCCTTTTCCTCTGCCCTCCCTCCATTCTTTTTCATTAAAAAAAAAAAAAAGAAGTCATTTTTCTTCTCACAAAATTGACTGTCAGAAGCCACGTTTTAAAAAGCTGCCAGGAATAATCTGGTGTGTGGAGTCCTGAAGGAACCCACCCGAGGTCCTGACTCCCAAGCAGTCAAGTGCTGGAAGCCTCATGGAGGGGTTCTTGCGGGCACTGACTGACCACGGGCCCAGAACGCTGATTTATTTCTCCCCTTTGCAGATGTGGACCAATTACCGCATAGATAACCTCACCTCTTCCAAAGCAGGGGACGATGACTTCGCTTGGGTCATGGCTTTGTGGCGCTGTGAAGAATGAGCTCTGTGAAGGAGCGGGAGAGGACGAGTGGCAGAAAGGGCCCAGCAGGCCCCGCACGCAGTGGGCGCTCAGGAGTGGGGCACCCCTTGGAACTGGACGGTTTTACCCAGATCCTCAGGGATTGTCCTTGCAGAGCCCTCTCCAGTCTCCTGGCTAAAAAGCCACAAGGAGTTTCCGTGTGGCAAGCCCTCCGGGCACGGGGTCTCCACAAGATGGGGATATTTTCAAAGGAAAGTTCAGTGACCCTCCAAAGGGGCGCTCTTGGGTTTATTCACCGATTTACTGTAGGAAGTGGAACATTATTCAGATGATATCTAATGCTTTGTCCAGCTCTTCTCTGGTGGTGGTATTTATGATTTGAAGAACCCATATTCCTTTAAAAAATAAAAATTTAGAGTTGCAAGGACACACACACAAAAATGGAAGAACATAACAATGAGTATAGAGCAGAAATTAAGACGTTGAAAGAACAGATTTTACAAGGTGAACAGACTTACAGCTCTGTACTGGAAGGTATGAAGATGGAAATCTCCCAGCTGACTCGGGAGTTACATCAGCGAGATAATCACTATTGCTTGTGCCGAATGTTCTTCCTCAGACATGGAAAAGCAACTCAAAGCAGAGATGCAAAAGGCAGAAGAAAAAGCATTGGAGCATAAGGAAATTTTAAATCAGTTGGAATCACTCAAATTCGAAAATCGTCGTCTTTCTGAAATGGTGATGAAATTAGAATTGGGTTTATATGTGATTACTCCATGCCTGTATCTCCTCTGGGTTCAGCAGCTGCTGGATTTCTGTAAGAGAAGGAGCTGAGGTCTCATCATATTCTAGAATGCCTGGATGCCCATATTGAAGAAATAAAAAGGGAGAGTGAAAAGACAGTGAGACAATTCACAGCCCTAATGTAGCTGTTTATAAAATCGCAACCTGGAAAAGAAATATTGAAGAGTTACTGTCATCTGAAGGAGCAGCTCTTTAAAAACATGAACATATAAAATTATAAAGATAGTACATACTAAAACAGTGGTGAACAAATGTGAAAAATTGGTACTTCTCTTAGACATTTTTCACTGCACTATTTGTTTGAAGGATTTCTTCCAGCAGTAACTTGTGAGAATAAACCTCTTGGCAGAAAATAAATAATTAATAAAAATTAATTAATAACATAATATTACCTTTTGAGATATAGTTGTCAGCTATTACTGTTATACCCCATAAGCGTGGCACTTAGAAATTCTTGATCTTCTTCCACAAGGCCACGTTCTTCATTTTTAATGAAATACGGCTTTGTGGAAAAGTTTTGCAATAGGAACTTTAGGTCTATTTCTTTAAAACCTAGTTTTGAAATAACTGGTGAAATGAAGCCAGTAAACAAATAATATTTTATTTTTTAGTTTATTCATTTTATTTCATTTTTAAATTTTTTATTTTACTGTAATACAAGTAGTTATCACTTTGATTATAAGTAGTTACTTTTGTTTGCCTGTATGGATTTTGAAAAACAAGTTTGTATAAAGGATTATAGGATGTTAACAGAAATAACTATATTTTATCCTGGAGTGGTAGGGCAAATAAAGTTCTGTCTATACCCAACTCTACTTTAATCACAGTAAGTTTGGCTTTACACATTTAGTTTTACCCAACCCTACTTTAAACAGAGTATCTTTGGTTGAAATCCTGTGAAATTTTCACCTGGATGACAGATATTTTATCAACTAAGATGACTATGTCTTCATGTCATTATTTTGTTTAAACTTTGAACAACTTCCTCTATAGACTTTTTAAAAGTTCTTATTTTATTGATGAGGAATATGAGGTCCAGGATTACCCCAGCTAGGGGTGAAGCTATGATTCGAACCTAGGTTGACAGCTTGCAAAATATATACTTTTTATTAGTCCTGCATGAAGAGAGAGACCATATAGGTCTTATCACCTATGTTACTAGTAGTGAAATTATAACTTCGGTCTTCCAACAGTCCAATAATTACATAGTGAAATATTTGAGTTATAATCAAATCAAAAACTCGCAGTGAGAAACAAGTAATTGGAAAATAAATATAATGTAAGATACACAACATTGTGCTCATAAGAATGACTAAAGATGGGATTTTTTTTTTTCTTCATGCTGGGGACTGGGGACTGGACTTAGAGCACTGGATGTGTGAAGTAAGCACTTTTCCACTGAGCTTATTCCTATTCTGACAGCGGGGAATTTTCGACGCTATGTTGTCCTGATGAGAAAAGTCTTAGTCCTTTAATATTCTATCAAATAAGTTATGGCTTTACTCCACCCAGCTTCCTAGTGTAAGATCAGCCAAATACCACCTAAACTAGATGTTTGCAGTAAAATGGTCTTTTTATAGGGCTAAAGTTTCCAGCACTTACCACTTCATTAATGACTATCTTTGTTCTCTGGAAACAAATGGAATTAACAAATCAAAACTGTGTCTGTGGCTCTAGTTAGTCACATTAAGATTATTGTGCATATTTCCCGGAAGATATATTTTATATCTTATAACAAATGAAACATGTAATTCTTAAGATTTTCCAGTAAGAAGTTGTTCTCTCAAGTTGCAGCTTACTGTTTAATGTTGTTATTAGAGAAAAAAAAATTGGACCTAATTATGGCATCCATTGCATAAAGCATAAAGAAAGTTAACAGAATGGAACAATTTCTGATCTAGGAAAGGCTATGAAATTGCATCAGAACCCCCTTGCTTTGAAGAGCCAGAAGATACAGGCAAAATAGTGTGTGTACTCTTTACCACCAAAAAGAAATGGAATGAAAATCTCAAATTTTTACCATCTTGAGCAATTGGTGATTGTGAAAAGCCCTAAAATTTCTCTCACTACTATCTCATAATTGCTCTCCTCCCTCAGTTTCTAGAATATATTGTCTCCTTTTACACACACATTTGCAATTTTAAAAATTAGTTTTACACCCATTGAAGATGATAGGATCCCTAAAATATTCTGATGTACTTTGAGTAAATAAAACAAAACAAAAACCAGGAACATATTTCTATTGCACAAACAGGTAATGAATATTCACTTGTGTGTAGAAAGAACCAGTGGCTCATTGATGTCCTGACCATTATTCATGCATCCAGAGTTAGGGGACAATCTGAGTTTGAAGCATTGGGGCAGTCACACCATTTTGTATTGCACCATTTATAGCAGCAGCTAATAATGTGCTCTAGATAATAATACTTGAGGTGAGACAGGGGATTACAGAACACAATAACTCAGTATACCTCTTCCTAAATTGTGTAAGAATTTCATCAATTCCCTGAAATCTCTTCTGAGTCTCTGCTCTGTCCAAAATATTAGAGCCAGTAGCTCCACCACTGAACCAATTTCATTTGATGTGGTAAATGAATCCCTCTCTCATTAGGACTAAGTTATCATCACTGACATTGCTTTTCTTTGTAGCTAACAGTGCTGCAGTAGTGTGCTGCTGATTAGACTGCCAGTTATAGAAATATTTAGACTTTGTTAGGAGTGAGGACTGAATAGGTAATGGCAGTTTTCATTGATAATAACCTTTGATTCTCTGTAGGAAATGGTTAATTTTTACCCCAGTTTTACAAGGTATAACTGACAAAAATTGTATATATTTAAATTGTACAAAGTGATGATTTGATGTCCATACATATACATAAATATATATATAAATATATATAAATGATTGCCCCAATCAAGCTACTTAACGCATCAGTAAATACCTTTTTGTGTATGTATGTGTGGTTAAAACACTTAAGAACTACTTCCTCAGGAAATCAATTTTTCTAGAAAGCAAATATGGTTACTAACTTTAGCATTCTTTATGTTTGGAAAGAGAAGTACGTTTTTAGTTTTAAAAGTTCTGTTAGAAACAGACGATTCCAGGGATTTTCAAAAGTTGTTGAGCTCAGTTTCCTCTAAGGAACACTTCTATAACTTCATTCAGCACTTAAACAGTAAGCAGATTAAAAATGAAAGAAAGAAGTACTAGATAGACTTCAAGATCCTTTTGTTCAAGCATGCAATTCCTGCTATATTTGGCACGCCCATAAGGAAATTGCCATTCAGTCACAAAGAAGTGTAGTTTATGTGCTTTGCTCATTTTAGGCCCTAGAATTCTGTCTACAGCGATGACTGAAATCAGGTGCTTGATTTCCATCTATAATAAGATCCAAGAGTTCTTCTATTATGAATTTAATCAAGATAACGAATTGAGATTGGCTGAAGTAGCCCTGAGCAATGAATTCTGTACAAGTTGAACACATTTAGCATGCAGTATAACTACCAATAATAAATAGTAGAGCTCTAGTACTAACTTCTAGTCATTCCACAATAAAAATCCATAAATTATAGCCAGAAAAAGCCAAGAGGCAAATTGTCCTCATTCCTATCTTCTTTCTAATCATCTGCTCTTTCTCTCCCTGCTCTCCTTCTTCACTATCCCAAATCTCATCAATGATCAGAGTCCATTACTGGATTCCGGATCTTCATTGTCTTTCTGGCAGGGGATTACCCACTGCTCTGGCCTTGGGATTCTTTTCTGTCTACCTTGCATTATTTCTTGGCTGATTCTGAAACTTGGGCTGGGGAGTAATGAAAAGATTTTTTTTACATTACTCTTTCTTGGTTATTTAAATAGTAATATTATTTGACATTAGTACAGTTTGTTAAAAAAATACTGTTTATTATGTTTTGAAAATATACTAAAGTATATTGAAGAAAGTATCACCCATGATTTCATTGCTGAGAGAAAAAGTAACTATTTTAGGGGATTTAATTTCTTTCATGTTTATATAATATTTAATCCAGCTATAATTATAATTATAATTTTAAAACTTGATTTTTAATTTACTGTTACCTAGTGTTTTTTTAAGTTGTTGCTATTCAAATCAGTGATTTTTTAAATAATTGGCTTTGGTATTTTAAACTTATTTATCATAGTGCTTTTCATAATGATTTTAACAATTCTTTATTTGTCCCAAATGTTTTCTTTGCTGTTGTAAATTATATCTTAATTAGTTTCTGGCCTTACACCTTTTATTGTGATTCCTCAAAATAAATTCCCAGAAATGGAAATTCTGGGTTAAAGAATAAGACCACTTTAAAGAGGATATACTTCTTCCCTCAAAATTCCCAGAAAGTTTGTACCAATTTGCATTGGTTGGGAATATTTCTCTAGTTTAAATTTAGTGGGGAGCTCAATTTTCAATGAAAGATGGTCTCCTGCAGCACAGAGGTTATGAGTTCTGGCTCCAGCTGCTAGTGTGTCCCTCTCACGTCTGTTCTTGCAGCAGCAATGGGTTATACTCACTGACAATTTCATGTCCATTCTCACTTAATTTTTAGTATTTTTAAAAATTAAAGATCTTTCCTATAAAATATCTGCTAGATATCATTAGCTCCCAGACTAGAATGTTATACTTTACTATTTTGCCTCTTTTTGGCTGGTTGGGATTTATTGCTTTACCAAAGTCCGCAAAGGGTATATAATCAAATTTAGACAGGGACATGGTTAGACTACCAGAGTCAACATTTGTGCCTAGAAAGATACTGGGGTTGTAATCTACTGTGTGTGCTTAGAGAAAATGCACATTTACTCTTTTGAAATGTCACCCGATGTCATGAGTTAAATAGACTAAAGCAGACTGCACCCATCAATAATTGTATGAAGTAGGAGTGGTGATTGGCAAAGTTCAAACTTGTACAATATGAGTTTGCAAATATGTTAGATAAACAAAGCTGAGTCCCACACCATATCATAAAAATAAATAGTACTGAGTTGTTTCAAGCTTATTGTTTTCTACAACATATGAAGCTATGCCATGCATGAATTTTCATTAAATTGTCTCTTAGGATGGAGCAACAACTTGTCTAGTGCCAAATGTAGCCCCATGGCTTCTAGTATCTCTTGTTACACATCAAAACATAGTTTTAGCTGGCATTGAATCTGGTAAAAACTAAAATTAACTATTTTAACTATTTTAGTTTTAGCAGAAGAGCCAGCAACATGTGTTCTATGACTCCTTTTCTTTCTTATTTGTCTTTTCTAGTGACAATATTTCTCAGATACACATCTGCAGAGGGAGAAATGTGTGCTATGCAGAGAGACAGCATCGCAGGGCATAGCACACAGAATTGAGGACTGGCTTTGAGAGCCACAGAGTTCATAAAACAATTTTCTGGGATGTAAGTATGCTTCACTAGAGTTCACTAAAGTTAGGATCTTTTTAATTCTCTTTAGGCAATTCACTGGTTCAGTCACTATTTGCTGGCTCCTTGATATTTACTTAATTATTGTTCTACATTGACATGGTGTCTCATGCCTGTAATCCCAGTCTGGGGCAAAAATATCTCAAGTATTGGGGCAGGCTTCTGGCTGTTGCTTGTGCACTTGTGCAGCTCTTTTCCAGACCGGTCTTTGGCTGGGGCCTGTGGGCCCAAGCAGCTGGGGTTGGGGCAGGACCTTGGCTGGACTGTCTGCAGCAGTGCCATTCTGGGGCACACCAGCTTCTCACTGGGATCTGCAGGCACTTCTTGATGGTATACCTGTGCAGCCCTGGCTGTACCTGCCTACAGCCTAGCTGCTCTGGTCCACACTGGCTTCTCCCAGGATGAATATTTTGAGTTTGGTTTCAGAAATATTTTACTAAAGTGTCTTTGAAATATCCTGGAGAAGATATGTAGATGGTTGAATATGGTACTTTGAATTCAGAAGAAATAGATGGCTTGGAGGTAGTTGTGGAAATTGGGTATTGAGGTTGTGGATGCAGATGATGTTACCAGGATGGGAGCTTAAGTGGGTCCAAAGACAAGGCCTAGGCTCAGTCAGCTGAGGTCCAAAAGTTGCCTTTGTCTCCTGGGTCATTAGGTAATGAGGCTCATGAGCTTTATTCCTTGGGTTCTTCCTCTTCATCTGTCAAGAGGTCATACACTTTCACAAGAGAGAGAACTGTCCATGGTGTCAGATTTTATTGCAAATTTAGAATAAATTTGCAATTGGGTTGAATAAATAGAATAAACTGTCAATTGGGTTCCATGTTATTATTTTAATTTAATTTAACTTTATATGGCTTCAGGGAAACCATGTGACCAGATGTTAGATGGAATTAGGTGCAGTGGTGAAGAAATGCAACAGGGACAAAAATTTCAGACAATTTCAGAAAACTGGATGTGAAAGAAAGAAAAGATTAGGGTTATTAGAGAAGAATAAAGAATTGATGAGAAATTTTAAATATTAATGGCAGAAATTTGACAGTGTAAAACTCAATAGAAAAGACCAGTGAGGGGGAAAGGTGTTGAATATATAGGAAAGAAGAAAGCTAATCAGTACTATAAGTTTCTTAACCACTAAGGAAAGTATTGCATCCAAAACACAGCTAGTGGAAATTTAGGGTTTAGCTAGGGGGGAAAAGGATATATGTATTTCAGGGGATAGTGGTAGGGAGATAGGATAATTGAAAATGTAGATGTGTTTGTCTGATTTAAAAGACATGAAGTAAATCCCATCTGATTGTTTCTATTTTCTTTGTAAAGTTCCTACATTTTTAAGAAAAGGCAATTTGCAGAGTTTGAGAGATGAAAAGAAAGGTTTGAAAAGAGTAGAAAACTTTGACATTATCGTTGAGGTGACTACAGAAGCGAATGAGCCAGGGAAAGTTGATGAGATCATTATGTGGTGCTGAAGGCTCCATTTGAGGCAGTGATTACAGGTTTACAATAGAGCCAATTGGGCCTGCTGTGTGATTTTTTTTCTGGCTGCACTCAGCTGCTGCTCACCTTCCATTTGGAGGTTTTCTTAGAGTGGAATAATGAACAAAGTAGAAAGGCCATGAAACTTACAACTTTGATGAGAGTATTTTTATAACAATGGAGCATGCTAATCGACCATAGAAAAGATTTTTGTAAAACAAGAAAGAGGGAGATAAATTAAGAGGAAGTGAAGGGAGTATTAGACAGGCCGAAAGTATTTGTAAGTACCAAGCTGAGAGGAGAAGGAATGGAGGTCAAATAATTATTTGAATATATTTGGATTGTTGTTTTGGACATAGAAAAGCCTAAGGAGTTTTGGAGATACAGAGGCTGAGCAGCTGAGCAGCCAGCACTTAGAGCCAGTCTTCCAAGGGGAAGATAGTAGGTAACACTCAGGAATGGTGCCTTGGAAATCCTGGAAAAAAATCACAAGTCAGGAATCAGTTTCCTCAGTGACCTACAGATAATGATCCTGACTTTGGAAGGTGGCAGCATTTACAAGGTGGAGAGTTTCACGTGACCTAATGTTGTACTCAATATACAAATACTCAAAGGAAAATATTTTCTTTTATCTCTCTCCGTTTCCCCCTTTTCTCTTCACATGAGAAAATAACTCAAAAGGAGCTATGATACTTCCTAGATGGAGCGTATATAAGACATAAGAAGATGAAATGAACCCCTGAGATAACTTTAGAGCTTCTGAGATGAGAGCCAGATTGGAGATAGAACAGGACATTGATGGAGGATTCAGCGAAGTCAAAGAGACAGAAGGATTAGCTAGTCTTCAAATAACAATTAGAGAAGAGCCCACTGGAAGGATATAAACCAACAATGTTGAACCTTTTAGAGCTTTCAATGATAACAAACATCCCACATGAGCCATGGGTTCATCACTACTGATATAAATGATAGAGCAGAAAAAAGCCCGGGGGAAGAGTGAAGAAGTATTCAGTGTATGAAGTTATGACGCACTAGAAGAGAAGTCTTACATTTTGGGAACTGGTGCCAAAGTTATAGTCTCAAAAGAACTTGTGATGAGGGAGGATACTGGGCCCAGTGTCCAGGGTTGAGGGGCGCAGTGCTTTTCTCTCACTGGAAAGGTCACAGTGTGACCAGAAACTATAAGTTCTGCATGTTCATGTTGACTTTTAATAGACTCAGAGCTTAAAACTTCAAATACAGCACAGATTGAGGATCCTACCTTCATTTGTTTTTAGAGATTATTTCCTATTGATTGTGGTGAGTCATTATATGTGCCATTCTTAAAAACTTTTGACTTTTATTGACTTTGATTTAATCATTAATCTAGCTAGTTCTGTGTTGTGTGTGTGTGTACTTTTTTGTCTTCTGACTTCACTGTCATCTTTATTGAGTAATAGTATGATTGGGTAAATTAGTCTTGCTTTCATTAGCTCAACCTCTAGTGAAACATTCACAATATGTTATGGTAACCACTCATTTGATCAAAATTTATGTGTATTTGTTTTTGTTTGTTTGTTTGTTTTTCATTAAGTTTATTGGTACATTTTAGGTATAAAATACAGTTACATTC
>NW_004624813.1:882393-927068 GCF_000247695.1 Heterocephalus glaber | reverse complement strand
ACTGATTTTAGTGTGAAGGATTTCAGTTTTTGACCATTTAGTATGATATTGGCTGTTAGTTTTTCATAGATGGCTTTTATCAGATTGAGGTAGAGACCATGTATTCCAATTTTTTGTAGAGTTTTTATCATGAATGTGTGTTGGATTTTGTCAAATGCCTTTGCTGCATCTATTGAGATGATTATATGGTTTTTGTCCTTGGCTCTGTTAATATAGCTCATTACATTGATTGTGTCCCATTAATTCTGATATGTTTTATTGGCATTGGCATTGAATTGTAGAAACTGTCTGATTTCTTCTTTAATTTCCTCTGTGACCCATTGGTTGTTCAGAAGTGTGTTGTTCATTTTCCATGTGTTTATGAAATTCTTGTGGTTTCTCTTGCTATTGATCTCTAATATCATCACACCATGGTCTGATAATATACAGGGTATAACTTCAGTTCGTTTGCACTTACTTAATCATGTTCCATGATGGAGTATATGGTCTATTTTGGAGAATGACCTGTGTGTAGCCAGAAAGAATGTGTATTCTGATTTTGTAGGGTGGAACACTCTGTAAACATCTCTTAAGTCCATTTGTTCAAGAGTTTGATTGAGTTCCAGTGTTTTGTAGTTTATTTTCTGTCTAGTTGATCTATCTATGTGTGACAGTGGGGAATTGGGGTCACCCAATATTATTGTATTAGTGCTTATTTGATTTTTCATGTCTGTTAGTATTTGTTTTATATAGTTGGGTTCCCTAGTATTTGGTGCATACATATTTATGATTGTCATCTCTTCCTCTTGGATTTCTCCTTTTACAAGGATGTAGTATCCTTCTTTGTCTCTCTTAATCAGTGTTGGTTTGAAGTCCACCTGATCTGCAGAGAGGATAGGTACTTCTGCTTTTTTTCAGGTCCCTGTCCCATGGAGTATTGTTTTCCACCCTTTAACTTTCAGTCCATGAGTTTTTTTTGAATTAAGTGTGTTTCTTGTATGCAACATATTGTTGGATTTTGCTTCTTGACCCATTCTGCCAGTCAATTTTTTTTGATTGGTGAATTGAGACCAATAACATTGATGGTTATAACTGATACATATTGACTTATCATTGTAATGACATTTCTTTTACTTGGATTCTCCCCCTTTGCATTTAATTTCTTGTCATACACAATGGATTTGTTCTGCTGGGTTTCCTGGGGTTGTGATCCTCATTTTCTTTTCCTAGGATATTCTCTAAAATTTTTTGGAGGGCTGGTTTTGTATTCATGAAATTCCAAAGGTGTTCTTTTTCATGAAAGTATCTTATTTCTCCATCAATTTTGAAAGACAGTTTTGCAGGGTACATCAATCTGGGTTGGAGGCTGTTTTCCTTTAGGGTTTGAAACAACACCACTCCAAGCTCTTCTTGCCTTGAGGGTTTGTGTTGAGAAGTCTGCTGTGATTCTGATGGGCTTTCCTTTGTATGTGAGTTGTTTCTTTTCTCTAACTGCTTGTAGAATTTTGTTCTTCTGTTGGGTTTCTGGAATCTTAACTATTATATGCCTATGTGTAGATTTTTTTTATCATGGCTAGTTGGAGTCCTATATGCCTTACTTATCTGTAGGTCAAGTTCTTTCCCCCTATTTGGGAAGTTTTCTGCCATTACTTCTGTCAACAGTCTTTTTTTATGTTGTCTGCCCTCTCTCCTGTTTCTTCATTGACTCGGATCAGTCTGATGTTATTGTTCTTTGCATCATCTACCAGCTGCTGGATTGATTTCTTGTGGTATCTTGCTATTTTTAAGAAATTTTTCATTTCCTAATCCCTAATTGCAATTTTATCTTCTATATCTGAAATTCTGTCCTCACATTGGCTCATTCTGCTGCATAAACTTTCAATGGAGTTTTTAATCTCCTAGAAATCTGTTTGCATCTGTTTTATGGATTCCATTTGTTTCCTATGTTGGATTCCATCATGTTTCTCAGCTCCTCTATTTTTTAATCTATGTCCACTCTAGATTTATTAATCATGTCTTGCACTATGGGCACAATCTCTGTTGTTATCTTAGAAATTATTTCTGATTTCATTTTTTCCAGGTTCTCTTTCATGGACAGTTCAGGGAACCCAGGGGGTTGAGTATCAGGTTGTTCTATCTGCTTTCCTTTTTGCTTTGCCTTAGGTGATCTGGAAGTGTGGTTTTGAGACTTATTTATGTGTCTTCTCATTGCAACAGATGCAGCCTGCTGTGCCTTTGTAGAGGCAACTTTTTCCTCACCAATGATCTTCAAGTCTCAGCAAGCCACCAACCAAACCATTTCTTTGCTGCTCACCATTGTACCAATTCCTTCATTCAGAATGGTTGCCTTCTGTGTCCCTGAGCTGACCTGTTGTCTGGGTGGGCTTCTGGCTGGGGCCTGTGCACCCTTGTGATGGTATGTAGGTGTGCCTCTGGCTAGGGCCTGCCCCCCTATGTAGCTATTGTCTGGGAGAGCCTTTGCCTGTGGGCTGTGCAACCAGACCCTTGTGTCTGAGCACACGTCTGGCTAGGATCTCCATGCACTTATGGATGGTATGGGGCAGGCCTCTGGCTGATGCTTGTGTGCCTGTTCATCTATTTTTTCTGGGCAGCCCTTTGGCTTGGGCTTGTGTGCCAGAGCACTGGTGTCTGGGCAGGGCCCTTGCAGGGCTCTGGTCTACACCGCTTCTCACTCAGACCTCACAGCCACCCTATTTTAGACAAAAGAGTCAAACACTTTTACTGGGAAAAACATAGCCTCTTTATTAAATGGTACTGGAAAAACTGGCTGAAGACTAAAACTAAATCCACGTCTTTCACCATGCACTAAACTAAAATTGAAATGGATCAAAGATCTAAATATTAAAACAAAAACACTAAATATGCTGGAAGAGAGAATAGGTAAAACTCTTGAAGACATAGGTGTAAGCAAAGACTTTATGAACAAATCTCCCATTGCATAGGAAATATTACAAAGAATCAACAACTGCTGTCTTATCTTATTAAAAAGCTTTTGGACAGAAATCACCAACCGAGTGAAGACACAAGCCATAGAGTTGGAAAAAAATTTTGCCAGCTGTTCCTCAGTCAAAGGACTACTATCTAAAATATATAAAGAACTCAAAAAAAATCATGTTTCCCAAATTTAAAAACCCAATACAGAAAATGGGCATCTGAAATGAACAGACGTTTCTGAGATGAAGAAGTAGAAATAAGAAATAAATATATGAAAAAATGTTCAATGTAACTGGTCATTCAAGAAATGTAAATTAAAACAACTCTGAGATTCATCTCATTCCAGGAACAATGGCTATTATCAAGAAACCAACCTATAACAAATGGTGGCAGGGCTGTGGGCAAAAGAAACTCTTCTCCACTGTTGGTAGGAGTGTAGACTGGTGCGACTACTATAGAAATCAGTGTGGAGATTCCTCAAAAACTAAAACTAGAGGTTCTATTTGACCCTGCTATTCCCCTTCTTGGTACCCTCCTGAAAGAATTAAAAGGCTCATACCACAGCAATATATGCATACCCATGTTTATAGCAGCACAGTTTGTAATAAATAAATCTTGGAAGCAGCCCCAAATGCCCACCATTAAATGAATGGATAAAGAAGATGTGGATTTTTTAATAAAATGGAGTCCTACTCAGCCATAAAGAAGGATAAACATGACATTTTGAGATAAATGGATGCACTTTGAGATCATGCTTTACAGGTCAATTTAGACAATAGCATTTTAAAAAATTTAATTTAATTAAAAAAATTAATTTTATTGGTACATTTTAGGTATACAATATAATGACTTTCATCATTGGAAAATTGCACCTTTACATAATCTCTCTTGGTTCTTATTTTTTTCCCATTCCCCTGCTCCCTTCAGCGCCTCCATCCTTCCCTATTTACAAAGACTTTGTTTCCATTTTTTCATTTTCTCATATTAATTCCATTCCCTTCTATCCTTTTCCCTAACCCTCCCACTTCTCCTTCCCCTTTGCCCCTTTTCTTGCTATTTAACATTTTGAGATATGGCTTCCATGAGAATGCATGCCTACATGATACTGAACCACTTTCCATGTTGTGGAGAAAATCTATTTTCAGTTTTGATCCTAAGTATAAAGGAAATACTTTCTGTCAATATGGACTCGATATCCCTTCACTAGCATAGTTCTAAGAAGAACTTGGATTCAACAGGAAGTGGGTGACTTTTATCCTCTCTCTTGCCCCAGCTGCCTTCCTCAGAAAATAGATGTGCCAAAGGATCTATGTGTCTGTCCTGCGAATATACTCAGAACATGCAGGATGGAAAGTATGAGCACCACATCACACTAACATTTCTTTGATTAGAATGCTGGCCTCAGACTTGCTATCCTCCTGTCTCAACCTCCTGGGCAGCTGGGGTCATAGGTATGTACCACCATACTTGGCTCCTATTCTTAGATTAGGAAACAAAACCAAGCTCATGTACAGGTTGGTCATAAGGATTCAGGCCCAGCATCAATAACCTTAAACTCACAGAGGGGAGTTTATTCCATCAGTTACACACTGGGAGAAGTGGTCCCAGTTACTATGAATGAGAGCAGACTATCCCTTCTGTACATAAAGTACTTTGGGTGGATTGCTATTCTAACAAGCATATTTAACAATATCATAGCAATTCTTATTCTGCCTTGAAAGATCATAAATCTGTAAGTACAGACCTCATGCAGAACATTTACCTGATTAAAAGTATATTATCAGATTAATATGTATTATAAAATGCTAAATGAGGAAGAGTAGGAAGCTAAACTTGATGAGATTACACTGTGAAAGGTCTGACATTTCCTAGGATAATATGCATTTTCCATGTTAAATACCAGATACTTCCTTAAATCGGGACTAATTATATCAAGAACAAACTACTTATTTAGGTAAGTTTGAGGGAGCTGGAGTGATTATTAATTTCAAGGGCTAAGTGCCACAAATAAATCGACTTATAGGCCAGCTGGAAATGAGGTTAGAGCAAGAACTATGGTTGCATTGAAAGTGAACTAATGTAAATTTAAGTATTTTGAAATATGTACCACATTTGTTAAAGGTGGGCTATTATTATAATAATTGAAGGATATTATTATTTCTAACAGCATGATTTAGTTTTAGATGCTTGCCAGTAAGAATTATGATGAATACTTATTTTCATTATATTTAGCCTTTTCTCAAGATTATGCAGATTTTCTTTGCCTAGGAACTTTCCATACAGAAAAACTTTCTTGGGGGTATCATTTTGAATACCAATAAAGATGTGTAAATCAATAAGCCCTGGGTCAATGGCACCAATTAATTTTTACAGTTAATTGCCTGTGTACTGATGATTAAATCCTGCTGTCTCTTTCAGAACTAAAATTCTGAAAACTATGGAGAAACAAAGTTTTTTTTAAATGTTGGGGTGTTTTGTTTTATCTTGGTATTTTTTTGTACTAGAATAGGCCTGAAATCAACACTATCCCTGCACTAACAGGGCAGTCCAGAAGGTGACAGGCCAGTGTGCCAAGTAGATTGTACCTCCTGTCACATCGGACTGCCATGCAAACCTGAGAGAGAAATAGCAACTCTAGGCTACTGATGAGAAAGATGAGCTCCCATGTCATCTATGGAGACTTAAATAGGTGATTCACATCTTTACACATCTTCAACTGAGTGACTTTTCTTCTTTCTGGTTTTCTGCTTGCTCTAAGAATGCTCCAAGCTGGAATACTGGGAAGGGGTTCTGGGAATGGGGAAAGATAGGAAGGAGAGGAGGGGAACGTGAAGTAAAAAAGATCAAGATGCAATATGTACACGTACCAGTTCCCAATAATGAGTGTTTCTTTATTATGTATTGCAAGAATACAGTACTAATTTTTAAAAAGACTAAAAACAGGGGAGGAGGAAGAAGGGGGAGGAGAGGAGCAAAAGGGAAAGGAAAACAGAGGGAAAATGCCCTGGCCTCAATCTCCTGCTCTAAGAATTCTCCCTTATTAACACCAGGACACTGTCTTTGGCCTTTCTGGAATAGTGGGTCTTATCCTTCATGTGTAAGCCCCATAAATGAGTATGATAGGCAGAAAAACAGCTACCAAATGTTAGTATCTTAATTCCAAGACCCTATATGAAGGCTTGCTTATGTAGTAAAGAGAAATTAAATAAAGGGAAATTGTAGATGGAATGAAAGTTGCTAAGAAACTGGATTTAGAGCAGAAGATTATTCTGGATTATCTGTGTAGATATAATGTCATCACAGTGTTCTTAAAAGTGAACACAGGCAGAAGAGTGGATTTTTTTTCCCCAGTCTCTGAAAAAGAAGCCCGGCTTTGCAGGACTTGATTTTAGCCCAGGGAGATCCTTGCTGGAGTTCTAGCCTAAAGAACTATAAGGTATTAAATTTTTAGTTTTAAATACCACATTTGTATAATTGTTACAGAAGTAAATATTCAACTAATACATAGAGCCAACCTGGTGTTGTTCTGGGTACAGAGAGAAGATAGACCTTCTCCCACTTCTGGCCCCATGGATGTTTTCTTGTAGATAGGCCACTGAGTTGTACCTAAGAAAAGTGAAAGCTCATAGGAATATTCTGTAATTTCTGATATAGCTCCAAGCTGCTCTAACACTAGAAGGTTTACTTTAACCTTGCAAAGACAGAGGTCCTTTAATGTGAAGGTCATAGAAGACCTACATAACAAGATAGTTGTTGTGTGTTTACAAAATAATAGTGGAGAAGAAAAATATATAAAAGTTATGATAAATTTTTACCCTCAACAGTAACACGTACCAGGTAAGTAAAGGTAAATATCACAAGTTTCAGTTTCTGTCTTGAACCAGAATAGCAGAGCTATTATGAAAATAGGCTCTGGGGCCTGACAGACCTAAGATCAAGGTCTTGTTCTGTGTACTAGCAAGTTGATGCTAGGCTCCATGTAAGCTACATTAAGTCAAAGCACAGAGCTGAAACTGAATGGCTTGCAGTTTCTACCTTGTCCATGAGTTATGAATTATACAGCAGGAATACTTATTGTAAACATTGTAATCTATCCATCTGTTATACTTATCACCTTCTGTCTGCTTTCCCTTCAATGTAAAATAATGTTACACTTAAACATAAGAACACCAGGGTGCTATCTTTAGGAGGAAGGACCAAAGAAAGGAGGACCGTGGATGGAAGAGATAGAGGTAGGCAGAGTTAAGAAGAATGTGACCTACTCCACATCCATCTATGGAACTGCTATCTCTTCAGATGAATGGTGTAACTGTTAGGAGATCTGCAGTGGAGTTCTATGTCTACAGGTTTCTTTCTCTTATTTTGCCTGATTTATCTCTCTTTTAAACAATGCAAAATTTTAGGCAGTGCATGTGTTGCAGCATGCAACTGTGGTGGCACAGAGGATGAAAAGATTATTCAGAGATGAAACTTAGCCTGAACACCTGAGAGGCCCAGAGGGACTGTCCCAAGAGAGTACCCATGGGGAGGGAATCTCACAGTAGCAGCCCCAAACCAAGAACTCTTTGGGTTTTATTCAGAATATCAGAGTAGGAGAAAAAAAAAACAGAATAAAAGCAGTTTGAGCAAAGAACTATCTCAAGGTTAAGCAGTTTATTGGGGAAAGGGGAAGGAAAATGACCAGATTAACATGCTTTACTAATCCAAACTTTTTGTTGTTTTTTCAGTGGTGCTGTGCTTAACACACTATGTGCAAACCCATGTGCTTTTTCTATGCAGATTCCTGCACAGTTTAACCATTCACTCCTCAGCCAGTTCCCCAACATGCATTCATGCTATTGGAGTTTTTCTTGTAGGTTGTATTCTGGAGGAGATTATTTTCACTATGTTTTCTCAATCTGTCCTGTTTGAGAGCCATCGTTTATCTCTCTGTTCCTAGATTCTTGAAAATTCTGGCCTAATAATATTCATATTTTGGGGAGATCTGAAAATGAGCAAAAGAAAGAAGTGTGCTAAAGAGCAAGCTGCTGCTTGTTTCTCTGTGTACTGTGTTAGAGAATGATATAAAGAGACAAAGTTACAGGGGCTGGGGATTTAGCTCAGTGGTTCTGCCACCTGCCTCAAAAGCACAAGGACCAGAGTTCAATCCCTGGTGAAAGAGAGAGAGGGGGAGAGAGAGAGAGAGAGAGAGAGAGAGAGAGAGAGAGAGAGAGAGAGAGAGAGAGACAAAGTTCCTCAAAGTAGTAATTTCCACTAGCATCTCTGTGGTTCACTTGTAAACCCACATCTAGGAGACAATTATAAAATAATTGCTACTTTAATCTATGTAAAAGCTATCATTGTGTCTGACTATAAGATATAGTGAGGAGATGCTAATTACATTAAATGCAAAGGTGGTTTCTCAATAGAAGTGGCCTATAAAAATTGAAGGAAGATCCATCCAGAAGCAATATAACATAAGCCACACATGTAATTTTTCTCTAGTAGCCTTTTTGGGAAACTTTTATTTCTGACCTTTCATGTTTGCTGTAAGGCAGTAATTTGCCTTCATGTGCTAGTCTGATTTTTCAAGAATGTTTGTATAAAAAAGAACTTTGGAAAGAGATAGTGTTTCTGGAGCAAAAGACAGATTTTTGCTAGTATAATAAAGCATTACCTCCGACAAGAGCTGAAGTCAGGTAAGTTCACTTGTAGCCCAGTTGAAAATCTAACTCCCTTAGTTTGAGTCCCTTGGCTGTTCAGTGAACCTACCGCATGCCCCTGTGCCTATGTTGGGCTGAGCTGCATTGCTTTCTAGAGACAGGAGGAATAATGGGAACTGGTTGCTCCTGCTGCTTGCTGTGCCATGAGTAACACAGTTCATTATTTCTGAGCCACCCAGAAATCTTATGTCTTCTGGCACCATCTGGGAAATTTAACCTATCAGCTAAAAGTAAGATAAAACCTCAGAACTTCATCATTCTTAGTCACATTGAGAAAAGTACAAGGGATGGAATTAATGTATTTGACATAATCCGGTAGATGATCATTTCAACATGTAATCAATATAAAAAGTTATTAGGTACTTCACAGTTTTAAACTAAGTGTATTTTTACCCAGAATGAAACAAATGTACTTGTTTTTGGTATGTGGTGTTTTTAATGCATGGGAAAATGTAGGCAATATAACCAGGACCAGGAGTCCATAGTCATCAAATCACAAAACCATTTAAACACACGAAGGTCTTCACTAAAACTGTACACTCCTGTCTTGTACTCTTCAAACAGCAAATGTATAAGGAGTTGAGTGTGTTGTATTGGAAACATTAATGTTCACTAAACACTGTATTTGTTCCTCTACACCTCTCACCTCTCTTGCAGCGAGGCTAAGTCCTTTGGCTCTGGCTAATCCATGTACTTAATGTGCCATTTTTCTGGCTGTGGCTTTGAAAGCGCATGCTCAATCTTTCATCTGTCATCTTCTGAGTAAGGCATTTTTATTTACATCTGATACTATGTATTCATGCAGCAGCAAGATAGTGAAACTATCACTAGTCTTTGCTGTGTGATGTTCATGTAAAGAGAAATGTGACATGAACCACGTTTGTTATGTTAAACTACCCAAATTCTGAGGTAGCTTATTACAACAGAATAACCTAAACATTAAAATCCATTTTACATTCTGTAGCTTTGAGAAACTGGAATTATTTTTGTTTTGGCATCGTAGTCAGTTATGCTAAATGAAATATAATTTGGCTGTGGACTTAAAATAAGCTGTATAGCTAAGATCTTCTGAGGATTTCTAAAAAACAGATATATTGATGGGTGGATTCTGTAGTAGTTTAAATAGTGATTCAAGTTGTGGACAAGTAACAGGATTCTGAGTTAGGAGACCTGAATTTTAATTCTTGTTAATTATTATTGCCGTCCCAACAGAGTTATTTCAACCACTCTGATCCTGTTTCTGTACTAAAAGTGATCATATCCGAGATATCTTTACATTGAAATTCTATTATCTCATTGTAAAATGTCACAATAAACTGAAGGCATCATTCCTCTCTCCTAGCTACTGCACAGCTCTACTTTCAGAGAAAAAATTATATTTATACCTCAAAAACTTATTTTGAATATTTGAACCTTAATTCTCAAGAAATTCGATTAGTGATTATTTTATATAAGCTATTATTCACTTGGGAAAAAAGTAGTATTTTCTAAAATGTTTGCACTTGACCATGGTAGGTGCAATCATATTTAATGATAGGATTATTTGAACGGGCAACAGCTAGTTTGTAAATTCATCTCTAATCCCAGAGAAGTGAAGAGAGGTATGTCAAAGCCAAATGGGTCGCTGGGAAACACGAATTTATTGACAGGATTCAGAAGAGTGTTTTAATGTATGTATTTAATATATTATGATATTCTTTTCTTCTGGATTTGGCTTCACAACAAAACATATTCCTTTGTTACCACACACATACACATACATTTTTTATTTTGTTTTGTTTTGTATTTATTTAATTTAAAAGAATTTTATTAATACGTATTTGCAGTACATAATGGTTACATTAGTTGCGGGGAGTTGGTACATGGGCACAACATATCTGTGTTCTTTTCACTACCCCCCTGGCTTGTCCCCCACCCCTCTTCCACCTCTTGGTCCCCTTCCCATTGCAGATGATCTATATTCTTATTTTTTATTATCTATCTTTTATTTTTCTCTTTAAATGGTTTATACATTGGGTTTTTCCTGTAAAAGAAATCATGTGATATTTAAGCTTGAAACACAATAACACTTTTAATTCTCCAAGTATTTGTTTTATGAAAATATATGATATATTGCTGACTGCACAAAATGAGTTTCTTCTCTGGTATTTTAGAAGCAATAGCTATTTCTGGAAACTGAGTTGGGAAAGGGGTGAAAATTATGAAAATTAAATGACTTATAGAAAGTGAATGGATTAATTGTGAGAGAGCATATGTAACTTGAGAATAATTCAGTTAGCTCTTCAGGTTTGGAGATTCAGTGGAAGCTTTCTTAAGCAACTTGGGAAAATTAACTGTCCCTCTCCAGTTCCTCTTTACAGGACACCAGTTAATGTCCATAGCTCCCAGGCTACTTTGGGCATTTTCCTGCAACTTGTGTTACCAAGCCTGGTAGTGCCAAGGATATTGAATTTCTGATATTTCATTGGATATAAAACAAACAAATGAAATATAAGTTTGGCAAGTTTTTTTTCCTGTGGAATCTTAATTACATACTTGGAAATAGTCAATGAGAATGAACTGTTTAAAATAGTTCTTACTATGTTAGATGTGGATAAGAATGCCATGACATGCAGATGACATGATACTCTATATAGAAGACCCCATGAACACCACCAAAAGTCTTCTAGACTTAATAAACAAATTCAGTAAAGTAGCTGGCTACAAGGTTAACACACAAAAAACAATAGCTTTCCTCTACATGAACAACAGACTCACTGAGATAGAAGTAGGGCAAACAATTCCTTTCACAATACCATCCAAAAAACTGAAATACCTAGGAATCAACCTAATGAAAGAAATCAAAGACCTCTTCTCTGAAAACTATAGCACTCTGAAAAGAGAGATTGAAGATGATATCAGAAAATGGAAAAACATCCCTTGCTCCTGGGTAGGAAGGATCAATATAGTGAAAATGGCCATACTTCCAAAACTGCTATATAGATTCAATGCCATCCCAATTGAAATTCCAGGAGCATACTTCATGGACCTTAAGAAAACAATCCAAAAATTCATTTGGAACAAGAAGAGACCCAGAATAGCAAAAGCAATTCTAGGTAACAGAGAAGTGGCATGGGGCATCACAACTCCCAACTTGAAACTATACTACAAGGCTACCCTGATAAAAACAGCATGGTACTGCCAAAGAAACATACTGGAGGACCAGTGGAACAGATTATAAGATGGAGAAACAACTCCAGACACACTCAGCCACCTCATCTTCAACAAAGGAGCCAAACACCCTCACTGGAGGAAAGATAGCCTCTTTAATAAATGGTCCTGGTAAAACTGGGTTTCAACTTGTCAAAGCTTAAAACTACACCTATATCTCTCACCATGCACTAATCTAAAATCAAAGTGGATCTAAGATCTTCAATAAATGATGCTCAAAAAATTAGGTTTCAACTTGCCAAAGAGTAAAACTAGACCTATATCTCACCCCATGCACTAAACTAAAATCAAAGTGGATTGAAGATCTAAATATTAAAACAGAAACATTGAACTGGCTGGAACAGAGGTTAGGTAGAACTCTAGAAGACAATGGTGTAGGAAAAGATTTTATGAACAAAACCTCAATTGCTGCGAACTAGCACAATCAACAAGTGGGATCTCTTCTTATTAAAAAGCTTCTGCACAGCAAGAGAAACCACCAGCATTGTGAAGAGACAACCCATACTGTGGAAAAAAATTTTCACCTTCTGTTCCTCAAACAAAGGTCTACTATCTAGAATCTATAAAGAACTCAAAAAAATCAGACCTCCCAAATTTAAAGACCCAATCCAAAAATGGGCATATGAAATCAACAGACATTTCTCAGACAAAGAAGGAGAAATAGCAAATAAACATATCAAAAAATGTTCAACATCACTGGTCATTCCAGAGATACAAATGAAAACAATGCTGAGATTCCACCTCACCCCAGAAAGAATAGCTGCTATCATGAAATCAACCAATAGCAAATGCTGGTGGGGCTGTGGGGAAAAAGGAACCCTACTCCACTACTGGAGGGAGGGTAGAACGATGCAACCACTATGGAAATCAGTATGGAGATACTTCAAAGAACTAGGCCTGGAAGTCCCATTTGACCCAGCTATTCCCCTGCTGGGTATCTTCCCAAAAGAATTCAAAGAATCATACCACAGTGTTATATGTGCACTCATGTTCATAGCAGCACAATTTTTGATAGCTAAAACTTGGAAGCAGTCCAATTGCCCATCAACTGGAGAAATAAAGAAAATGCGTTTTTTTCATAAAATGGAGTACTACTCAGCCATCAAAAATGAGAAATTAGAGACATTTATAGCTAAATGGATGCACACTGAGGCGATACTCTTAAGTGAAATAAATAGGACACACATGTGTAAATACTGAATAGTTTTTCTCATGTGAGAAACTGAAAGTGTAAATAAGTACTAAAATGTATAATAGGTAATGTGAAATAGGAAGAAAATGGGCAAAGGGAAAGGGGAAGTGGAAGGGATGGGGGAAAAGAAAGAAGGGAATGGAATTAATATGAAAAAATGAAAAAATGGAAACAAAGTCTTTGCAAATGGGGAGGGATGGAGTGATTAAATGGAGGGCAAGAGAATGTAGGAAAAAATAAGAACCAAGAGAGTTTATGTAAAGGTGCAAATTTCCAATGATGAATGTCATTATAATGTATACTTAAAATGTAACAATAAAATTCATTTTAAAAAAGTCACTTTCCAGTATACAGACAGATCTTGGTATCCTTAGAGAGACATTGGCCCAGGATTTCTCAATTAATCCCATACAGGAATGGATATTGTAATGTTCCTTCCTGAACTCTTTAAGGGTTAAATCTGCATCTGAAACCATGTGGAAGCACAGGTGTCCAGCATTTGGGTTATAACTGAAGACTTTGATCACAAGTTAAAACTAAAATTCCAGTGTGAACGAAGTTACTCATATGTCAGTCTGGTCATATCACCAGAGTCCGTTGTATTTTGCAAAGGTTTAATGACAAGGTCTTTCACTGTAATAATTTTTAAAATTAAATTTAGATATTTAGCATATATTTCAGTCACACATTGTATTGGTAAGTGAATGTACATTTTTAATCTTTCATGTAATTATTATTTTATTTATTGTTTATTTATAGTAGTATGTGTTTGCAGTACATAATGATTGTAGTCATTGTGAAGAATTGGTATGTTAATACAACACATTTTTTAAAGTTAAAATGTTAAAGATGTATCATTACTCAATGGCTTCTAATTATTAACTAGTTTAGTGATTAATAACAAGTTCTTGTCCCAGTCATGTTAGAAAAGTGAGCAACTACCCCATCTGAATTAAAATAAATTTTTCATAAATGAGAAACTTTGGAATTTGCAACAGTTGTTTCCGAGTTTTCTAAGGTTGACTAAATTGGCTGGGAAAAGTATGTCAGGAGAAAAGTGAAATAAAATTGCTGCAATCTCAATGCAAGAAGATGATTGTTTTTGGAGTCTAATAAGCTGAGACAAAACAATAGTCTCAACCAAAATGACTTTGGTAAATATGAAGACTACCTTTAAAAGCTGGAACATAAGAAACATAGAGAAAAATAAATAAAACTACCTTCTCTGAAACACAAAACATATGCCTACAGAAAAAGAGAGAATAAAAGAGACAGTAGTGGAAGACCCTTGGAGAAAGAGAAGTGGGGAAGAAAAAGAATACAGAAAGGAGAAAGAGAGAGAAAGATAACACAAGAAAATGCATATTTAAATATTCTTATGGATCCCCCTTGGTCTCCAATTTCTGTTTTTATGTTTTGTGTTAGAAATCTATCCATATTCAAAGCAGTTTAGGAGTTCTTGATCTTTTCAGTTAAATCAATCCACACATTATTTAATCATGCTTCGAACATCCAAATTGTAAGCCATCTTACAATATAAGGACATTTATATTTCTGATTAAATTCTTATTTCTCATCAATTCACAAACAAAAGAATCAATCTTTGCCATAGATTAGGTACTTTGAGAAACAGGTGCAGAGATGGAGATTAGCATGCACAGGATTGATTAGAAAATGTTCTCAGAATCTCCCGTCATGGAAGGGAAGGGAAGAGAGTAAAAGGTGGAGGTCCTAGTAGGGCTGTGGCCCGCCAAGAGGCCCAGGACTTCATACTGCCCCACAAACCCCTCAGTGATTTGATGGAGTAGAGAGATGTCAGCTAGCAACATTCCCAGCAGCTGAGAACCTTCAGTCCCAAGGGCAGTATAGGATCCTCAATCACCTTTATGCCCTTTTCGGAATGAGTGTGACTTAGTAGAGAAACTGTAAGCACTGAAAATTGAGCTGAGTGCCAACATTAATGTCATCATGAGGAGTGCATTATTTGACCAGCTATTTCACTTCTCACAGTCTGTTTCCTCATTTACCTATTACCACTCTGTTTCTGGGGATGATAAAAAGCAGTTAATATTAATAAAAGGTTGTCAAAGAGTAGGCACTCAATAAATATTGGCTTCTTCTCACCATTTTAAAATAGGTTAAAAGGATTGTCATATCTATACAGTTCTTTTTCAGCTTGGTGTTTTCTTCTTTACACATTCCTTATTCTACTCTACGTTTAGAGAAGAAACCCACACTATTTTCCAAGCCAGGTAACTTAACATGCTTCTAAGAAAGAATTTTGTATGAACAACTTCCAATTAAAATAGGTTTTATTTGTTTTTAAAGAAGAAAAGATTGAAATCAAAGAAATGATCCCCACCTTCTACTCACTGAAACCAGAGATAGAATAGTCTTATTAATACTTAAGCTGTTTTAGAACTTTCTCTGATCTTAAGGTTCCAGAACTTCTGGCACATTTCCCTACTTGAGCAACACTCTTTCCTCAAAGGAACTTGGGACTGTAACAGCAACCTGGTACTTCTGGATCAATGGTGGCCAAGTCTTACGGAATTTGGGACATTTTGATAGAGAAAAAAATGGTTCTCAAAATGTGATGCTGGAGCAGTGGCTAGAAAGTTGTTAGAGGTATAAATTCTCAGGTTCCATCCCAAATCTACTGGATGAGAAACTACAGAGGTGGTAGATGACAATCTGTGCTTTAATAAGTTGGAGAGCTGACTTTCATACCCACTGAAGGTTGAAGACCACTGGAGCAATGTGTCAGATAGTGCCACAGTATGAAACAGATGCCATATGTAAATTAGGATAACTAATTTTTAGAAGGCTTTTAAGAAAGCTTCCCTAAAGGAATGATTTTAAATGTGGCTCAGGTGTAAGGGAAGCAGAAAGGATAGGGTGGTGCCTTGGTAGTATGGTAGCAACATCTTTACCATCTTTAATCCTGAGATGATGAGGAGAGTAAGAGGCTACTGGACTTGAAACAGAGGGTCTGTGGAAGGGGATGAAGTATGCCCCTGGGACACAAGGCCAGCTTGTGATTGCCACAAGGGGATCTCCTTGTTTTCCCTTTGGGCTTTTCAGTTGCTGAATCCAACTGGAGAAGGATGCAATGAGTCCTACTGATATCCTCCCGCTGAGACTAGAAGTGGGTCTAAATACTAAATGGAATACATCCAGTATAAATAATATGCCTTAATGTCACTATTAATTTTTATTTGTTTAAAAGGTCTGTCTCCATTAATTTTAGCCTTCTCTAGCAGCTAGTTATTTCTGATCCACTTCAGAAATAACTGCCTTACAACTCTCAGAGGATGTCATTTGTTTTTGTAAAGTTATAATAGGCAAGAGCTTGAGAAATACACATCAAACTCTTCTGGCTAGTAATAAACTTGGGTTTATCATCTTTCTCTTTTCCTCAACCCCATGAAACTGAAAATATGCCCACATGAATGACAAAAACAAAACAAAACATACAAAACATTTATTATTTATCCTTATAGATGTAAAGCCATAGGAACTCCCCATGTTGCTGATTGGTACAAAAATTTTGGAGGCCATTATGACATTACTTTTAAAAGTTGAACATGAACTCCACACACATAGCAATTCCAAACTTAGATTTATCCAAGATTAACTCATACTCACTAAATTAATTGGATGGCCTTGTTTGTAATAACCCAAACATGCGCACATCTAAAAGTTCAAAGAAAGTAGATTGTGGATGAATAATCAACAATAATAAATTGCTATATATATTGAAGAATACCAACAAAAGTGAATGAACAGCAGTTAAGCACCAATGAATGAATTTCTCAAAGATCCTTTAGAATGAAGGGAACAAGACAACAAAATATACATGTATTATTACATTTAAATAAAGTTTAGACACTGACAAAACTAAGTAATATATAATTCAGGGCTGCATCTGTATCTGGCAACACAGTCAAGAAAGAAGGCATGAGTTATTATGACAGTCAGGATCGTGGGTATATATGGTTATATAAGTAGTTGTACTACATATACACACTGTTGATGTACTTATTCTTTGCATGTAGTTGAAATACAAGTATCTATTTAAATTCTCATTGAATTGTAGTGGATCAATTTGTACCTTTAGGATGTTTTACCTTGATAAATGTTGCTTGTTATTGATATATTAATTTCAGATTTTTGGTTTTGGTGTGTGTGTGTGTGTGTCTTTTGGGACAAGGTCTTACTATATAGCCCAGGCTGACCTAGTACTTACAATCCTCTTGTATTCACCTCCTGAGTGCTGGGATTACAGGTATGTGGGATCATGCCTACCTTCTTTGTAGAAACTGTCACAAATTGTCAATGACAACTATATTTCAAGTCATTATGGATAGGTATTGGGAAAGTTTTTGTGTTAGCAATAATTGTGACCCATATAAACCTCACTAGCTACAATGCCTCTGAGTTTTTTGGTTCTATTGCAACATCTGAACCTGGCATTGGAATAATATCATCTGCCTTCTTTGACAACTATACTTCTGTCCTATAATTTTTAAAATCCTTTTACTTATTTTCTTTCAGAAATTGACTTCCAGAGAAAGAGCCAGTCTGATTTCCTACCAACAGTTAAATAAATTGGCTCAAGTATAGTTTATTTTATTCAAATTAATTTGAAAATTATTGGAATTTTTTATTATGTAAATTTTAAAACATACATAATAATTGAGACCATATATAATGAATCCCCATTCAATCCTCATCTAGCTTCAAAAATTATCAATATTTTTCAAAGTATTTTCTTCCTACAATGTAATTTAGATTTTTAAAAGATGGCATTGGCTCTTTTGAGTACTAGTTTGTGTGTAGAAGTAGAATGAACATATTTTGGAATTTAATGAATTTGAAATGTTTCAGTTCATTGCTTATATCACTTCTGTGTTTTGGAGCATTTTAGTTATTTTTTATGTAGTAGAATAAATTGCATTTTTAATAGTATTTCATATGATTGCCTGAGGTAACACATTCTCATACTGCATTGTAATTTAGTAAGAAAATGTACCATTTTTTTCTGAATCAAATACCAGTATTGTTGATGGAATTGGGAATTAAGGCCCAGAATTTAAAATTGCTGTTTGATGTTTAATATTGTCTAATGGCTAGTTGCCAAGGAATGATTATAGCCATAAAAGAAAAAATTAAATTAAATTTTTCTTGAAGTGTAAACATTTTCTTTATTAAACTACATATTAATCTTATACCTTTGGATAATCATATTTTTGATATTATATTTCTGTATAATGATATTGACTCTAATATTACAGTCGGTTAAAAATAATATTCCTGTAAGTCTAAATACCTGTAACCAGCTTTAAGTAGAGGGTAGAGAAAGATAAATAGTCTATTCTCTCAATGAAGATGGTCAGGCTGTTGAACTAAGGGGATCAAAGGAAAATCTTCAAAAGAATTTTATTTTTAATTACAACAATGAATTAGACTCAATAATTACTGACTCGAGTCTATACTTTGCACAACGGTACTCAGAAAAAGATGAGCCATTCTCTAAAATTTATTCTGAAGTAGAGGCCAAATCAACCTCACAGCATATTTTTAAATCTACAGAAAAAATAGATTAAAAAATAAATATGTTTTTTTCTTATTACCCAACAAGTTCTATTTCCTCTCTTTTGTGTAATACCCAGAAAGTTCATAGTGGCTGCACTTACATGATCATAGAAGACTGGGACTTCTAGTTTATTGATGACAAAAATCACCCATACCAAGATCGACTTACATGCTTTATCAAAAATCAAAGGCGTATGATCTTAATGAGGGTCTACCTGGTCAGTAGAGATGGTCCCTACCCTACCCAGAGTGTGAGATATTCCTCATCTAAAGGGGCAAAGCACTATATCAGACTTTAAGCTTCTCTTCTCTTGGAAGTGTCACACTAGCACCCATTTGATTAGGTCCATGCAAGATGGTAATTGTACTTACTCTACAAAAGCATGGCACTCATGGCGTTTGGCTTCCTCTCAGTCTGGAACTCAACTGGGACACTTTCAGGGCGCTGTGCTTGTTGCAGCAAGCTGGTAAAAGTGGAAGGGGCACAGATGAGGTTTGATGCACCCATTTGACCTGAAATTGGCATCTATCACTTTGGTTTCCAAACTCTGTTGGCTAGATTATGTCATGTCACCACCTACAGCATTAGCAAGTAGCACAGAAGGAAGAGGAAATGGGCATTTTGAATAGCACTCATTTTCAGCCACACCACACACTTCCTTCTCTGCACTGTAGGGTCCAGGTGTTTTCTATGTATGTCTACTTAGGAGCTTTCTACAGACAGGCTAATGCCTGCCACACAACAAAGATATTCATTAAACTTTATGTAATTAACACCCCATGACTTTTGATGTCAAGGACTAAGAATAATTCTTCTGGCAGAAATTATTACTATAAAGAAGAAATATAAAGGGCACTAATTTTGGAGAACTAATGTAGTAGCTTAATATTTGCTCATTAGAGTCCATCATTACTAAAAGATTTTGTTCTTTGAAATAATTTTCATAATAACTTGACTAAACTTCTCCATGAAAATAAATGACGAAGAAGATTAACTAAAATTTTGCTTTAGTATGTAGATAATTAGTGAGGCTGTTTTTCTTCCAAATGTCTCTGTCATGAGAGCTGAGGCAAGAATTCTAAATTCTTTCTTGCAAAAGGGCAGCACTAAGCAATACATAAGAGATTTTCATTAGAATAGTGAAATTCAAATGTGACCTTGACATTCAATTTCTAAGTGATTTTAGAAGCATCATTTCACTATACTATTCTAGTGACCCCACATACAAAATGTTTCTTATATGTCCTGCAGGTACATTGAGATGATAGCTGTAAAAAATATTTAAAAAGTTAAAGCTGCTATATGAATGCTAGGTTATAATTCTTCAAATTTTAAGTTATTATTAAAGATTGATGAAAGGAAGAACAATAATACCCTGGCTAAGTAGACCATTCACTACCTCTGGCAGACTTAATTTTTGAAAATGATTGGCTGTTCCTCACTGTCTTCTGAATGTTGCAATGCCTTCAAGTTGCTATGAAAGTACTAGGAACTGTTTTGTTGTCTTTGTGCTGCCCTCTGGACTTGACTCCTCCTGGAAGCTTGGCTTTGTTTCTCATGGGCAGAGAAATGAGCTCTCCTGAGTGTAGATCCTAAGGCTTCTCTGTGAAAATACACAAAATCCAGGCTCTGTTTTGGGCTTCAAGAAGCTGCAGCCAACAGGAGTGTGAGCAATTTACCTTAAACCTGGAGATACAAGTGGATTCAAAACTAAAGTTCATTTGTCTGGAATTAAAAGTGAGAAGTAAAACTGCTTCAGGCATTATTGAGAAGAAATCTATCTACGTCCTGAGAGAAGAACTGAATGATTTTCTCTCTGAGATTCAGGTTTCTATTGATCCTTTGCATAAACAAATATATATGTTTTCTGCTTCAGGGAAGAATCAGGTCAGAGAAATAAAATGTCTTAATGGACTGATATGTGAAAAATGAATTTAAAATGTTAAGAGTGCAACAACTTCTTTTATAGCTCATAAAATCCATATGTATCTTTAAATGTATCCCTAGTTAATATCTTTAAAAATTTCTAAGTTTGTAATGTTAATTATAGTGAAAAATAACTAAGCTTAATTAAGTGAAAAATGACTACTAACAGATTTAGAGACATTTTTGCTTTTTTAAAAAAGTAAAATTGAAATTTCTCTAGGAATTAATAACTGGCTTAGCTAAGGAATTTTGTAAGCTGATCACAGTAGGATTATAAGCAGGAACTGCGAAAACAACTGTTGAGCCAGAATCATCTATGCAATTAGAGACATATTTTGTTTTGATTTTGCATTTGGCTCTTTCTTCCTAATACATGCATTGCTGACAGTCAACACTCAATCAAGTCGAAGCACTTGCTCCTGCTAATCTACTCATGCAACAGCAGGTTTTTGAATACCTACTCAGTGCCAAGTACTGTGAAGCCACTAGGTATGTGGCACTGAAGCTACCTGCAGGTTGCAGTCTAATAGAAATTGTTATGGCTTGTGTCTAGATGTCTTCCTAAAGCCTTATGCGGCCATGGGTGGGCGCTTTTTCAGAGGTGGCTGGAATTGATCCATGGTGCAATGCTAGGATCAAGGGCACTAGCCTTAAGGGTGTGAGTACTTAAGTACCCACCCTATGTACCCTGGATAAGATGTAAGGGATAGAAAAAGCTGTGGTTGTCCTTTGTTGCTTTGCTACCTTCTGCCTGCCATGGACTGTTTCTCCTCTGCAATGCCTGTCAGCTGTGCCACCCTGCCTTGGAGCCAGCCCATTGTGGACTCTACAAACCGTGAGATAGATAAACCTCTCCTCCCTTAACTTTGGGTGTTGGTATTTTGTCTCAGCAATGAAAAAAGTAACTAAGACAAAAGTTTAAAATCTTTTTACAGTGCTCTCAGGGAACAGTACTTGTAGATGTTTATATCCCTGAAAAGAAAAGAATGCTTCCAAATGAAACAAAATAGGACTTTGCCAAAACAGTGCCCCAACTATTCCTCAAAAAAAGGCAAGGCTACAAAATTTAAAAGACTGTCATCAGGATTATGTCCTTTATTGGATATTTTTGATAGTATTAACCATTGACATCATCATCCAAATAGCTTTCATAAAAGTTAATAGTCTAGGAATAATAGCTGACAGTTAAACGTCATGATATGAATGATAAAAGCAATGTGGACTTCTAAAGGTTCTCTTTCTCGAGTTAGGTAAATCTATTCTGGTGAAAGGAAAGGGAGAAAAGATACACTTCCAGAAGGTACATTATTTTCCCTTTTTTGGTAAAATGTCTCATAAACTGAGATTCATTGAAATCTGTACCTAAATTCTAGTGTCTGTATGAACTATAAAGTCCTAAGATTATTGCCTCTAAAAACAAAAAAGAAAGTTATTTCTGACCTTTGACTTTATTACTAATATAATTTGGAAAGATTATATTGAAAACCATCCCAATGTCAGTCATACATTTTATTACTTATAAACTATTTCTGACCTCAGATCATTTTCCCGATGGTTGCCTTCTTGACATCTCTCCTTCATTTGCCTTTTGAGACTTGCCAGCAGTACTAGAAATGAGTCACAGTCATGTACTATCAACATTTCCTCCTTAATCCAGTTCTGACTAAGACAAGAAATCCTTTTTGAGACCTAACTCCCCTTGTCTGTGTAACTCCTATTTCCTCCCCATATTATCCGTCTCTCTGACCCTGCCTCCGCTGGTGAGAGTGATAGACTTGTAGCATTTTGTCATCCATGCAGAAAGTTATTCATCTGGTCGAGGTGTTCCCATTCAAACTTCCCATGAAAAGCAGACATTTGTCGGACAGGTGAATGTTCCTATAGATAAGGGGATACTTTTAACATTAAGCTTCATGCAAATTGAAATCCCCATATCAGTCAGTGCCCTGTGAGACTGCAGAAGGAGAACACATTCCCATATTGTCTATTATATCCACTCTTATATCTACCAAGCTCTACTGCTATATCCTAAGGCCTTAAAGTTTTTTACTGTTTGTGTTGCCTCATGTGATGAGCACCTTGGTTTTCCAAGCAGAGTTGAAGTCGATATTTAGATATAGCTAGTAGATATCCTCTATTATGGGCTTGCAAAGACTAATTTGCATAGGCCACATCATATTTTGGTAAGAAAAATGTAAGTAATTTCAATAATTGAGGTTCAAATAGAAAATTTACAACAGAGAATGTGCCATAAGAGCTGGATTCCATGACAAGGTCTGAGTTGAAGGTAAAAGTAATCAAGGCCCCAGGGCTGAGCCTTCCTGGATGTGATAACCCCAGGAAGTAAAGAGCAGTGATCCTAAAGTAGCGCTACATCCTCTGGACTATACTTAACCACAGTAGGAAGTAAGCCTTTCCATTTTTCCCCTTCAGGGAGACTACAATTGTCCTATACTTCCCAATTTTGGGAACATGGATAGCCAGAGTGGGAGGAGTTCAGAGCATCAGTGATCAGAGACAAGGGGTACTCTGCTCTCACTTACGAGTACATGTAAAACACCCCTTGGGTATGTTCAATAATCACTGCTTGCATGGTGATAGATTGTGCCAAGACTAATTGTCCACTAGCTTGCCGTCCCTGTTCAAGTCTTCACATTCATGGATTCCATGATCTTGAGCCCCACCCAGCCTCAGCCACTTGCCCTAATGACTACCCCTTCCTCAGTGTCCTTGTATTTAGCAATAATTGATCTCCTGTACCAGGAGTAAACTGTCTGGATTTTATTTAGAATGAATCCTTCCCCAAGTAGCATTTTCACCTACTGAAAACTGTCCTTACAGGTTTTTTTTTTGTTTTTTTGTTTTGGTACCAGGGATTGAATTTAGGACCTTGCACTTGCGAGGCAGCCACAGGGCCATTGAGCTAAATCCTGGCCCTCCTTGTAGTGTTTTTGCATCTCTTCTGCACAATTAACGTTTCTCTTCCATCACAGCACACACAAATGCTATAAAATCTCCGATCCAAAAAATAAACAAACAGAAAAGTAAACACAGTTGTGATTCTTGACAGTAGATTTCCCTTCAACTATGCCATATTTCTCTTTCTTTATGGCAAAAAAAAAGGAAAGACAGAGAAAGAGAAAGAACTCCAACACTACAAGACAAAACACAAACATCTTAAAGGCTAATATCCTCTGTCTGTACATTTCCACACCTCACATTCTCTCTTTATTCCACTCCTGTCCCTGTAGTTCCCGTTAACCTGCTCTTTTCACACCAAGGATGACCTTCATGTTCCCAGTGGAGTTAGTTTGCAGTCCTTATTCCCCCTCTCCTCTCACTGTCATTTGACACTATTGATCACTCCTTTCTCTGAATTGCCTTTGTACTGATGCTGTAGGACATCACTCTCTTCCTTTTTCTTCTTATTTTGATTGCTGCTTCTTATCAGTCTGCTTTTTTAGTCCTCTTTCAGATCCCTACTGATAGAGAACCACAGGGCTCCTATTTCTCCCTGTGTAATCTCATTCTTTCCCAATAGTTTTTGAAATGCTTAACCCCCAAATTTATAGCTCCATTCTTAAACTTTTTTGAGCACAGAGTCTTTGAATATCTACATATTTGATGTCTATGCTTAAATGTCTAAAGGATACCTTAAACTGACATGTAAAAACAGAACTTTTGATTTTCTTTCTTCTCTTCCCTCAATTTACCTTTTCCTCAGAATTCCACATGTCATTAAGTAAGCACAATTCTGTTATGAAGAAAGTAGGGCACAGGGATATAATGTGGCTTCATCCTCCAGTTTATTTATTCTTATGCCACTAAGAACCAACTTCTTAATTAACCTCCAGCCATATGCTATGCTCTTATTGACTGGCTTCATCTATGGAAGAAAATAAGCTTTTTTAGCTGTGTGATAAACTGAATACTCCTTGTTTTATATGCAATCAATAGTACATCATGGAACTAATTCCTATCGATCACTATTTTGTTCTAGTCGGGCCTGTGTTCTGCTTAAAACATGTGATCAGGTAATAAGTTGAAGCCCACATAATTAAGAGACAAGCAACTTAAATACTGAAGTGTATCCAGGAATTATAAATGGCTCCAGGGCAATGTTCTGAAGATTTTTATTGTATTTTTCTTTGTTTTTCTCTTTTAGTGCTTCCTATTTGCTCTCTTCCTATTGCCCACCAACCCCCATTGCTAAAGTTTTATTTTTCTATTTGAACTCTTCAATTTAGTATAGATTGCAGAGTCAGAGCCAGGGAATTCTCCATTCTTTTCACCCCTAGAGGTTATTCTCAGAACAAATCAATTTGTTATTGTATTTAACAAGTTATGTATTTACTTATCAACGACCTTGTTACTTAAAAGATTTGATAACTATCAGTCTAAAAGTCCATGAAGACTATATTGCTAAGTTTGTGTGTGTGTGTGTGCATCTATTTCTTATTTTGTCTATTTGCACTGTCACAAGCTTTCAGAATGCTCAATAGATCTTTGGTCTCTTATTCTGCCACACGAAGGTAATGACAGACTCTGACAGAAATAAAGAAAAATTAAAAGCTAGAAAATATATGAAAAATATATAACCCCCAGATATATAGATTTTAATATTTTATTGAGATAAGAAGAGAGAGGGTACCTTAGAAATGTTCCTTGTTTATTTCACTTTGACTGTTACTGTTTATTGAAGAAGTAATCATACTTCGTATGTAACCCAAAATGAAAATTCTATCGCATTTATGGGTTTTTAAGATTATCTAATTTTTTCTAATTTGTTGTATTTATTAAGCAATTTGTTAAATTTCACTTAGGCAATTTGGTATAGTAAATATCTTGTAGAATGTATAGATTTCAAAATAGGAAAAAAGTAGGTTTTTTTTTCTTCAAAGAGCTTAATCCATGGTAAAAGATTATATGTAATATATTATATGTCTGCAAAGCACTTACTTTTCCACATGGATAATTATCCAACTGAGCTCCCTGTATTATCAGGACCTGCTCATTCCCTAAGCAGAAATTTATTTCTTGTAAATTTAAAACCATTTGGAAGTACTAAAAGAGTACTATTTGAGAATATTGAGCTGACCCTTCTGTAATTGTGAAATGCTGTACATTTACATGCATGTATTTGAGTTTTTGATCAAGACAGTATCTAAGATAAAGGTTTTTTTTAATGTACTGATAACTTTGATAGATTTCTGTTAATTTATCAATATCAAAGTGTTAGCCATAGCCCAAAGTGAATTCAGAGTTGAATATTCAGAGTGAGTTATTTTCCTAATTTGAAAGACAAAGCTTCTCTTCTAAACTTATCATTTATAATTGAAAGATACAATTTGACTTTAGTTTTGAAATATATTTTAAAATGTCAATTTAATTTGATGCCACAAAATGATTGGGTAACAATGAATTTTTTCTAAATATTGTGGACATATAATACAATCAGAGTCAATTATACTAATGAATGCTAATGATGGATTTGAATAAAATTTTGGACACAAATGATGTCATAGTATATATGAAATTTCACGGCTATTATATTTTCACCAGCCATTATATCAAGCACATTACATGAGCTAATTTATTGGTCTTGTGGTAGGCAGAATCATAATGTCTCAAAGATATCTATATACTGGTTCCCAAAATGCTTGATTATACCACATATATGGCAGGTGGGACTTAGCAGATGTAATTAAAGTGATAAGCCTTAAATAAAGAGATTATTTTGAATCCTCTGGGTAGGTTTAATCTTGCCACATTAGTCCTACCAAGTGAAGAACATCCTCTGGCTGAGATGAGAAAAATTCAGCAGCAGAAGTGAGAAAGATTCAAAATGTGAGTGGAACTCAGGGTGCCATTGCTAGAGAGGAGCACCAGGGAAGTTTAAGAAATAAAGGTGACTATGTAGTCCAATCAAACTGACCATTGTCTGACAGTCAACAAGGAAATGGGGACTTCAGTTCCATAACTGCAAAGAACCAAACTTGATCAATAATGTAAATGTGCAGATGCACATTCATCCTTAGAACCCACAGAAACAGAATGGTTGAGCCTAAATTTTGGCCCTGTGAGACTCTTAGCAGATAACTCAGCTGAGCCACGCTTTCTCCAGAATTCTGGGCTGGAGAACCTGAGATATAATAAATGGTCATTGTTTTAAAATGCTGAATTTTGATAATGTTATGCCAGCAATAGAAAACTACTGAAAATTTATGTAGCAAATTGCAAATCAGTACAGTTATTACTGCTGTTTTAGAGATAATGAAACTGGGGCACAAAGAAATTAAGTAACATGACCAAGGTCACTCAGTGGTAGGAGCTAGGGTTTTGGTAAGAGAAATGAGTCATTATATGGCAAGGTGTGTTAAGGGTACCTCATACCTGAAAGTATGTGCTCTCTAGTAATCAGAAATATATTTTTATTGGATAAAGGTGTAACAAGCAAATTGCATCTTTTGGACATAATCTTTAATAGTTCATTAACAATAGTATAACAGAAACTACTGGTAAATTTACTAATAAATCTTAGTAAAAGATTTTTTCAAATAGTGTTTTCAGGTTTATCTTATTTATTTTAGAGGTGTACAATTAAATGACTTTCATCACACCCATGGCTTAATGTCTAAACAATTAGAGTTCCTTATATCAAAAGCATAATAATTTGGGATAATGATTGAGTAATAGTCATGTACAAAACAAAAAAAATCAAGTTAATACAGAAAATATAGAACATTCAAATAATAGCATATTCTCATCACAAGAGTTGTTATAAGGGCAGGGGATTTAGCTCAGTGGTTTCGCCACCGGCTGCGCAAGCACAAGAACCCGAGTTCGATCCCCGGTACCAAACAAAACAAAACAAAAACCCCCCCAAAGAGTTGTTATAAGATCTACCTGTAGTCAACCAGAGTGAGGGTCAATGTGAATTCTTATAAAGGAAATGCTTAAATTTGGTTAAATGTCTTGAATTTCTGGAAATTAACATAAAATATGTCAAACTTCTCTCTCTACTTTAAAAACTGGCATCTGAGAGCACTACTAAAATAGATATGGTCACAATGAACAAAACTCAGCCATGCGTCTTACAAAGTGACCTTACAAAATGAAAAATTGCACATGCCATGTACCATCAGAGATTGCAAAAATGATGGCCATTAAAATACTGTAAGGTAAATTAAATGAATTGAACAGTAAATAATAACAAACATTATGAAATGTTATAAATATTAATACAACTAGATTCATAAATAATATCAATTTATGAAATTATTAATAAATTAAACAACTGAAAATATGGAGGAAGAAATATTTTCTTATAAAAATGGTTTTTAGTTAAAAAAAGACAGGTATTTCAAATAATAGTTATATTATATTCATAGAAACATGGATAAACTTTGAAAATTTTTTCTATATTTTTGTCTGCCAACATTGTTGCTATGGTTTAAAATGTAATTTTTAATTTCTCTGAATGCTATATTTTCCATATGAGAAAATAAGAAAGATGGTGTATATGTTATTAGTGAAAAATATATAAGAATAGTTGTGAATATGAGCATTACTTTGTCAAATCATATCACTGCAATATCCATACGGCAGCCTTTCCTTAGAGGTCGGAAATACATTGGATTATTATTATTACTGGATAAAAAGTTTATTATCAACTTTGCTCTACCTCATCCACCCAATTCTTGCCTATGTTTTCTTTGTAAATCATAGGGAATATTTATTAACAGATTTATTGCATTCTGAAACTTTTGGCTAATTCATAGAAAGATACTTAAATATTAAAAAAAATCTAATAAAATATAAGTATTTTCAGTAATATTTATATTTCAGATATGTTATCAGCAGCCAGCTAACTTTCATATTTGAGTAATTATGAAATATTTTGCTGATGAAACACAAGTTTATTCTAATAACTTTTGCAATATATTTCAACTATACTAAAACATGTTCATTTTAAATTGCTGGCTTTGAAAGAGAGTTGGAGTCATTTAAATTAGAAAAAAGAAAGCCTCATTTACCTCTAAATGTCCATAAATTCAGCTATTGTTGCTAAATCAAAACAGTACAGACATTTATAAATAGTGTCACTTTAATTTTTACATATTGTTTAATATTGAAAATGGATCAAAAGGACAAAAGATTGCTAAAATTGTTCTCAAAATATGGAGGACAAATTCACATATGTTGCATATACATGCATATGGCTTATACACCCACTTAGTCCTCCAAAAAATACCATAGTCATTCACGTTTTAAGCTCAGTGCTCTCTGAAAGATATCAACCTTTGCTTTAGAATTTAAATTGTTTGTTTTTGGTCTAGAATTTATGACTATTTCTGCATTCAATAAGTGTGAGAATGAGCTGTGTTCTAACTTCATTATCAAGTGGTGTGTTGTATGTAGACTTGTCTGGAAATCCTGAGTTGCATAAAGTTGGAAAACTTCATTTGCTATAAGAAGGTAGTTGGCTTACAGCAATGTTAGTCCAGTTGTTCCAAATAGATTGTAGTTGCAGGTTTCCAGCTTGGGAAGTTGTACAGTAATGGAACTATAGATCTGTACAATTTTGATGTTTTCTAAAGCATCATCTGATCCTAGGCATTTTAACCTCTTTTAAGTTCACTGCCAAATTCAAGCCAAATACAAGGTCTTTTAGTGTTCTGCTGCTTTTCTGTAAAACTTTGACTTCTGTTAGAAATTACCAATCCTTTGAATTCTTTCTGCTGAGACTCTAACTCTAGTCCTTCAAGAAAAGACAAGGTGATAACATCAGAGTCTTTTATTTTTGAAAGAAAAACATTGCATGAATCACATGTCACAACCAGTATTTGTGTCAAACTTTCTTCAGTGTGGATTGCTAGTTGATGGACATGGTGATTAAATGAGACTGTAGAATTCTTGCTTATATCTGAAAATCAAGTAGACTTCATTGTCTGGAATTGGAAATCCAGATAGCTGATACTGGTGGTTCTATTTAAACAGAATTTAGACTGTTCCTTACTTCCCCATCCCCTTCTAACAAATCCTACTTGTCTTGCATAATTCTAAACAATAAACCATTAGCATGTAAAGAAACAATTTTGGATGAAATAGAATGGGCTTATGACCAATGAAATTTCTAGAGGCATGAGTTATAATTATAAAAAAGAATTCTCACTGAAATGCAATTATTCAAATATGTTGGAACTTTATAATTTTTGCAGCATGAGTATCATTTTAAAGTACTCAAAATTTACCTTAGGAGTAAAAATCACATGTTATACCCAGCAACAAGTTTTGATTTCTATCTAATTTATACCTGAAATAATCTGTTCAGTTAACTTTTTTATGTTTCATTTGAGCCATCCAAATTATATTTAGTGCAAATTAAAATATTCTAAAATGTATATTTATTCAGGCAACTAATGAATGCATTCTGCTGTCCTTCATGTTAAATGAAGCTATATTAAACTATAAACAGGGAGTATTTTTCTCTCAGAAAATTAAAGTTTTTTCCTACAGTAATAATTTTAAAGTTTTTTGCCTGGATTTAAGTATTACAAATTCTCTTGTCATTTTTGAAATGGTAGTCATTTTAGTGTTCCCTTCTCTGTGGTCAAAAAAGATTCTAAATACTAAATAACTTCTTAGTAACCTGTTAAATAAACCCCTCTTTCCTCCACACAAATGTTTATGTTCTGTTCACAGGAAGTGCTCAGACAATTCTTAAAATTTGGAAAAGTACTTGTTCAGTTACTCTTTTCAAAAAATAAATAAATTAAAAACTAGAATTTTTGATACTTCAAAATTGAATAAAGAGTGTACCATTTGGAAATAGCAATTTAGTCCCTTCTCTTTGCCATTTACAGGTTTTTCATGGCTTTAACACATCTTGACATGAGTTAGCAATTACAGAAATTCTGGAATTTCTTAAGGCGCAGATCACATATTCTTTTAGTGTTTGTAGCACTCCCAGTCCAAACTGTGACTGCCACAGGTTGAGAAATATTATTTGAACTACAGAAGAGACCTGTGTGAATCAACATGTCTAAGGTCCTTCCAAGGAAAGTAGGAGTAGACATGAAATGATTGGCAAAACCTTAGTCCTTGAAGAATGGGCAAGTCTGCACTCTACATGATGTCCTTGTCCTGGCTCATTTCCTCTAACATAAGAGCGCTAATGCTTATGGAGTTAAAATGAGATCCCCTATAATAGCAGAACTGGGAGAGAGGACTTACTGTTTCTTTTTTATTAGTGGGAGTGTGAAAACACAAGTTTTCACAAATCCAAACATAATGGTGTCAGCTGCCAAGTTGGGGCTAAACACATTAAGAGCTTTGGCTCTGGTGTTTCAACTTGGGGCTGAAGAGTGTTTGTATAAACTGGCATGAGAGGATGCTTCCTACAAACTCTTCAGTCCTTAGAAACTACACTGGTCCTGGGAGGAGTCCACTGGCTTAGAAATGTAGAAAAATCCCACTGAAGTAAAAGGGGTGGTGCCCAGCATTGGTAATCCAGAGAGAGGAAACAGGAGCCTCAGTTTGGCAGCTGACACCATAATGTTTGGATTTGTGAGAACTTGCCTGAGACACTCCCACTAGTGTATAAGTAAGTAGAGTTAGGACATGGGCCTTTCAGTAGCAGGTTTGAGTAAATTTCACTTATGCCCATTCTTGGTGTTTTCCTTATAATCAGTTCTCCATAACCATAAACTAAGTGATATAAAGATAATCTACGGCCGGGGATTTAGCTCAGTGGTCTCGCCGCCTGCTGTGCAAGCGCAAGGACTCAAGTTCAATCCCCGGTACCAAAAAAAAAAAAAAAAAAAAAAAAAGATAATCTAATAATATTCTCTAGAATTAGAAGAAAAAATTGGAAATGTAAAAGGTCAACCACAGCCTTATTTAATATAATTTTCTGTGGGCTTTCTAATTTGCCTTTAGGATTTGATCATTTAAAAAAATTTAAATTATTTTAACTGCTAAATAAAAAGTATACACATTTATTATCATGTGATATATATATATATATATATATACATTGCATAATGTTTAAATCAGAGTAAACATATCTATCTCCTCAAATGTGTAACATTTATTTGTGATGAAATCACTCAAAATCCTTCCTTCTGGCTTTTTGAAATATACAGTATCTTATCATTACCTATATTCACCCTACAGTGCAATAGTACAGCACAATTTCTTACTCCTATCTAGAGATAGCTTAGTGCTCATTGACTAAGCTCTCCCCCTCCTTTTCTTCCCTCCCTTCCCCAGCCTCTGATAATCCCATCCTATACTCAGTTTCAATGAAATGTGAGCATTTGAAACAATGAAAAGAGTGCACCTTTTATCATCTAATGATAGAACAAAACTATCCCATCTGGAAGAATTCAGACTTTTATTTTGCCACAGTAAAGTCAAGGAATATTAAGTTAGTGTAAATTTTGTGGAAAATTTCTATTTACAGTATTTTCAAGCTGATATAGTGCTCTAAAAATCAAGAATATATCTTACTTCTGCAGGATAATTTCCCAATATCGAATTGTGAACATCAAGATTTTCCTTGGCTCTGAGACAATGTGTAATGAATTATAATGCTTAAAAAATATCCTAAAAAGATGACTATGATGTCAATAATGAAGAAAAATGATTCATTATCAAAAAGTGTAAACACTGTATGTTTTTGCAGCTGCCATAGCAGCATTTTTTGCCCTACAAGAATAATCCCTGATGAAATAAATTAATGATGTGCCTTTTTGTTTGAAGCCTAATTGTTTTCGTATGTTCAGAAAACACATGTTGAAGAACTGTGTCATGTTCTTGCTTACGGTCCCTTAATGGTGCCTTTTCCCCACCTGTTGTAGGGTGAGTTCCCCAGAAGGCAGACTTGGAAACTGATGTTGCTATGAAAGAAAATGAAAAAATAGCACAATTAAACAGAGGGAGGAGTGAGACTGAGGAACTGTCTCATGGCCACAGGTGGCCCTTGAGGTCGTTCTGAAGTTGAAATAACCCTTCAGGGTTATCCTGAGCTGGGTAGGCTTCAGGAACCAGGCGCCACCCATGTCAAACAACCACTGAATAGGAGCCACTGAGGGGAGGACACAGAATCTTGAAGGTGATACACATGTGCACACCTATATATGCAACCCTTGACATCTGGAATTCATCTGACATCCACAGGTTGACATTAGTATTGTTACAGGCTGGTCTGACATTCAGAACCAGGGCCTTTTACTCTCCTGTTGGGGATCAACAATTTCTAACTCAAGTCAAGGTTACACAGAGACAGTGATAAAATGGAACATAGTAAGCCCACTTCATACACAGGCAATGTTTTGCACAGGCAAAAACATTATATAAGTACAGGAAATACCTAGACAGTTGCCCTCCTTTCTAAAAGCATTGAATCTAAAGTAAACTCTGCTTCCTTAGACCTTCTCACCAACCCGAACCCAAATCCTATAAAATTATCTCTCTAACATCCTCATCCTGAGATACCCCGAAATTTTTCATGTTGTGTGTTATCCCTTAGTGAAAAGAACAAGAAATTGAACATCCTCAATCATACACACATATTTTTGGTGGTTTGTGGTTAAGGGCATTGACAGTAGGTTAAGAATTTATAAATTAGCAATCACCAGCCTATACCTGACACATTGGCATTTTGGTACTGTAGAATGACACATCATGAGTACACAATGAACACTTTTTATAGAGACAGGCAAGTGTTTACAGGAATGAAGAAAAGATCCCTACAGTAACTTTCCTGCTAAAACTCTTTTGGACAAGTCACTTGATAACAAATTCTGCTTTAATCTTGCAGCGAAAAAGAAAACAGGAGAAAAAATTAAAACAAAACAAAAGAACAAATCCCAGATTTGTGAGTAATGCTGCCTCAGTCATGACAGTCTAATTTTTTTGTCCTTTGATTCTGCTCAGGGAACTTTTAGTATTAATCATCTTTAATTACCTTAATTTCATGCTTAACGCAGGCACAGAAGAGATCTGTTTGCAATTCAGATGAGAGAAAATGAAATTCCCTCAGCAAAGTCAGATTTTAAAATTCAAGAGGAAGAACAATGTGTCAGATCACAAATAATATCAACCTTTTACATATCAAGGTAATTTTGTGGCAATGCAGTATTAAGGGGCTCACATTTTGTTTTGAAAACAAAATTAAGTAAACCAAAATCTGAGAGAGAGGGGGGAGGGATCAAAATCTATTTGTCTCTAGGAAATGAGATATAATTCAGGAGATGTTAATGATTTTAAAAATTTCTTATATATTTTCCAAATGCACAAGAAAGAACCAGAATTATAATTAAAAAAGAAAAAGTAATTCAAACTAATTAGCAAAGCTACGTGAAATGGGGAAAAGGAAGGGATGTGGACCTGCGTGGATGGTTGTTTACATTAGTAATGTTCCACCAAATGCCTTTCTACTTTTCTGCTGTTTATTTGATGCTGATCAGGCTGATGACTCAAAGAGCAAGAAAGCACCTCCTGAAGCCTTTGATAAATTTGTTTGTCAAATTAATTTCCTGAGTTTGAGAAAGGAAGTAATGAGAAAATAGAAATATGCAAAGAGTTACCAATCCTTGTGGATTATGGATGATAATATTTAGCAGTTTCCATGAGAGGCAAAGACTAAGATCACATTTTGTATTTTTAATACGCTTCTTATATTTGTTGAGGAAAGCTAGTATAAACAGATATATCTCCCTTATAAGGATGTTACAGCAGTTATTTTTCCTTAGCCTGAAAAATTCCAAATTTTTGAACAACACAGAAAATGTAGCTGAAGGCGGAGACAGGTTTTTGAAAACCATTTAACAGAAGAGTCGGGGTAGGGCTAAAGACCTTGTATTTCTGAAGTGGAGAGACTACTGGGCTCAACAATATTCATATATGGATTCTATACCCAAGAAGAGACATTCTAAATGGGACATGTTTGCAGGCTACCTTTGCGCTTTTCCATATACTTTGCCAGTGCTCTTCAATGATGTGCTTTTTAAGACACACTGCAACAACTTAACTTCAACGTCTCAGAACTACTTTTTTATTATTGTTAAATATTTATGTGGCATTCAACTCTTTGGAAACCAAAGAATCTCTACATCAAATGCAAAATAGGGCTGTAAGCTAAAAATCAGGAAACCACTGTCCACAGGGTACAATTCAGAAAGCAAATGTCATTTTATAAATTGGAAGAGCAACAAGATTAACATGCTGTTTTGGGCCAAAGTGATGCTGGTGTCAGACCACAGGACAATCTGGAGGGTGAAGGGGATTACAGAGGTACAGATATAGTGAATCATCCATATTCAAATGAACACTAGTAATTTGTGCACAGTTAATGCTTTCTGAAGACATGGCGAGAGGTTTGGGGATTTTTTTCTTGTACTTTTTGCCCTTTCTGTGTTCTCTGCAACCATCTGCCATGAAGTTATAGTTAACTCTACTTGACTTGGCCATCACAATCCTATGAGAATTATAACAAGCATGAATCAGAGTAAAAACATAAAATAATAACAGAAGAATTAATAAACAATTCAATGTCAGTATTGAAGTGAAGTTGAAAATATTGGAAAATTTCTGATCTGATACAAAAAAAAAAATATCAAACTCTAGACCTCCCTCTGTCAGGAGCAATGCTGCATAATTTTAGGGTAAAATCATTTGGTTAGCCTAGTTCTCCTGCCTACAGCCCAGCTATGGAATTCCAAGACATAACTCCATTTTGGCCTCCGGGCACAACTGAGACCTCAATGATTCGGTGATGCTGTGATTCTCCAGGACAAGATTACACCAGCTGAAGACATCCAGGAAGGAACAAAATCTTCATCTACTCCCTCATTGTTCTTGGATTGTTTACATCTTGTTTAAGCGGATGTACTGAACTCTCTGCAAGTCATTTGTTACATTTGTTTCTCCCGATGTACTGAGTACTGAATAAAAGGTGCAGTAAGCTGGGGGCTTTCGTCTTTGCTGCCCAGAGCAGCACTGATCAGACCCAAAGCTCAGCTTCTCTCAGTCTCATTTTTCTACCTTTCCTGTAATTCGCCTTGCGCTGGCGTAGCTTGCTGGAGACTAGGACTTACTGCAGAGGTTCTAGTAACGTCCCCTTTCCCTGTTCCCTACATCCCTCCACTTCTCTATGCCCAAAACAGCGATGTCCTTGTGGGGTTTTCCTGCAGGGCCCAAGACTGAATGTGAAACTGGTGTGGTTAGTTAGCTGTTTACATTGACTGCCGTACTTAGAAGCAGAGGAATCTCCTGGTGGTGGAAAGTGGTAGTTGTGGTAGGGATGGGAGGAGAGATAATGTCTATAGAAAATTTACTCCAAAGGAAGAAAAAGGCCAACATAGAAAGCCAGAAGCAGTAGGTTCTAAAGTTCTGAGTTCTAAGATGAGTTCTGAGGTTCTAAGCTGTGAGGCCCTGGGGGTTGTTAGCATTTGCACAGAACACGCTCAGACTCTGGAGGAGATGCTATGTGGGAAATCACGGGGGTGAAGATTCTCATTGTGGGTCTGGTGCCCAGCTGCCTTGCATGCTTATTGAGCTTATGTTGAGCAGGAAAAGATGAGCATTTAAGGTGTCTGGGCAGGAGTAGAATGAGACAGAGGTGTCTTTTTAATTCTATCATAAATCTCTAAGTTAATGGGAGAAGTTGATATTAGGCATGGAACTCTATGAAGATACTAGATTTAGAATCACATGCGTATTATGAAGGCACTGCAAAACGAGAATTGCGTTTACCAGTTGGCTAATTTATGTATGTTACTGTTTACATGGCTTCTTAAGAAATAAAATAGACTGAATGTATTGTTTTCTTGCCTTACTTTTATTTATTTTATAGTTATCAATATATACCACAAAACAATACACTTGGTTTTGTAAATATTTAATCTTATGTAGAAGTCATCAAACTGTGCTCTTTTCTCACTGGCTGCTCTTCTTGCTCAACATTCAGTTTTTGAGATTCATTTATACTGATGCATTTAGATACAAGTTATTTCTTTTCATGCTATGTGAAATTTCACTGTATAAACATATCACAATGCATATATGGACAAAGTCACCTTTGGTTGTTTTATGTTTGGCATTAATATGAACATTGCTGGTGCAAAAATTCAGATTTCATGTACACATATGTAAATCTCTTGTAGAGTATTTTACTAAAAACGCTGGGGGTTCAAAGGGTTATTAAGTAATGGAAATTCTTTCCAAAGGGTTTGTGTTGATTTTCACTCTCACCACTACTTTGAGAATTTTTCTTCACAGTTTCTACAGTTCTGGCTATGATCAGACATTTACCTGCTCTTTTTTTGGAAATAAATTAGGTTTCACTGTGATTTTATTTTGCTTCTCCTTGATGACTGATATAGTTAAGCATATTTTAATTTGCTTATGAATCATTCAAGTTCCTCTTCCATAGTTTGTCTTTTCTCTTGGTTTGACTTTTTATTGTTAATGTGTAGGAGACCTCGTTACAGTCTAGATTCCAGTCTTTGACAATGTATATTTTTGCCAATAATTTCCCCCAACTAGAGGATTATATTTTATTTTTCCTCATGGTGTTGCTGATAAAAGTCAATTTTTTATACACCTTGACACGTTTTCCATCTTTTCTTTTGTATCTCATGTATTTTTAAGATTTTAATGAAACTTCTTATGAATCAAGTTCTTACAGATAGTCTCTTAGAAACCTTTGAAGTTTTGTTTTGCATATTTAGGTCCATTTAGAATTGAATTTTATATATGGCCTGAATCTTGGTCCTATTTCTTTTTTTTCTGTTTTATTTTTCCATTTGTAAAACCAATTTACTACACAGTTCCTTTTTCCCCTATGGTGGTCATGGTGTCTCTGGCAAATATATGCCTTCCTTCCGGGCTCTCTTTCCTGTTAAATTGTTTCACTTGTCTGTTACTATTCCCAGGTGGTACTGTCTAAATTGTTAGGTCCTTATGAATATTGTTGCTCTCCTTTATAAGTACCACCTTTCTCGGGAGGCAGTTTGCTCTCATATTTTTAAAGTCCATATTTAGATGTCATCATTCTTATGAAATAGTGTTTAGTTTTACTGCTTTTTTGCCCTTCTTTCTTTCTTGAACTTCAAAACATTTTTGAGGGGCATTTTTCTTTTTCCTGAAATATAATTTTACAAGTTTTTAGCAAAGATTTGTTACTGGAAAATTCAGTTTTATTGTTGCTAATGTTTGAAAACATCTTTGCCCTCCTTCTGAGTAAAAACAATCAATCATTTTTTTTTCTAGTTATGCAATTTGAGGATGACAGCTATTTCCTCTCAGGACTTTGAAATATTTTTCCCACTTTCTATCATTGATATGATATCAGTTTAATTGCCATTCTCTAGGTATTTTGGGACCACTTACAACTAATATTTACTTTGTGATTTTTTCTTTTACATAATACAATTACTATGAATTCCAGCTCTAAATTCATATGAGAAATGTCTACAGCTATGTAGTTAGGCATTGATTGTAGAAATTTCCTTCCTCCCTTCCTCCGTTCCTTTTGTCCTTTTATCTATCTATTTAGTAGCTTCACCTGGAGTAAAAATTGAGTAAATATGTATCCTTACTCATTGCCTTTGAGAACGTTGCTTTTTGATTGGTTTGATCTTCAACACAGCCTAAGGTTTGACTGTTATTCCCTGCATATAGCAACTTTCAACTCCTAGACTTTTGACTACAAAGAATTATCAGCTATCCCCATAACACATACCTGCTCCAGTACTTATTATTTATCTCAATGGCTGCTATGCCTAATCTTCACTATTGTTTTCATTGTCTGCTGCTCTTTTTTTCTTTCTTCTGCATCCTTCTACTTTCTTTGGAGTTTCTTTTTCTGTGTCTTCCACTGACTTTGAGAGGCATTGTTAGAATCACTAAATGAAGAGCAAGCTGTTGCCCTAAAGGAACTTTGGCTCAGTAGAGGAGAAAAGTATTAAAAAATACAAACATAATGTGTATCTTTCTGAAATGTACCTGGGAGAAAATAAAGTACAAATATTTGGAATGTGATAAGAAATGGGACTATATTTGTTATATGGGATAAAATAAAATTGTAGATGAGCACACTTCCTTAACTCAGTATGGAATTCTACCATTTAGTGAATCTGTAGGATGTGAAAGAAGTTTGTCTCTCTGTGGCAACTAAAACTTGTGTATTGTTTATTTGACAGAAAAGGATAATTTTTTCTCAAGTCTATAGTAGTAGACAACTTTGGAAAGTTGAAACAGGCTTAATTTCTTAACATCTTTAGATTTCATACAGTCTTTAATTTGGTGAGTCAGACTTTAATAGAGCTTGATTGTTGTAGTAATTCTTTTTATACTCTGTGATATAATATTCCACACAAAATAATTGAGGGCAAAAATATTTGTCTTTCATCTTAAAAAATAAAAAAACCTCTTTGAGTTATTTAAGCACTGAACAAAGTTAAGCAATTTAGTAGAGGAATTTGTTTTGAATGGTGATTATCAGACCTTACTGTAGATTTATGCTGAGTAAAATATGATTGTTAAAATGGTCAGGAATGCTTTAGAGGTCTTGAATAAATCTAAAATATGTGGAAAAATTAGAAAATGTCTCTATAAAGACTTTTTTGAAAGATAGATAGGAATGCTTAGAACTTGGTGACGTAATACCTGATCTTGTAGTATTGCTGATACAATGAAGAAGGCTTCATCTTTTGACTAGTGAATGTAGTTGCCTAGAATGGGCCCTGAGGTCAGGAACAGGCTATATCAGACATGCTGCAGCAAAGAAATAGACATGACTTCTGACTTAATTCTTTACTGCCCGTATGAGCCTACCACTCTTGTATTCATTGAGTATTTAATATGCAGATCCTTCTTTGCTTCCTCTTAATATCTTTTCAGTCTTCCTGTGGCTGCCTAATTCTCCTATTGTGTGGAACTAACCACAAAGTAAGAGCACAGAAGGCAAAATAGTAAACTATTCTAATGGGGGAAATGAGAATGGGCTGGGAAAGCAATAACTGAGGCTAGATCTGAATACTCTTTTATAGTGTAAAACAGGGACTAGAGGAGCACAGCATATAAACGCAGAGATTTTTTGATGGTTTTATTTTTAGTTCCTGGCACATAGTAGGTGCTTTATAAATACTTGTTGAAGTGATTAAAAAGTTAGTGATGAAAATATTTAGTCTGAATTTAGACTGACTTGTGTTCCTACTTTATTCTCATAATAATAGATCAATCAAAGTAGAAATTAATCAGCTTAGGTAGATTCATTTTAACGTGTTTATTTTGTATAAAGAATATCAGGAAATTAATAATGTATTATTCCCTTGTTTTTCTGCACCATCCATGCCTGAAGTGAGCAGAGTCATCAAGGCTATGCTATCCAAAACAGACATTAATATTTATGTGGTAGCAGCTCCAGAAGAGCAGACAGCCTGCCTGGGGGAAATAATTCACTTCCCTTGGATCAGCCTTGTGTCCCAGATCCTCATCAGTGAAGAAATGCCCCAGAATATCGCATTTGTGGTTCTCCACTCAAAACTTCTCACATTTTCCCTCTCCCTCCTGTTTTTAAGTTTTCTATTATTTTGTCAGGGTTCTCATCACACTAACTTTCAGTGAGGCAGGTGCTAATGAATGTGTTATTTTTTAATCAGCTGAAAAAAGTTGTCACAATCAAAGTATACATGTAATTTCCTTTATGTAGCTGATGTTTTTAGAGAGTGCACTATAATGGCAGGTTGTTAAATACATGTTGGCAGAACAGTAATTTATGTTTTAAGTGTATTAGGGGAATTTCCTTAGAAAAGAAAACAAGTGTGTTATGGTAGATTATGAAGTCCACCTACAGAAGTACTTAGTTGGAACAAGGAGAATAATCACCCTCTGCTTTAAAAAAAATCAGATTTTTCATACTTTGGAATTATGTAAAACAAGAATATGTCTATAAAATGGGTTTTTTTTGGTATTAAATGCAGCTTTTTACTTTATTTTTTCATCACCTTAAATGCTTTTATTTCTTTATAATCTCTTCTGTTTTTAGCTATATAATGCATTAGTGTTATTTATGTTCAAATTTTTGTGCCATAGAGCATCAGTGCTTATTCTTATTCTTCCTTCCTAACTGTACTGCTGTGTCTGTCAAGTAACCTGTCTTCATCCAAGTTAGATACGTGCAGAAGGAGTGGCTGGGACTGAGACAAACTGTAATTATATGTTTATCTCAGAAATTCCCTTGTGAAAAAATTTGCAACTAAGTGTCATATCTTATTCTTTTTAAGAAAGAAAAAAGAACCTAAGATTTAATGTGAATTTTTCTAGTTGAAGAATATTAATAAATAAAAACAAAAATAGGCAAAGATATGATCAGCCCATTCAAAAGAAACCCAAAGGTCAAACATTTAAGAAGGTGATTTTAACTTCCAGATTCAAGAGAAGGAATATTAAAACAATAATATGATATAATTTTGGTCCTATCAGATATAAAATTTGCTAAGGAGTTCAGCAAAAGAAACTGTCAAACATAGCAGGAAGCAGCATAAATTGATAGAACCACTCTGATGAACAATTCTGTGATATTTAATAAAATGAAAGATGCATGAACCCTATGGCCAGCAATCTCACTACTTCCTTTATATGATGGAGAAACGACACCAATAGGTGGTATGTGAATGTTATGAGATCATTACTGGGAACTGCAAAGCTTGAAGTTTGAATTATTTACTTACTTTCTTGACATCAATATCTGTTTGACATCCCAAATACAATATGCCTATCACCCAACTTCTGATTCCCACCTAAGGCTTCCTTCCCTCACTTCTCCCAGTGAAAAGCAAATCCATCCATCTGGTTGCTCAGTCCCATGACCATAGACTCTATTTAGATCTCATTTCCAAATAGCCAGCAAATTATATGATTCTACCTTCATAATATATCTTCAAAATCTTTCTACTTCACATGAATTTCCACTGCTATAACTTGGTCCAAATCAATAGTAACTTTTGCCTGGATTGCTTACTTTAAATTTTCAATACGTTCTCAGCACAGACATGAGAGTGATTTCTTTTTTTTTTTTGAGAGTGATTTCTTAATGATGTAGGTTAGGTTATGTCACGACTTGGCCCAGATTCTCCCATGGCTTCTTGCTGTGTCCTGAATAAAACCAAGACCTTTCCATGGTCTAGAAAGCACCATATTGCATGCTTCTCTGCTGTCTTTTCATTTATTTCCTGGCTCTCCCTCTCCATTTTTACATCTGCCAACCTCCTTGCTCTTCCTCCCCAAACCCAAGGCTGGGTCCTAGGGCTAGAGGCTACAATGCTTCTTACCCCTGTCTTACTTTTTCTTCATGTTCCTATTGCTCCCTTATGCACTTTCTACTTCTCTTTGTAGTTTTAATTATAAATCTGCTTCATTAAGTTTCATTGAAGCAGAAAACTTTGTCTTTAACTTACTGCTATGACCCTAGCACTTAAAAGAGTGTTTAGCACATAAGAAACACTCAGGAAATATTTATTGAATGATTTCATAAATGATGATAAAATAACTTAATAGGAAGGGTAAATAATTGACAGAGAACAAATATTTTTAAAATAATTTGAATAGATTGGAAATATGTAGATGAAATTTTCATGGATATTGTAAAGGTATGCATTTAGCTGAAGAAGTCAATTATATAGAATAGGAAAAATATTTGTTTTCATGTGAAAGAAATTAGCATGTTTTAATTGATCAAACATTTAATATCTGTTAACTTGGGTAATATAAAATATTAATACAAACAGACTGAATTTAGAGTGTAGTATAACAGAAAGATGGTTGTTAACACCTATATATAAGTCAGAGTTCTATTCTATGGAGAGAAGAATCCAATCATACTGGAGTAGCTTTTACTCTTTCCTTGAATCTAATTTATACTGAAATAAAGTAGCAATTTAATCATCTTCCTAAAAATTAACTGTCCTTTCCTTCCTAAGAGCATCAGATCATTTTTTGGTAATGATTTCTCCTGTTTATTTCTTTGTAGCATTACCAGTATACTTCCACTTTACTGTCATTTTAATTGCAAGCACCATAAATCTAGAGGAAAGTAAATATAAATAAGGAGTTTAACAAGTTACAAAAGCAGTGGTAAATCTCCCCAATATGGTTTTCCCTTCCTGTGTCTACATCTAATCTTCCAGGTCTTTATTCAAGTCTTTTTTCTGCTATATTAATGTTGATCCCTTCTAGGGAAGGAGATATACGATTTTCTAAGGGAGGTGTCAAAACTTCTCTTCCCTCAAATTCTCTCCAGGGCCCAGAATATTGAAAGAACTCAATAAATATGCACTGAATGAGGTTGGAATGAAAGTATGGTTGTATCAATAGATAGTAATGGTGCAGGAGTACACTGAACCTTGCACTCCTCCATTGTAATTGTTGACTGTTGAAATAAGACATACAGTGTGACCCTTAACCTTCCTGTCTCTATTTTTTAAATCTTAATTTCAGAATAGTGCATTTGATGTTGAAATGTTAGATTTTGTAAGGATGCAGTGGTTACAATGAACTAATTGAGTCAGACAGAGAGACAAGAACATGGGTTTCAAGGTATCTTTGCACCAATATTCAAGCTGTGATAGGAAATATTCCCATACTGCATGAGACCAGGAACCCAAACAAGTGCCAGGTCTTTAATGGCTGTTGTTCAGTATGGTCCTTAAGAGAATAATACAGGTGTCCTTCCTTTATTCTGCCCTTTATGAAATGCCCTTTCTGATTATAAATTCATCTACCTCTGCAGAAAATGGAAACAAACAGCCAATCCTCAATCTGACAAAGGAACAACATTCGCAGAATCTCCCTAGAATGCAGTGGCTTTCTGATGCCAACATTATTGTACCCACTCACTTAGGTGTACACAAGGGCAAGTGACCCAAACATGCTTACTGCTTTGACACATAACGCTAATATCAATGAATTAAATTTGATCAATTTTATCATAAAGGAGAAATAATGGAAAAAAGCATTATCTATCCTAAAAATTGGAAGGATTTGGAGCTGAACTTGTAGCTCAGAGAATACATTCTCAGCAAGCTAGAGGTTCTTGTTCAATCTTGGGGGTATTGTTATATAATAATGCCTCTAAGAATTGTTTGGTGATGAAAAATTTCATCATTGATTAATAAGATATAAGCAAACTTTTGATTCTCATTTCTTTGGAAATATTTGCTCTTCCTCTCATGTGATTTTTATACTTTCCAAATTCCTCCACCTAAAGAATTTAGGAAGTTAGTTAACCTATCAAGTATTCATTCTGTCTAAATGAAAATAAAACACAAACAGAAAAGAAATCCAGCTAAGAGTATGAGAAACAATTCAGAAAGCAGGATGCTGATTAAAAAGAAAAATAGGAATCACTCCCCTGCAGACAGGCAGGTCTGTCCACGCCCTACTGAGATCCTGAGTCGCATGGAACACTCCGAATCAGCCTGCTGCAGACAGCCAGGTCTGTGCACGCCCTGCCGAGGTCCCGAGTCATGCAGAAGACACCGAATCACCCCACTGCAGACAGGCAGCCACCTGGTTCCACACTACAAAGACGAGGAGGACACGACCACCAGACCAAGGTACTGAGTCCCGCTGCTGCCCACCCAGAGGTAGGGGCTTCTGAGCCAGCATCCCACAGCTCCTGGTCCAGAGGAAGGGGCTTCCCGGTCACCATCCCTCCCGCTGCTCCCAGCCCAGAGGAAAGGGATTTTGGGCCACCTTCTGTCCCTCTGCTCCCGGCCCAGAGGTAGGGGCTTCTGAGCCGCCATCCCATGGCTCCTGGTCCAGGGGAAGGGGCTTCCCGGCCACCATCCCTCCAGCTGCTCCCAGCCCACAGGAAAGGGCTTTTGGGTCACCATCTCAACTGCTGCTCCTGGCCCCCATCCCACCTCTCCCAGCTCAGAGGAGATAATCTGTGCAGGTGCCAACAGCCCCCTGCCCAAGTCGAAATGAGAAAACACATAAATAAGTCTCAAAACCAGACTTCTAGATCACCTACAGCAACCCAAAAGGGAAATGAGATGGAACACTCTGATACTCAACCACCTGGACCCACTGAACTGGC
>NW_004624813.1:854489-872872 GCF_000247695.1 Heterocephalus glaber | reverse complement strand
TTTCTTTCTTTCTTTCTTTCTTTCTTTCTTTCTTTCTTTCTTTCTTTCTTTCTTTCTTTCTTTCTTCCTGATTTAGATTTTCATTTCTTATTGAATTCCCCATGTTGTTGTAAAGATAGTGACTGTTTTGTCTAGGTATCTGTTTCACAAATGTTAATGTTAGAAATCCATGGGTTTGGAGTTGGACATGGTGGTGCATAACTGTAATCACAGCAATCTGAGAGGCTGAGGCCGCAGGATTGCAAGTTCAAGCCCAGCCCAGGCAACTTTGTGACTTAGACTTTGTCTCAAATATAAAAAAGAAAGGCTCAGTGTAAAGGCTCTGGGTTCAGTCTCCAGTAAAACACAATACACATACACACACACACAAAGAAATCTTGGGATGTGAGGGAAAGTGACCTGTTTTCCTACTCTACCAATATTTTAGTTTATAGAGAGTTTAAAGGAGAAAAAACTTAGTTTCATTGATTCTTGTTTCTTCTTGCTGTGGTCTTTGAGTCACCCATACTCTGGACCATAGTTTGAAACCACTGAATAAAGCAAAATTCATTGTTCACAAAAGAATTTACACATTCCCCAGTACTTTTAAAAGATACTTACACATCAATCTGGTCTGAGCTCACTCTTGCAAAATAAATATGGGCACATTCGATTTATAAGGGGGGATTGATTTGTACCATGTGGAACTTTTATTAAAAATGTTCTGTGGGTTTGTGATCATCTGTTATTAAAAATCTACAATTCTACAAGCAAATCACACACCTGTCTCATTTAGGAAAGGTTTAACTTACCTCTAATGAAACTAGACTAAATCAGAGTCTGATCTATTAATGAAAGTTAACTGAGCCCCCAAGTTAACAGGGTTGCTCTGACTCCATCAGGACCTATAAGTTCAGGCCTTGGGAGCCCACCATAACTCATACCCAGTTTTTATTCTACTCTGGTACCTGAGGGGAAAAGGAGGCAAAAGACACAAGCGTGTCTCTGGGTGGATTCACACATTTATCCTTACTCTGGGTGGATTGACACTTTGATCATGTCAGAAACCTAACACATGTTTATCAGAGAAGAGCTAAATGAGAATCACTGGGTAACACACACACACACACACACATGCACACAGAGCTTTGTGGGCTAAGCAGTAGGAGACTTTATGAACAAGATAAGACATGGATTGGGACTTGGTGGTGGCAGTGGGTGAGACTGAGAAGACAAATGGAAGAAGGGCACATGATCCAGTAGCAACAATTCTGCAAGGAAATAAGTCCCACAACAGTGGAGGAGAGTGGTGGGAAGAAGGACTGAAGGAGAATTTCATTAGGATGATAGGCATGGAATGGGATTTGGCGAGAAGTTGGTGTATTGAAAGCCGTATTCATTCACTCTATAGGAATCAAGCACCTCCCTGGGTAAGCCATAGCACTGTTGAATGAATCAACCTGTTCTCAAAAAACCTTCCCCCTCATTAAGGTTATTGGTACATTTTAGGTATAAAATACAGTTACATTCATCATTGGGATCTTGTACCTTTACATGAGTCTCTTGGTTCTTATTTTTTTCCCCTTCCCCTGCCCTCCCTTCACCCCCTCCACCCTTCCCTATTTGCAAAGACTTTCTTTCCATTTTTTTCCTTTTCTCATATTTTTTCTTTTCCCTTCTTTCCTTTCCCCTACCCCTCCCACTTCCCCTGTTCCTTTAGACCTTCACTTCCTATTACACAATATCAATTATACATTTTTAAAATTACAGTATCAAGATCTAGGAAACATTACCACAGATTTTACAGAATTTAAAAAGATATAGAAAGATTATTACAAAAATCTGTTTTGAAATAAATTTGATAACTTCTAAGAAGTACCTTGGAAGATAAATACCTTGGAAACTAACTCTGGAGGAAATATAAAATTTGAATAGCACCTATTAAAGAAAGTATATTCCTAGCTTGAAAACCTACCTATATGACAACAACAGGCTCATATACATTTTAACTGATAAATTATATCAAACAATTAAAGCAGAAAAAAGAAGGAACACTTTTCCCCTCATTTTAGGAACTCAATATTGTGCTAATCCTAAAACTGGATAAAGATAATAGAAGAAAAAAAGTATGAACATAGATAGAAATTTGTTTAACAAAACAATTAGAAGTCAGATCTGGCAGGATGTAGAAAGTGGTTTTATTATAGGGATGGCAGTGTTGGTTCAGAATTGGAAGATCCACCCCCAAAAGTCATCATTTTAACAGAGGAAAGGAAAAAGCCATATGATCCTGTCACTAGTTGGAGAAAACATATTGGACTAAATTCTATAGCTGTTCATGGTAAAAGCTATCAGGAGACTAGAAGTAGAACAGAACCTTCTCAACAGATAAGCCATGTACTCCATACTTCCAGCAAAAATGCCTTATATGAATGGAGAAGATACAATGCTTTCTCCCTAAGGTGGGGAACAAGGACAGATATGCCTACTCTTCATCTGTCCATTAAACTCTCAAAAAATCTTAACAATTATCAGAATAGGTTTAAGAACTCCATTTTAGAAAGGTGTATGTCAATGGGTGTGTGTGTTCTCATGAAAGTTTTGTTTTTCAGTTAGATGAAAATTCTCTTAAAGCTTTCATTAAAAAATTCTCCTGCTCCACTCTTGGTTCAATCCATTTAAAACTCATTTGCAGCACTGATTGGCACAAAATACCTGTGGTTCAAAAACTGCCTCCAATGACTTGCATTAAATTCTGTCCATTTTGAGAATTCGTGATGTGCTTCCTGAGGGTTGATATAATTTCTGGATGTAAATACTCTTACCCTGACAATTTTTAAAAGAAGTTTAAGCTGCTCATTCCTGATTCTGGCTATGACCTCCCCAGATGTCTTACACAAAACAGACACCAACATCTGTTGTTTTCACTGGGGATGCCTTAGACTGGATGAGCCATATTACTTGTCAAGATTGAACAAGTGCTTCACCCTCACTGAGTTTATCTTTCTGCTAGCTTTGGAAGTTATGTTTCTCATATTGAAATGTCACTTGCTTGACCTTTTGTTGCACAGAGGAGCCTCAGAGGATATTCAAAGCATTTGAAAGCAAAGTAGTGAAAATCTGGTCCTGGGAAGAAATATAACTTGTAGTTGAATAGTCCTTGGGGTTAATGCAGTCCTGTATTAAAACAGCAATCTTTGCTCCCTGGGGTTTGTTTGAACAAATTTAGAGTGCAGTGTTAGATAAAAGTAATTATTTCTTGGAATCGCTGAAGTTTTAGTGATAAGTGATTTGGAAGCTAGTTATTTTCCTGGAGTTATATATATTTTAATTCTTACATACAAGAACTTAGGGAAAGAGGGGAGCCTCACTTTCTTAGGAATGCTCAGGACTCTGGACAGTATTATTTTAGTAACATCTCAATGAATAGGAAAACATTTTTACATCCCGTAAATGTGAACTATTGAAAATAAATACCATTGTTACTGGGTAAAAAGCAAATGCAATTTTAAGGAGTAATTAGCAAAATTTATATTCCAGGGTAAAAAATGAATATGGTCAAGGAAATGAGGCTTACCGGGTCTTTCCACTTGCTCACAAATCTTCTATGAATGAATAATCACTGATATTTTATGAAACAATGTCATCCTCCACATAAGTCTCTGCTTTCCACATTGCGACTGTCTTGAAAAAGGCTTACCTCAAAGTGAGGGGAATTTAAAAAAAGACTCTGAACAATTATAGGGAAGCAGCAGAGGGAAATAAAGGCCCAACTTATTCTGCCCTGAAAAATTCTGGCAATTGACATAAAAGCAATATGAATATATTGAGAAGAAAATCTAAATGCTATATAATTACAGAGAATCTAAACTAAATGAATTATTTGAGAAGATTCTGAATTGGAAAAACAAGCCCTGTGACAGTCATTACCTTTTAAATGTCTCTTATTAGATTAAGGTGAGACAATCAGAATTTTCTGTATCCACTAAGGCCCAATTAAAAAAAAACATGAAAACAGAACAATGTAAAACTTATTTGTCCATTAGTGTGGTAGCACTTTGAAGCAAAAGGAGCTCTCTGAATTTTTTTTTTCTAAAAGGGTGCTAAACTTTCATTTGAAGTTTTAAACTCTTTTAGCAATCAAAGATTCTCATCTAAGAGGAACTTTCTATGGTTAACTATTATTTATTAATCAGAATGAATTATACATTTAATATTATCTTCAGACTGTCTAAATTAGTTTGACCGATTTGGAGAGCCTTTGAGGACTTCAGTTAGAAAGTGAACTCTTGAACTAAACACAAGGACTTCCTTTCAAAGACCTCACAGGTCTTCTTATATGGAAAAAGAGTGCCATACAGTACCTTTGACTGCAAGAAGAGAAACTTACACATCAGGCAAATAAAACAATTGCACGCTGGTATACTATGGGTGGTAGCCATGGTAAAAGAAGCCATGATTAGATGAGTTAATGACAAGAATTAAAAAGTCTCCAAAACCCTTTGATGATATTTTTTTAAAATGCTAGTAATGTATGGTGCTTCTGTATGAATTTATAGATATATTTTCCAACACACTATTCATTAGGTATTTCTGAATATTTAGAGAAGCCTTTGAGGAATGAAAGTCTCATACCCCTAAACAACTTCAACAGATTAATAAACTTGGGTTAAGGGAAATAAAGTGACTTGCTTAAAGATCACATATTTAAATAAAAATCAGCATTTCTTGGCCACATCAGAAATCTTTCTGTAATAATAGCAATTGTGTCTCTTTTCCATCCCCTCCATTCTCACAACTCTACCTGCATGTCCATCTCTAAAGAGGAAGTACTAGTGGCATAAAGGTGGCATGCACCTCCCTAGGCATATCTGCACACAAAAATGAATGCCCAGGCACCCAGAGCCCATTTTAAAAGAAATGTGGTAAGCATCAATTCTTTACCCTTGTGTTTCTCTTCCCTGGGAACTGTTTCATGGTTCAGAGAGCCACACTGTAGAGCATTCAAGTGAGGTTCTTGGACCAACTGCAGTGTGGGGGTTTGTGAAATGAGTCCCCAACTTCATTTGGAGCCACTTGCATGTATTGCTGCTTCCTACCTTCTCTATGTGAATATCTTAGAAGCAAGACTTTGCCAGAATTGTACAGATGCTTGTGCACTGGCTACAACACTCTGAAAGCAGGAATTTTTAACCAAGAGTCATCAAATGGATGCAGTTTGAGGAGTCAAAACTACTGTCACTGTTACATGTGAAATTTCCATGTATATGTATATGGATATTTTTCTGGGCACAGGATCTGTAAAGCCATCAGGGATCTGTGACTCAAAAATGTTTAATTAGAAACAACTGTTTTTTGTTTCATCCCTTTGCTGGGGATTTAGCTCAGTGGTTCCACCGCCTGCCTCACAAGCACAAGGACCCGAGTTTGATTCCCAGTACCAAAAAAAAAAAAAGTTTCATCCCTTTGAGCATTTAGCAGAAAATGTGCCAAAAACCTGTGGCTCCATAGCATATGGGAAAATCCTAAGAAGGTTGATAAGAAGCTGGGTTTTCTAACACATGAAACCATTATTACTATTCCTGAGAATAATGTCCATAAAGATTAAGTTGATAGAATACTGACATGTGAAAGGAAGCAAAATTCATTAACAGATATGTCTCATGAGAAAGGTTTCTCTCAAGCCAGGCAGCCTCAGAATTTTGCTTCAGTTGAGTTTCTAACACCTTTATGTCTTACAGCTAAATCAGATGTAAAATAGTGTTTATATTAATGTTAATCTTAGGTAATTGTGGCTAGAAGTTTTCTTTTTTGTCTACAGATATGTTAGGTGCATGAGTAAAAATGATTTTATTTTGTGGCAGTCAAATAAAAATTTTAAAATAATACTATACAGCATATAAATGAATTATGACTAATTATCTATTAATTATTTTTCCAATCTGGACAATGATAAGACCTGTAGATCATCTATGAGTTGAGAACATAGTAAAAATATATGGGGTAGACAATAAAATGAAAATGCTCAAGAATTGTCCAGAAGAGTGTACTTAGAATAAACAGATAGGATGGGACGAAGTAAAGGGAATAAATAGGAAATGATAGATACAAAGTGAAAAGGAAGAACTAGGAGAATGGAAAGTTACTCCAATTATTCCCTAGAAACAAAACCATTTACTTTGAAATGAGTGTTAGGGAATATTATCCATGAAAAGAGCACTTAAAATACAGTCATAGTATGCACAAATATTCCCAGTGCCTCCTTTAGTGCTTGGCACATAGTAGATACTTAATATTTGTTCAATAAATGAATTGCTCTTTAGGAAGTTACTTCACAGTGAGCCACATGCCTCTCCGGTGCATTTTACAAATTATACCATGTCCGGTAAGAGGGTGGCCTGTGCCTGTCCCTGTGGCCACTTGGCACTTGGTAGAGGATTTGGCAGGTGGGCTGGCCTGCACAATGTAAGGTCTCGTAAATCACCATGCCCTCAAAAGTTCACTGAAAATTAGTTTTTTTCTGTATATGACTGTCTCTTACTTGATCATGAAATGATCATAGATAATATTTATGGAAAACCATTCCTTATTGGCCACTGCCCTAAAGAAGCTGCAGGCAGCATCTCAGGCATCACCCCAGCCCTCAGGGTCACACTTTTCAGACTGACTTGATTCCCAGCTGATTTATAGGCACACTGAGCAATACTTAGAAACTCATTTGATTCTTGCCACAACCCTGTCAAGTGGTATTGTTATTACCATTACTTTAGAGAGGAGAGAGTGTCCTGGCCCGCGGGTAAGTCAACGGAGACCCTAGAGGGGGAGTGAGAATGACAAGGGACAAGAGACACGAGAGATGGAGACAAGACAGGTTTCTGATTAAGTCTCGTTTATTGCGGAAGCTGCTACAGCATATATACCGTAGGGCTAGAGGGGAGGAGCAAGGGGAGGGTACTGGGGCTATTTCCTTGTTGCTGGGTAGACTTGCAGCAGGCCCAGACATGCCCGTAAAAGGCACTCAAGAGTTCTAGTGGGGGGGGGGCAAGGCCCCCCACAAGAGAGGAGGAAACAGAGGCACTCAGAAGTTCTTTTTTTTTTTTTTTTGGTAGCGGGAATCGAACTCTGATCCTGGTGTCTGTGCAGCAGGTGGCAAAACCACTGAGCTAGATTCCCAGCTCCTGAAATTCCATTTTTAAGAACATATGTTTAGCAAGGGCCAGAGCCAAGACTCAGGCCCAGCAAGGCTGCCTTGGAACCTATAGCCTTCATCAGATGGCACTACCTCTTCCAGTAACTTCAAATCCCTAATATTAACTGTTGAAGAGAACAATGACATCCTTGAGGAGTAAGATGAAATCAAATCTGAAATTTCCATCAAGAAGTCTGCTGTACCAGAAAGGACACAGGTTTTAGAACAAGACAAACCTGAGTTTGTCTCTTATTACTTGTTTTATCTTGTAAGAGTCATTTACTCTGAGTTTCCTCATCTGTCAAACTGGACAATTGTCTGGCAAATTACTCTAAGAATTGAAGATAACATTTAATTTAACTTGTATTCTACCTGGAACCTGGCAAGCAGTGATTGTTATCCTTAATGGAAAGAGATCTACAATTTTATGCACATCATAAATATTTTGAAACATTTATTTGAACAACTTTTAGAATAGTCATATCATCCTGAGCAAACATTCTGACAAAACTTGTATTTTTTCTCAATGATTTATAAATAAAAGAAAAATATTTAATAAATTTTAACATCTTCTATCGCTTGTCATATGACTATCGAAATTCAAATTAGGAAGAAGTTTGGCTTATGTGGAGTCTGCTAACTAACTGGAGTTTTTTTCCAGATCATTATTTGTTCAATGTTGGTTTTGGGGATCTTTCTGAAACAAATCACATCCTCTGGTGTCTTGATGCTTGAGACGCTTTTTTAAGTTATATGGAAAAATGTTTACGTGCTTTTCAGTTTTGTTTTGGCTGAGCTCTACTGTATTTGAATATTATTGTAGTTTTTTCCCCTTGCACTGTTCTTCTTTGAATGGTTTTAATTTTTTGTATGTGTGTGTGTTTGATAATAAAGTTTTTTAAAAAATTTTAACATCTTTGGTAACTATAAAGGCACTAGTGTAGTCCTTTAGAATAGGTCATGTATAATAAAATGCTAGCCATTTTGCAGGAATAGGTTGACTATGATAAAGCACTGAACTCCCAGTACTTCCAAACTTCTGAAACTTTGGAGCAATCTTAATATGATTCTGATCCTCAGATTTTACTCTCTTTTTCTAGGAACCCTTAAGCAAAGGTAATATAAGAAGTAACACTGCAGTCAAATCCAAAATAGTTCTGGGACATCACCAACATTAATTTTATGCCAGACAATGAGAGGGGGTGTACACAAGGTTTGTAACTCTAGAGAGGTAAAAAGCAGAGTGTACTAATTCTCCTTTTCCTTTTGGTCTATGATTTCTCAGAAAAGAGGGTAAGCTTTTCCACTGAACTTTACATTTTCAAATTTTTGTTATAAACTCTTTTGTTATGTTCTGCTGCTGATAATAATTGAAGACGCAATGTAGGATTTGTACCTAAGATCACAGAGCCACTTCTCTGGCCTCTGGGCAGATTCATTGTCAGGTGATGTGCAGGGGAAGACCAAAAACAAAACAAAACAAAATGAAAAAACCCAAACAAACAAGAAACCACCACACTCAGCTGCTTAAGGAAAGGAAGCTCTAGCCCTTAATTCAGTTATCAGAACCCTGGCAGCATGTTAACACAATTGACCCAATCTAAGGCATATAATGTATTTTTCTTTATCTCTCAACTGTTTCCCAATATCATTATGCTCCTACACCAGAGTTTACAGAGAAATAAAGCAATATATTAATGTTGTCAATCACTACTACCAGACTTATCAATAAAAACAGTGTTAACTTTACTTATAAATAAAAATTTACTAATAAATACTAATAAATTTACTAATAAATTAGCAATCACTTAAGTAACTTGAAACTGTTAGTTGCACAAAACTAATAAGGAAATGCTCTAAATAATGCTTATAATGTGCTATTGCAAAAAGAAAGATTTCAATTGCCATATACAATAGGTATTTTGAGAGCTGAGTAAAAGCAATAGCCTCTTCTATTTGGCTTTTTATTGGGTTATATGTTTTTATTGCAATTATCATTCAAGGCAGTTGACAATAGGTGTGACTGGAATGGTCATTTCAGATATACTATTTGTGTAAAAGTTTCCTGAATAATTTTGGTCTAATAGAACTATATGCATAGTGAGCCCCTTCTCAGTCACTATCTCAAATGAGGAATCACCTAGGTCATCCTGTTTTAAGGGTTTTGTAGTTTAATAATAGCTAAATGGGATTCTTTACCTGGAATTTTTGGAGATAAAAGGATTATTTCAATATATTCTTAAAATTTGGTGAATAGTATTGAAACAATTGGGCATTTGATTTTGTTATGTCTTTAACCTATTACTTGATGGTTCTATAGGTTTAAGATGCTGTGAGCTTTTATTCAGGATGAGGCACCATTTAGGAGGGCAATCTTTCCTTTTGGATTGAAATTGTCAGTAAAGCTATTTATACCAAGAGCTTACTTTTTGGTAGTGTAGGCTAACACATCAGGTAATCTGAAATGCACACAGTGTCTTTATCATGGCAATTTTTTGAATTAAAAATGATAATAGGAATGAATTAAAAATGCTGATTGCTGAGCTGATCTAATAAATAGTCTAGTGTAGAAGAGTAGGTGCTGGGAGCAGAAATATGGATTTAGAGTAGCACCTGAGGGATTTCCCTGCACAGGGATATGTCCCATACACTGAGAGTTAGGAGTATAAACTCCCAGGAGGACTGCAAATTTGAGATTAGCCTGGGTGATTTAAGGACTTAGTGAGATCTTGTCTCAAAATAAAAAATACAAAAAGAGCTGAAGATATAGCTCTGTGTGAAAGACTTGTGTTCAGTGTTAATACGATCACTGCCAAAAGAAATAAAAAGATTGCTTACAGCTGCTAAATTTTTTCCCCCAGATTGTAGGTTGTCTCTTAGCTCTGCTGATGGTTTCTCTTGCAGTTCAGAAGCTTTTTTTAATAAGATGAGATCCCAGTTGTTGATTCTCTGTGCTAGTTCCCATGCTACTGAGGTTTTGTTCATAAAGTCTTTTCCTATGCCAATGTGTTCAAGAGTTCTACCTAACTTATCTTCCAGCAAGTTTAGTGTTTCTGTTCTAATATTTAGATCTGTAATCCACTTTAATCTTAGTTTAGCGCATGGTTATAAGTACTGGTCTAGTTTTAATCTTTGGCAGGTTGAAATACAGTTTTTCCAACACCATTTATTAAATAGGCTATCTTTCCTGCAATGAGGGTGGTTGGCCCCTTCATCAAAGATGAGGTAGCTGAGTATGTGTACTATCTAGAATATATAAAGAACTGAAAAAAATCAGACCCTCCAGATTCAAAGACCCAATTCAAAAATGGGCATCTGAAATGAATAGACATCTCTCAGACAAAGAAGTAAAAGGAGCAAGTAAATATATGAAAAAATGTTCAAGATCACTGGTCATCTGAGAGATGCAGATGAAAACAACACTGAGATTCCACCTCACCCCACAAAGAATGACTGCTGTCCAGAAATTAACCAATAACAAATGCTGGTGGGGGTTTGGAGAGAAAGGAACACTTCTCCATTGTTGGTGGGAGTGCAGACTGGTGCAACCACTGTGGAAATCAGTATGGAGATACCTCAAAGAACCAGGGCTAGAGGTCCCATTTGACCCAGCTATTCCCCTGCTGGATATCTTCCCCAAAGTATTAAAAAATCATACCACAGTGATATATGTGCACCCATGTTTATAGCGGCACAGTTTGCAATAGCTAAAGCTTGGAAACAGCCCAAATGCCCATCAACTGGAAACTGATAAAGAAGATTTTGTTTTTTATAAAATGGAGTACTACTCAGCCATAAGACCTAGAAACTAGAGACATTTATAGCTAAATGGATGCATATTGAGGCCACTCTTAAGTTCAATAAATAGGACATACATATGTAAATACTGAATAGTTTCTCTAGTGTGAGAAACTGAAAGTGTAAATAAGGGTAAAAATGATTAAAATGAATAATTGATAATTTGAAATAGGAAAAGGTCCAAAGATGTAGGGGTGGTGGGAGAGGAAGGGGAAAGGGAAGAAGGGAAAGGAAAAATTATGAGAAAAGAAAAGAATGGAAATGAAATTATGTAAATAGGGAAGGGTGGAGGGGGTGAAGGGTGCACAGGTAATGGGGGAAAAAATAAGAACTAAGAAACATCATGTCCAGGCACAAGCAACCTATGATAAATGTAAACATATTGTATACCTAAAATGTACCAATAAAAGAATTTAAAAAATAAAATAAAATAAACCACCATCAATTAAAAAAAAAAGACTGCTTACAAAAATGTGCAAAGCACTGAATGAGCTACCAATTTGACAATCATCTTTTTTCCGTGGAAGAGGAAGGTATGATTGATATTTATTATAATGTACACCAGAAGGCAGAAGTGGTAGTAAGGATGCAAAGCAATCAGAAGGACAAAGCCAAAAGGCCATCATAGTGGACATGGACAGGATTAGCCACCAGCAGTTCTACCTGTACAGGTGTGTGCCAGCTGGCTGTGTGTACCAGTGCAAGGTGCTGTAGGTGAGAGCTAGACTGTGAACTCAGAAAAAGAAAAGCCCTTCCCAGCTGGAGGGACCAAGAGTAAATACTGGGCGCACTTAGTAGACAGGATTTGAATAGACATTAGAAACAGGAAATAGAAAAGGCACTCAGAGAAATTTAGGAAATGTTCATGGTTCAGTTTAGTGTCTCAGTTTAGTCTCCTAAATCAGGAAACATCTACATGGCCTGTGGGGTAGGGAACCTCCCCTGAGGATTGAGGGAGACTGGGAGAAGTTCCAGGAGGCTGGAGACTAAGCCATTTCCCAAGGAAGGAGTGGAGTGATAGTCTGGGCCAAAAAGAAGGTGCAGTGTAGGCCAAGTTTTTCACCTAACTTTCTGGAGGCAGGAGGGAGAGCAAGGCTGATTTCTCAGGAAAGATGACTTATTCACCTCTAGCCATGAATTCAGCAAGAAATCACTACATTTGGAAAAGAAAAATATCAGAAATGACAATGTTAAGTTGCTTTTGTGTAACAGACTGGAAGGTTAAGTCAGAGATCTGACAATTGTGGCAATGAAAACAGTCACATGTTGTGCAAACCTGAATTTATAATGACTAAATCCATGTGTGATGTATGTAAAGCATTCAGCTCTTATAAATGATGGACATTATTAGCAGCCAGCAAATCTTGGAGATCCTCAAGAGGTCCAAATTAAACTTTCCTTTTGCTGCTTAAATATTTTCTCATTAAATGAAGATTGCTTTATCTTTTTACTTCAGCACCTTGTTTGTCAAAGCTTAATCCATTCCAATGTCTCTAAACTCGCTGATCTTCAAACTCATCTTTAAATATGCCAAGGAAATTGATAAAATTAGGATGGCACTTTAGAGGATATGTACAGTATGCAACCAGTATAATGGTTCCATCCCTATTTACTAAAATCAAAAAATCAAATTTCATGGAAACACTGACTGACTTCCATTCAATGTTTAGGCCCCAGATAGTCCTGATTCATCTCATATGTATAGTGTGCATGTAATTCTAGACAACCTTTATGATGGAAAACTTTCTTTATGCCTTCGAGTCTGAATTCATACTATTTGAACTATCAGTTGAAACATTCACTTCCATTTTGAGTGGGGCATTCCAGGCCCCCAAGTCTTTGGTCAATTCATAGGTTTCTTTTATGTCAGTAAAGATCTTGAAATTGGGGAAAGTTCTGTGGAAATGAAACTCACTTCTCACTTATCATGTGGAATGACTTTTTTAGTTTCTTTTGACAGACCATGAAGAAATTCATTCTTCCTCCTTCCCTTGATTTCTGACTAATGATGCCCCAAAGTGATAGGAAAATTTATTCCTTTTGTTTGGGGATAAGGAATACTAATCTGATCATCATTTACTTTTTGTGGTCATTTTGATTATGGAAGAGCCAGAAATTGCACAATGCCAGATCCAGTAAATAAGGTGGTAGGACATTGCCTTAAACATGTTGAATCTATTCAAGACATCAAGGCAGCCATGGCAACACAACTAAAGACAGTCATAAAAGAGTACTTCCAGAGCTGCTTCAGAAAGCAGCAAGAACGGTCAGATAAATGTTCAAAACTAGGGGGAATATTTGGGGGGGGATTGATGACAATGTGTCTTTTACTATATATTTAAAAATTTTTATTTATTTTTATTAGTACACGTTTGCAGTACATAAGTTTTGATCACACCTTGTAGACGCTCACTGCCATTTATCATCTGAGCAAGAAAAGCGAATACTCTGAGCTTGGGATCTTTCATAGTTTGTGACCCATTTTCTATTTTGCAGATTAAAGGATTGGTTCCTGCTAATTAAAATGTAGCATGACTCCCACAATCAGAAATTCTGTAGGTGGTTTCCCAGAACAATTGGGGATACTTTGTTAAAAACCCTGTGAGAGAGGTAAGAGAAAACAGGAGGTGACCAGCATTTAATAGGTCATGGCTGTTGACTTCATCCTCTACTTTTCTAAATTCTCTTTAGTTTTCAAGGTGAGCATTTTCTTCATTTCACTGTTATTGAAAACACCACAGCAGGTGCTTGAGAAGCACCTTGGATACAGTGAGCAGTGAATCAGAACATGAATCCCTCATGAGTCTTGGTGTATAAATGAGGGTAAATGCCATTTGAAAGAGGCACTTGACTGTGCTTTGTAAAAACACAGCTTTTTTCACCTTTTAAATTTCCTTTAATTCTTTGAGAGTGTAAAATCCACGATTAACTTGGCTATTTTCCTTTAGTCAAATCCCCTTTATCCACATACAATATGTATCTCAAATACAGATATTACCAGAATACTTCCAAACTATGGTTGGATGTGTATCAAAATTTCCATTCTTATAGATTGCCTGCAGGAATCCAAACATATATTAAAATATTGGAATGATTATGAGTTAGTAAATTTTTCAGTTTTAATATTTAATTTATCCAATACACTTAAATTATATATTATTTATTTTGTTTTATAATAGTAACATGTCAGAAGAGAATTTGGGGAAAAAAGAAGCAAAAGTTACTTTGTATGTAATTTCTTCTCAAAGCTGAACACTTAGTTTTTAACATTTTCTCAATTCTGGTATATACAGATAAATGGCATTTTCACATATCTGCAGTGTTTATCTGTTTTATTCCATGTTTTAACATGGTTTTTCATGACTAAATAGAACTCTATTTAAAAACTGCCATAATTCTATTCATTCTTTGTTATTACTCTTCGAGTATTTCTCATTTTTCTATTATAATCACATTATAATGAAGATTTTGTGAATATAAATATCTTCACATACATATACTTATTTCTTTAAAATTTAAAATTAGAAAAATTCTTGTGTTTTAAACATTTGAAAAAAATATACATTGTCAAATTGCTCTTCATAATTTGTCCTGGCAATTTACTGTTTCTTTCCCAGTGAAAGAAACCTTTCTCTCCCTCTCTCTTTCATACAGGATGTTTCTCTTTTTTTAAAAAATTAATTTTATTGGTACATTTAAGGTGTACAATATAATGACATTCATCATTGGAAAATTGAACCTTTGAATAATCCATCTTGGTTCTTATTTTTTGCCCATTTCCCTGTCCTCCCTCCACCCTCCCTATTTACAAAGACTGTTTCCATTTTTTTCCTTTTCTCATATTAATTCCATTCTCTTCTTTCTTTCCCCCTACCTCTCCCACTTCCCCATCATCTTTGCCCCTTTCTTCCTAGTTCACATTATCTATTATGCTTTTTAGTCCTTATTTACACTTTCAGTTTCTCAAACTAGAGAAACTATTCGGTATTTACATGTGTCTTATTAATTTCACATAAGAGTATTGCCTCAATGTGCATCCATTTAGCTATAAATGTCTCTAGTTTCTTGTTCTTTATGGCTGAGTAATACTCTATTTTATTAAAAAAAAACCCACATTTTCTTTCTCCAGTCTCCAGTTAATGGGCAATTGGGTTGCTTCCAAGTTTTAGCTATCATGAATTGTGCTGCTATGAACATGGGTGCACATATATCACTGTGGTATGATTCTTTTAATTCTTTTGGGAAGATACCTAGCAGGGAAATAGCTGGGTCAAGTAAGACTTCCAGTCCTAGTTCTTTGAGGTATCTCCATACTGATTTCCACAGTGGTTGCACCAGTCTACCCTCCCACCAGCAGTGGAGCAGGGTTCCACTTTCCCCGACAGCCCCACCAGCATTTGTTATTGGTTGATTTCATGATAGCAGCATTCTTTCTGGGGTGAGGTGGAATCCCAGCGTTGTTTTCATTTGCATCTCTTGAATGACCAATGATGTTGAACATTTTTTCTTTTTTTTTTTGCTATTTCTACTACTTTGTCTGAGAAATGTCTGTTGATTTCAGATGCCCATTTTTGGATTGGGTTTTGAAATTTGGGAAGCTTGAATTTTAAAAACTCTTTATAGATTCTAGATAGTAGACCTTTGTCTGAGGGACTGCTGGTGAAAATTTTTTCACAGATTGTAGGTTGTCTCTCAGCTCTGTTGATAGTTTCTCTTGCAGTGCAGAAGCTTTTTTTAATAAGATGAGATCCCAGTTGTTGATTCTCTGTGCTAGTTCCCATGCTACTGAGGTTTTGTTTATCAAGTCTTATCCTATGCCAATGTGTTCAAGAGTTCTACCTAACCTCTCTTCCACCCAACTTAGTGTTTCTGTTTTAATATTTAGATCTTTAATCCATTTCGATTTTAGTTTAGAGCATGGTGAGAGATATAGGTCTAGTCTTAATCTTTGGCAAGTTGAAGCCCAATTTTTCCAGCACCATTTATTAAAGAGGCTATCTTCCTCCAGTGAAGGTGCTTGGTTCCTTTGCAAAGATGATGTGGCTGAGTTTGTGTGGAGTTGTTTCTGCATCTTCTATTCTATTCCACAGATCCTCCAGTCATTTCTTTGTCAGTACCATGCTGTTTTTATCAAAGTAGCTTTATAGTATAATTTCAAGTAGGGCATTGTGATACCCCCTAACCTTGTCTCTGTTGCCTAGAATTGATTTTGCTATTCTGGGTCTCTTCTACTTCCAAATAAATTTTTGGATTGTTTTCTCAAAGGTCTTTGAAGTATGGCCCTGGAATTTCAAATGGGATGGCATGGAATCTATATAGCAATGTTGGAAGTATGGCCATTTTCATTATGTTGGTTCTTCCTACCCAGGAACAAGGATGTCTTTCCATTTTCTGATATCCTCTTCAATCTCTTTTTTTCAGAGTGCTATAGCATTCAGAGTAGAGGTATTTGATTTCTTTCATTAGGTTGATTCCTAGTATTTAAATTTTTTGAGTGCTATTATGAAAGGAATTGTTTACCCCATTTCTCTCTTAGTGAGTCTGTTGTTTGTGTAGAGGAAAGCTATTGATTTTGTGTGTTAACCTTGTAGCCAGCTACTTTACTGAATTTGGTTATTAAGTCTAGAAGACTTTTGATGGTGTTCTTGGGGTCTTCTATATAGAGTATCATGTCATCTGCAAATAATGACAATTTGACTTTCTCATTTCCTGTCTTTATTCCCTTTATTTCTTTCTCTTGTCTAATTGCTATGACTAATGTTTCCAAGACTATATTGAACAGAAGTGGTGATAGTGGACATCCTTGTCTTGTTCCTGATTTTAGTGTGACGGATTTCAGTTTTTGACCATTTAGTATAGTATTGGCTGTTGTTTTTTTCAAGATGGCTTTTATCAGATTGAGGTAAAGACCATCTATTCCAATATTTTTAAGGTTTTTATCATGAATGTGTGTTGGATTTTGTCAAATACTTTCTCTGCATCTACTGAGATAGTCATATGCTTTTTGTCCTTGGCTTTGTTAATATAATATAATATATTACATTTATTGATTTGTGTATTACGTAGAATCATCCCTGCATCCCTGGGATAAATCCCACTTGGCCAGGGCATATGATCCTCTTGATGATCTTCTGCATTCTATTTTCTAGTATGTTATTAAGGATCTTTTCATCTGTGTTCATTAGTGAGATTGGCCTATAGTTCTCTTTTTCAGTTGGATCTTTCTCTGCTTTGTGGATCAAGGCGATGTTTGCTTCCAGGAATGAATTCCAGAGTATTGCTTCCCTTTCAATTTCATTGAAGAGTTTAAACAGTAGTGGCAATAGTTCCTCTCTAAATGTCTTGTAGAATTTAGCAGTGAAGCCATCAGTGCCCGGGCTTTTAGTAGTTGGCAAGTTTTTAATTATATTTTCAATTTTATTGATTGATATTGGGTTTTTTTTTTTAGAATTTTTAGGTCTTCATTATTCAACTTTGTTAATTCATACATATCTAGGTATCTGTCCATTTCTTCCATGTTTTCCATCTTATTTGCATATAGGTTCTCAAAGTAGGTATTGATGATCCTCTGGATTTCTGCTCAGTCCATTGTAATTTTACCTTTTCATTCCTAATTGCATGGATTTGGGCCTTTTCTTTCCTTTTTTTGATAAGGTTGGCTAAGGGTTTTCCAATTTTGTTTATTCTTTTGAAGAACTAACTCTTTGCTTCTTTGGTTTTTTGTATTGCCCTCTTAGTCTCCATTGCATTGATTTCTACTCTGATGTTGATAATTTCCTCCCTTGTATGAGCTGTGGGTTTGGCCTGATCTTCATTTTCTAGAATCTTGAGGTTCAGCATTAATTGAACTCACTCTGTTTTCCTAATATGAGTATTCACTGGTATGAATTTCCCTCGTAAGACTGCTTTCATTGTGTCCCATATATTCTGACATGTTGTGTTGGTATTGTCATTCAATTGTAGGAGCTGTCTCATTAGTTCTTTAGTTTCCTCTGTGACCATTGTTATTTAGAAGTGTGTTTTTCAGTTTCCATGCATTTATGAAATTCTTGCAGTTTCTTTTGCTATTGATCTCCAATTTCATTGCACTATGATCTGATAATATACAGGGTATAACTTCAACTTCTTTGCACTTAGTTAAACATCTTCTGTGAGGGAATATGTGGTCTATTTTAAAGAATGACCCATGTGTAGCTGAAAAGAACGTGTATTTTGATTTTTGTGGTGTGGAATACTCTATAAACATCTGTCAAGTTCATTTCTTCAAGAGTTTGATTGTGTTGTAGTGTTTTGTTGCTTATTTTTTTGTCTAGTTGATCTATCTATTTGTGACAATGGGGTATTGAGTTCCCCCACTACAATTGTATTAGTGCTTATTTGGTTTTTCATGTCCATTAATATTTGTTTTGTATAGTTG
>NW_004624813.1:773232-853761 GCF_000247695.1 Heterocephalus glaber | reverse complement strand
GGTGATTTGTTTCTTTTCTCTAGCTGCTTGTAGGATTTTGTTTTTCTGTTGGGTTTCTGGGAGCTTGACTATTATATGTCTAGGTGTAGATTTTTTTTATCGTGGCTAGTTGGAGTTCTATATGCCTCACTTATCTGTATGTCCAGTTCTCTAACTCTGTCTGGGAAGTTTTCCACTATTACTTCTGTGAACAGTTTTTTTAATCTCAATTGTACTTTTCCTGTTTTTTCGTGGGCTCCTGTCAGTCTTATGTTATTCTTCTTTGCATCGTCTAGCAGCTGCTGGATTGATTTCTCATGGCCCCTTACTATTTTTAAGATATCTCTGTTTTCATGGTCCTTAATTGTGATCCTGTATTCTATATCTGATATTCTATCTTCAGATTCTCTTAATCTGCTGTGGATACTTTCAATGGAGCTTTTAATCTCCTGAATATCTGTTTGAATCTGTTTCACTGATTCCATTTCTTTCTTACGTTGGGCGATCATGGTTTACTTTTCTTTCTTATGCTGGGCATTCATGGCTTCCAGCATGTTTCTGAGGTCATCTATTTTTTTATCTGTTTCTGCTCTAGAGTCTCTAATCATGTCTTTCACTCTGCTCACCATCTCTGTATTTATCTGGAAGATTATTTCTGCCTTGAATTTTTCTAGAGCTTCATTCATCTGTTTTGTTACTCCCTGTGCTATCAGTTCAGGGTGTTGAGGTGGTTGATTGTCAGAGTTTTCTACCTTGTTTCCTTCAGAGTTTACCCTTGGTGGGGAGGAAGTCTGAGTTTGTGCCTTGCTTAAATATCTTCTCATTTTTGTTTTTGGTACTGTTCTTGGTTTAATTCCTGGGTTGATACTTCGAAATTGCTTATTGTAAGTATCTTTGTTGCTTGTAGTTAGAACCCTTATGGAATGATTGCTTCTCAGAGGTGTCTTCCGGCTATAGCTGGTCTTTAGGTTTTGAGTCTGTAATGACTCTGAGACTATCCCATTTTCATTACACCAGGAAGGACCACCGACTATATCAATAAAAACACCTTAGCCCAAATGAGACAATCAGCAACACCATAGCATCAAGTACATCTTAAAAAATGACATTTTGTGGTAGTTATTAATCTATCACCTTTAACTCTGTGAATTAAATAAAAATTGAGGACCAACCCAACATATGTTTATAGTGAATAAACTCTTCAATATAGCAACTTTACCCTTTGGGATGGGGAGTTAGAAGGAATTGGGGAGGGAGGGATAGGTAGGTAGAAGGATACAGGAATATTAGCAGTGAGGCCAAAGGACAAGGGCAAGAGAAGGAAAAAGAGAAGAAAAAAAGAAGAAATCCAAATTATGCCAGAACAGAAACAAAAAGCGAGATGAAGAACAATGTGGGATAGCAAGAGAGCCAGTGTGAGAGAGAGGGAATGGAAAGAGAAAAGAAAGAAGAAAAAAAAGAAGAGAAAAACAAAAATTTGCAGAGTAGGAAAAAACAATTAAAAATAAGAGAAAAGAAACCAAACCAATAATACTAATTTAGGAAACAAAAAATAAAAATGAAAATGAAGGGCCTCCGTGAGGGTATGTCTCTGCTGTTACAATAGACAACGTCGGCATCAGTGTGCAGATATAAGTCAATGAGTCTCAGCAAGCCAGTTGCAGACCCATGCGATTCAGGCAGATTTCTGGCTGCAAATCCGAAGTTGAGCTCCCTATCCCCCTGTAGGGTTGAACTCTGCAAGGCTGTACTGCAGGTACTAGCTGCCCTTACCCTGAAGATAGTCCAGGTTCCAATGGGAGATGATGATCCCTCCAACTTACCCAGCATGGTGGTCTGGTGGTCTGGTGTCCCTGTGTCTTTGTAGTGTGGAGCCAGGTGGCAGTACAGCCAAGAGGCCAGAGGAGCGGGGTGGGGGGGGTCCTGTGGATCGCTGGCATGGCCACGAGCTGGATGGGGCAGGTTCCCTGCCCAGTAGTGAAATTTTACTGAAGGCAGGAAAAGAAACAGGCTCTGAAGATGAAGTGTGTGCCAAGTAAAAATGGGAAACAAAGTAAGCCCTACGTACAGCATGAGGGTGGGCCACCATGTAAGCGAGAACACCATGGCCTCACCATTTTTTTTGATTATGCCTCAAATGTCCTTTGTCATGTTTTTCTATTGGTTTGCTTGTCTTTTTTTAAAAAAAAAGATTTGTAGGAGTTCCTTGGTTGTTCTAGATAGAAAATCCTTGAAAGTTTTAAGTATTGTATGTCCTGGTTTGTTGTCTGTCTTTTAATTTTATCTAGGATGGCTATAAATCATTTAATTAACTTTGAGAAAATTCAACTTATCAATTCCTGACCTCCAGAACTTTGTTTTTATTTTCTAATTTAATCTTTTGTTTTTAAAAACAAATCACTGTTTTTAAGTGATTCTCTAATCTAAAACCTCAAAGGTTTTATTGTGTTATCATTATCTATATTTTCTTCTTTTAGTTTTAGCTTTTTCCACTTAAATTTGTTGTGCATATAGCATTTACTTTAAAGTATGTGTGAAACTTTCTCTTTGTGCTAATATATGGAATTTCTTTAAAAGTTATGGCTGCAAGACAATATGGCTGATTTCTAAGACAGTATATTATTAAATGTAAATGATACAGCCAATTTGCCTCCATAGCTGTCATCTTCATGGTGCCTCTCATATGTACAAATGCTTAGGGTACCTCTGAAGCTTCTTTGGAATTCACTTCATTGGTTATAGGACTTCTTCCACTTAATAGTGGAAAATAGGATCTGAAGATTGAAAGATACACAAAATGAAGTGGTTGATCAAGCCCAAGAATATAATTTACAATGAGAATGAGAACAACTGATTTACTTGTATAAACTTTTTTTTTTTGCTTTTGTTGCACTCACTTTCTCTAGATGTTATTTAATCAAAGTATTGAAGAATAATGGGCTTCAGAGTCAGCACAACTGCTCAGATACTCTCCTAGTAGTGTAGATCAAACTTTTATACTTGTTTCTGCACTGGTTAGACATGATAAAAAATATTGCATACTTACTTACTGAGTGGCATTTTCATAATGATGATGAAAGTTAGTACTGCCTGGCATTGAGTGGAAATTCAGAAAGAAGCATATGCTATTATAATAATTGACATTATTTGAATCTTCCTACATTTGCTAAGTCTCAAACCTATATGAGAAGCCAAATTTTTAAATTCTGTTGATTATTTTCTTCTTTTTTTAATTATTTGTGGCAGTGAGACCCATCTTTCCTTTTTTATGCAGTGTAAACTTGTGAACACAGCATTTTGTACATAATTTTCTTCTTTTCCCTTGGATTTTAATTTTTCTTCATCATACATCCATCAAACAGAAAACAAAATTACTGACAGATAATAACTTTGTGCATATTTATTTCATAAATTTTTGATGCAAACAAGTATTTATTTCTCTGCTTCTCAGACTTAAGGATTTATGCTCAGCTTCCTGTCCCCAACTACTTCTACCAGCAGATAAATGCAGTAAACAACTTCCATGATTCTTAGTCACCATCAGGTTTAAATAATGTGTGTTTAAAATGTGTAATAGGTGCAAAAGAATAACAATTTTTTCAAATCCTAAAGGGAAAATTTATAGCTTTAATTCAATATACAGCTCATAGACCTTGAGATACCACTAGGTAGCACTTTAACCTTCAACAAAAATAAACCATTCCAGCAAATTAAGGACACTGTAACAAAATTAATGCCTTAAATAGACATATTATCAAATTATAGGCAGGAGTAACTATTCTACCAGGTCTTAGAGATTAGAAATAGAAACTTTTTTCATATTTTCTGTGGCTTAAAATATCGCCCTTATCAATTACCTGCCCTTTTGTTGTTGGCAGACTTGCAAAGACAATTAAGGAATAAGAGAATTATGAATATTTAATTCAGAGAGGCAACTTAATAATTGAAAAAGCGGAGATTTTGTAAGCCAGATTCAAAAGACAATCATTGCATGATTGGCCTAATGCAAGAATCAGAAGATGACGTAGAGTGGAAGGGGGAGTGGTATTAGGCAGGAGGGAAGGAATGAGGAGCAGTGCAAAGAGGTGAGAAAAAGAGGATAATGGGGAACAGGTTTGCTGAAAATATATTACATACATTATGGAAATACCACATTGAAATCCAATACTTTAAAAATTAATAGACACTAATAAAATATATTTTAAAAGAAAGATTGCAATAACTACTGTTTTACTAAGGAATAGTTCTTAGTTTTATAGATTTAAAAAAATGAGCTGGGTGTGGTGGTGCAGCCTGTAATTCCAGCAATTAGGATGCTGGGGCAGAAGGATAGATGTGAGTTTGAGGCTGGGCTGGGCTACATAGTGGGTTCAAGACCAGCCTGAAGTACACAGCAAGACCCTGACATCTACAATAGAATACTATACAGTATTTAGAAAGAAAACGCAAAATTCACATATAGTTACATGGATTGATATATTGAGAGAAAAAAAGCAAAATTCACAATGAAACATTTAATAGAACAATGTGAACAACAGCACTTATATATAATATTGGTTGCCTTTGAAGATATGGAAAGGCTTCATGTGAATTGTTACATTGTTCTGTAATATTTCATAATAAAAGAATGAAAGCAAAAAAAAAAACCAACAAAAAAGAAGTGAGAAGACAGGAGAGCAAAGAGAAAACGTGAGAAAACAAATTTTCATGACGTTTGGTTAGGATTGCCACTATAGTCCAAGATAACACTAGTTAAACCATTCATTGCAATACCACTGTTGGAAAGGACCCCTTATTTTCTGACCTCTATCAGTTCTATGTTGTAATAGTTATCGTACAGATAAATGTGCTTGAGATAGACAGATCTGGACTTTCGTTAGAATATGGGTGGGAGCTGTGAGCCAGTGAGGAATGTGGGATGAAGGTGGAAGAAAGATGAAAAATGAGAAAGTTGAAGTACTGTTCTGGCATTTGAGGGGCCTGAATGAAGAAGCAGGCTGAACGCTGGCAAAGAAGTAAGGGATAAGAAAGTGGGAGCCATGGAGAGGGAGTATCTCTGGCTTATTACAATCACCATTCTAAATAATGAAAATTAATGATAACCATTACCAAAAGAGAAGAAAGCCATAACAAAAGTCACAGATAGTAAGTTAATTTTTATTGCAGGCTAGAACTAAGACAGCAGGTACCAAATGTAATAACTTATCACAGGATTTGGGCCCAGCCATTTCATACAGACCTTGGCAATGATAAATGACTCAAGAGTATCGCCATGAAAGTAAAGAGCTCCCTTTTCCATCACTGACTTTATACAGACTCAGGTGCCTCTGTCAAAGAGAGTTACATGCACAGAATCACATGGGAAGGATTATCCCGAGTTTTCTTCATGATGGACAGTGAGGTGACACATTTTTATATGCAGGTTATGTTCACATCAGTAAAAGTTAGAGTCATGAGAATTGTTTTTTAGATTTTGTCCTTATTTTAGAGCATGACATCATATGATTCAGTAAATTAAATATAGCCACTACCCAGCAATGCTTCAACTACCTCTTTCCTAATACCCACCTTGCCTTATGTTTTAGTGACCAATACGTCTGTCCCAGGAATAAGCACCAACATATATGGTGCTGTTTATTTGCTGCAAATCATTTGGCTCCTTAATAAAACTCATCCACATTCAATTCAGCACCCTATATGAGTCATACCATATTGTCACCCAGAATATTAATATCTCAAGATATAATCTAATGTAGATCAGAAGACACTATAAGAATAATTCACCAATTCACAGTTTCCTATTTATTCAGAACAGGTGCATTTTACTAAGCAGAGCTGCTGCTCTCAATGTTTTCTTTTTACATCAGAAACTGAGGAAATCAATTCATCATAAATATTCAAGTCTGATTACCTGCATTTAAGATCATGGTAATTTGGCAGCATGAACCAAATTGCAAGCATTTTTTTTTTTAACCATGTAGCTAATGTAAGTAATACATAAGGTAGAGTTATATATCCTGAGCTTTAAAAAATATCTTTTGTCTTTGTAGAAACAGGCAGAAAGGAAGGAAAAAGAGGAAGGAAGGAGGAAAGAAAATGGGGATGTAAACAGGAAGGCAGGCAGACAGGAAAGAATTGAGCTGTTCTTTTCCTTCTTTCCCCACAGATTAGGAGAAACGTGCAACATTTAAAATAAACACCAGAATATATCTGATGATTGTCACATACTTTAGCCATTTATGACAAATATAAGGTCACAATTCAAGTATTACTCTACACAGAATGAGAGTAATAAAATTCTACATACATTGCCTTTCCACACATATTGTATTGCCATTGCAACTTTTGCCTACATTCAGTCTCTTCAACTGTTACACTACAGTAGAATTAACAAGGTTGAATTATCTTCAAAAGCACATACTTTTATTATTAACACTTTAGAAACTAAAGATTAAATTGTATTGGAAGTGAAGTTCTGATATTTGAGGGCTAGAATGCTGTATCAACATTTCGATGTTCATTATAACATTTATGCTATTAATGAATCAGAGCTATAAAAAAAATTCTCTGAATTGTCATAAAAACAATCACCAAAAACTGCAAATTTGAAATTTCTAATACCTATGTTCTAATCTAAGCAGGAAAGAAATGAGGGAATGTGGTATTTCACAGCAATTTGTAGCAGGAAATGTGTACAAAAGTATTTACATAACCGAGAGAAGCCTCTAGAGAAAGGAGGAATTTACGGGTAAATTAATGCAATGGATTCACAGGAAAAAAAAGGGAGAATAATGGAAGACTCAAAGGTGCACCGTACAATGAATAATTCCATCAGAATTATGTGTGCAAATTAGATCAATTAAAGTGTAAGATTCTCAGTCACATACCAGTCTAAGAGTTAACAGTTGTGGGACTAGAGCTAAAATCAATTCCAACTGCAACTGTGGACTCTCCCAGGTGGAAGACAAAAATAATTTCTGAAGAAATAAGAATAAGTGAGTTATCTCTCTCTCTCTCTCTCTCTCTCTCTCTCTCCCCCTCTTGGTTGTTGTTTTTTTTTTTTTAAGTTGTCACTTTAGAACAAACAAATGCATATAGTATCTGGCTATTTATACTCTCACTGAACAGCAACAGTACCAACAAAAAAACAAACAGGAAAAATGCATAACTCTTTTCTCAGGAACTCACAAAGGACAGCTGAAAATGCATCCACAATGATGACTTTAATTTTATCAAAATTTAGAATACCATTTAATCTTCTACTTGGGATTTTTTGACACTCACTCAAATTAAATATTTGTTGTTAACTAAGGAATTACTACAGAAATATAAAAGCTGAACATGCTATTTCAAGATAAAGCACATATGGAAGATTCAGTGCATATTCACAGTATAAAAAAAGGCTGTTTCCACCTTTTGTAACAAATATTTTTTCCATGTCACCCTATCCCCCAGGCACACTAACTTTTTAGGGTATGTGCCCAATTATTCATGGGAAATGTTTTATATGAACTTTGAATTTTAAACTGCATTAGACTATCACATTTTTCACACCCTCATAAACACTTGATATCATTATATATTTTAATATTTGGCAATCTCATAAATTAATATATTGTTTGAATTTTTATTTCCCTAAATATCAGCAAGGTTGAATACATTTTTATGCCTGCATTAGTCATTTGTATTTCCTCTTGTATGGTTGATCATTTTTTTATTTAGCTAATTGTTTAGTGGTCTACCAGTCCTTTTCTAATTGACTTGCAGGAATTTGTTTCTTATTGATGAAAACCCCTTGTCCTTACATTGAAAATGTTTTCTTCTAGAGTGCCCTCCTCTGTTTACTCTCTAAGCCTGCATTTCATCCATTTATCAAATTTATCAATTTTTAGTATCTTGTCTCCAGAGCTTCAAGGACATAAACATAATCACTTATACTTTCTTTTATTTTTTCCATTATGTTGTCTTTTACATTTAGGTATTTAATCCATTGCAAACTTAATATTATACTTACCATATAGAAGCTTATAACTATTTCTTTTTTTCAAAATGGTTAAATAATTGTCTGGAAAACATTTATTGCATAATCTGTCATTTCTCCATTGATATGAAATGCAGCATTTATCATGGTCTTATTTTTCAAATATCCACAGGTCAGTTTCTGATTTATCTATTTAATTTCACTGATGTATTTTTTATTCCTAGGCCAATTCCATACAATTTCAATTATTTTACTTTGCAATATATTTAATATCAGAAATGCAAAATATATCTCCGCTTATTTTTTTTCCTCCGCTTATTTTTAAGTCGTGTCTTAACCATCATCGTGAATTTACTGTTGTGCGTGAATTTGAGAATTAGGTTTTCAATTGTCAAAAAAATTGTACTGAAATTTTGTTTGGGATTAACTGAATTAATCAGTTAATGTGGTGAGAATTGATCTTCAATTGAGTTTGTGCATCCGTAAGTGTAGCATCTTTCCATGTTCTAAAGGCATTTTTTTAGGTCTTTAAGTAAGATTCTGTTTCTCCAGAGATTAAGAAAATTAACTGATTTTATTCTCATCTATATGTTGATTTTATTTCTATTTAAAAATTTTTAATAATATTTTATAATTGGTTATGCAAGTGTCTAGACAAGCTATCAATGTTTGTATACAGATGAGATTGTTTTAGAGCTATCATTTGCTATCATTGGCTACATTTAGCTCTAGTGTTTCCTATGAATTAGAAAACAAATTTAATAGTTTCTAGTTTTTCCCACTCTCTGGAACACTTTTGTATAAGTTGGGAATTCCATGTTCTTTGAAGATTTGGTAGACTACCAATTCTCACAACCAAATCTTTCCAGTTGTTACTGCAAAGGAGTTAGAACTTAGCACCTTTGAGGACCAGGGCCTGTGTCTTTAACCGTAATTTCAGTGGATGGGGGTCCATTCAAATATTCCGCTTATGTTGTCCAACTTTTTAATTAGTTAAATTTTCTTAGTAACTTGTGGATTTCATTTCACTTTATACATCTAATATTGTCATGTGATCTTTACTTTTGAAACTCCCCTCTTTTGTGTGTTATAGCCTAGACTATTCTTATAATAGCTTTACATAATTTTTGAAACATATAATTCAATTCATACTTTATATATGTATTTTCTTTCTCAACAGGAGATTGGTATTGTTTTATTTCCTCCCTCTTTCCCTCGGCTCTTCCAAATGTTTGCTGATATAAATTTTTACACAGCCTGCATGATATAAATCTTAGTTATTTAAAATTATACAAAGAACATACAGCCAAGGTGTCATAGTGCATGCCTTTGATCCCAGCACTTTGGAGGCTGAGGCAGGAGGATTGCTCCAAGTTCGAGGCCAGCCTGGGGTACATAGTGAGTTCAAGGTCAACCTGCATTATGTAGCTAGACCTTGTCTCAAAAAACAAAACAAAGAAAAACAAAGATAAAACAAAACAGAACATATAAAGATGATCACCAATGTTAAAGGTTATTGTTTCAAGAATCAAAAAAGGTACTGGTTAGTTTTCTTTCTTATATTTGTATATCATAAAAAGAAATAAGAAAAACATCAAATTTAGTTGTTTATAATCAACTATATTGGCTCATACGCTTTCTCCTCATGGAGGAAAGAACTGAATTACATTGCAGAGGGCATGGGGAAGGGCAGAGAATCCACTTGCTAAATACACTGATTAAAAACTTGTTTAGACTTAAAAATAAGTTTACTAGTCTTTGATTTATTTTGTTTGTGGTACCAGAGGTTGAATCCAGGGCCCTTATGCTTCCTAGGTGATTGCTCTGCCACTGAGCTACATCCCCAGCACTTATCATTGATTTTTGTCATCTGCTTCTCCTAGATTCATTTTCCTCTGGCTGGGTGTATTCTCTGTGGTATATGTTTCAGGAGGAAATTTTCTATCTTAACTTTGAGTGCCTTTTTATGTCTAGTAAGTCTTTTATCATCATTCATTGATTGACTGAATGCTCTTTTAGCTACCTGAAGTTCTAGATTTCAAATGATTTTCATCAGCACTCTGAAAATAAGATTACTATTGCTTAGAAAGGAAAGGACACTAAATCTTATATACTTCTGATGTGAGATGATACCTTAGTATCACAACTTATATTTATATTAAATAATCATGTTAGAAATCTAATAAATACATTTGGACTCTTTCACATATTTCTTATGACTATATGAAGTAGTTTCTGTTAGCCATCCTATTTTTCAGGTAAAAAAAAACTGACAATGCTGAAACTCAAGTAGAAATTCAGTACTGGAGTTGAGAAACAGAAAGATGGTTTGACACTTATGAGTTCAAATCCTCTCCTTGTTCCTTGAAGACACGATGTATAGACTCATGCCATATGTTTCTCAAAAGAAAACATTTTATGTTAAAATTGAATAATATTATGAGTTTGGCCATGCAGCATTGAGAGAACATACTTGATTTCTTTTAAGACCTCATCTGACTCAAAATGATGACCACGAAGTTGCAGGAGCAAATCAGTCAGATCATATTGGTCAGTGTCCGTCCATCTTCTGGTTGGTTACTTGTATGAAGACGATGAGGCATTTTCAAGGATAGCTTAGCTAAAATTCCTGTAAGTAGATGCAAATTTATTTTTAGGAATGGCAGCCCACATTTCAAATTACCATTGAAGAGCCTGTGATTTTCCACAGGAGAAAAGGCAGTTTGATCAAGAGTGTGCCAATGAGCCCGGTAAGTGACATATCTCTTTATGTTTTCAGGGAAACCAAGTCTAGGATACCAGAGAAACTCCTAGTCAGAGATTTCATGGAAAGCATTTCTGAATCTTGGAAACTAGTTTCCTGTTTAATCTGTGATTGTTCTAGGATTTCTGATGGCACTAAATGACCTGAATGATTTTGTCATCACGATGATCTTAAAACATTCATGTTAAGATCATTTTGGCCACCAATTCCCTGAGAAATCACTGTAATTTTTAGTTATGGTATAACCAACCCTTTTCTTGTGATGTGGACACTGACTGACACTGTTTCAGAAAAGTTCCATATCAGGCTTGGCCCTGCTGCTCATGGGACAGCCCTTATGTTTCCCAGGTGTAAACAGTAAATACATATTATGCCAAGTGATGTGAATTTCCATAATTATTCCTTAACTGTATCCAAGAATAGTTTGAAATTCATTTTCTTCCATGGTGACTTTTCTTCTTTCAAAGGTTTATCACATCCTTGGATTTATAAACAGAACATTGATGACATTTGTACTGGTTATCGATTGCTATGTGACACATTCCCTCAACATCTAGAGACTCAGACAAACCAACATGTTATATAAATTTCTGTGGATCAGGGATTCAAGTACAGCTTAGCTAGGTACCTGTGGCTCAGATCCTCCCGCAGGATTGCAAGCAAAGTCAACACGGTCTGACTTTGTCTCAAGTCTTACTTGGGGGTGATCCACTTCCACTTACTTTTGTGGCTCTTCATGGGCCTCAGATCCTTTCTTTCTGTTGACCAAAGACATCAGTTCCTTGCTACTTGAGCCCTTCTGTAAAGCAGCTTACAGTGTGGCAGCTGACTTCAGTTAAAGGATGTGAATGAGAAAGCCACAGAGACACCTAAAGAAATAAACCACAAGTTTTTGTAACTTATTCTCAGAAATGACATCCCATCACTTCTGTATATTCTGTTCAATACAAGTGAGTCACAAAGTCCAGTAAGTACTTACAGGGCAAGAATAACAAAAGCTATAATCACCCAGAGTCAGGGATCATTTGAGGCCATTTCAGTTACCTACTACAATGCTGTTTTCCAATATGTGCCACAGTTGCACTATAAAACTGGCTTGTAAATATATTGGAGTGATGTGGTGGTCAGGGTGGAGTATCAACTTGATTTGCTTTGGGATTCACAAGGGGCATTGGTAAAGTACATTTTTGGGTGTGTTGGGGGGTCATGGATGTGTGGCTTTGGTGTCTATGTCTGAACCCTCTCCTGGTCCTCTCTGGCACTGCTTCCTTACCCCCAAGAATTAGGCAGCTTTATTTCACCATACCCTTCCACCATGATGTTCCTGCTTGGGGGCCAGCCAACCATGAACTGAATCTCTTGAAAACATGAGCCAAATCAAACCTCTCCTCCTTTAAATTGTGAGTGTCAAGTACTATGTCTAGAAATGGAAAACTTGACTAATACGAGCATTTTTTATAGACTGATTATGATAGCCAACTATTTGATAGAAAAGTATAATGCTTTTGGGAAGAATATAAATCTGAGCTCTTTAATTTTTATGAATAATGTTATTGATGTTAGAATGGATGGCATTATTATATGGGAATACGTGTGTATATATTAGTTATATCTATATAGGTCTAAATATCTGTCTTATTTTAAAGCTTACAGTTGTTTATCTACCTGCAAAATCCCCTCATAGAGTAAACATCATTATTCCCATTTTACTGAAGAAGAAACTGAGTCTAACTCAAGCACTCAGCATCATATAGTTCATAAGCTGGATAACTGGGGCTGACACTGAAGTCAGTGATCTTCCTATATCCAGCCCAAGCACTGTCTAGAAATTTCAGGTTTGAATAGGCTTTCAGATCAAGCTCTGCCAAAAATGAATTTAGCTCAAATGATATTTTATAGTAATAGATTACTATGGTTTCTATCCCTGGCTGATCAGTAGAATCAACTTTAGGGTTTAAAAAGTATAAGATAGATAGATAGATAGATTTATAGATAATAGATAGATAGATAATAGATAGATAGATAGATAGATAGATAGATAGATAGAGATATGCCCTATTCCAAAGCCTATTGGGGCTGGAGATTTAGCTCAGTGGTTCTGCCACCTGCCTCACAAGCACAAGGTCCTGAGTTTGATCCCTAGTACCAAAAAAAAAGAATAAAACAAACAAAGCCTATTGAACTAGAATTTTTGAGACTAAACCCTATAGTTCCATATTCATAATTTTGAGAAGTTCCACAGTTAAGTGTTTAGTAAGTGCTGGTGCAAGGTTTATATTAATCAGTAGTTTCACTAAATTAACATTTCTCAGAATGTGGTCTTTTGAGGTGATGTCCATTAAGGAATAATCTCTTAATAGCATGTCCTAATACTGTATCTTAAACAAGCTCCCTGGTGAATTTTGCATAAAGTTTGAGAACCACTGTTATATACTTCCTAATTCTCATACTTAAAATATCTTAGTATCCTAGTAGTTTTACAATTGACAAACTAATCTTGAATTTTTGGCTTTGTAGACAGGCTAAAGCAAACAAAACAGCTTCATGGAGAACATTAGAGTACTTCATTGTTCTTTGTAAAATTATCATTAGCAATATCCTACTGATTGCGATTAGGAGACAGTAAGCTAGAAGACAATTTTAATTATACCTGGTTTCTGGTTCAATTATTGTTCACAGTTCTCAACCTTGGGTTTATTGAGATTTGAGGTCAGATAATTTTTTTGTTGGGGGAAGATATGAATCTAGCCTGTGCATTGTGGGGTATAGCAGCATCCCTGGCCTCTACCCATGCTTTTCCCCAGGTGCAAAACCCAAACACGTCTTTAGACTTTGCTCATGTCCTCCCATGGGCAAATCACTCTCAAATGAAAACCACTGCACTCTGTGGTTGATTATCTCTTCTTACTGACTTTATGTTCAACAGTCTCATATAAGTTTTTCAATTGTAAACCAGTTCAAGTATTCATGGAAATACAGTTGTAAATTATAAGCACATTTTAAACAAAGAGGAATATATTTATTAAAATTCATTAATATTCAGCAATGAATTGTGTATGTAATTTTCAACAGACTCCAAAATAATTGAACAGATCTTTTGTTTCAATTTGATCTTTTTTGAGATTTGTGAAAATGACCTGCCATGTCAAGCTTTTTTTCTTGCCTAACAATATAGCTAGCATTACCAATAATACTTCATATTATAATTCATTAATGCATGATAACATTGTGATTAATCCATGGAAACTATTGCAGATTATTAATTAAATAAAACTGGACAAGGAAGGGGAGACTATTGGAACCCTAGAATCAGTATTTGTTATTTGTTATGCTTTTTATCCATTGCTCTGAAGAAAATGTAATAAAAATGTTTGTCATAGCTTTTAATGATGGCTCTAATGAAGTATTGGTTCAGATAAAAAAGTATTTATTTGTAGCATTTGAGACTCAGTTAAGCTTAGATTTCACAGCTAGGTCTCATTAAAATCTGTAGCACTTCTATTTACATTTTTCCTGTGTTGACATTTTGTAAATAAATATTTAGACACCAAATGACTATATATACATGCCTCCAAATGTGTGAATAAAACTTAAAAACTATGGGTATCTGTTTCCTATGTGTGTGTGTTTTGTTCTATATTAACAATGCTAATTAAAACCAAACGGGACCCATAAATGTAGCAGAAGACCCCATTTGTCTACATAGTTGCATAAAAGAAGGCATTAGAAATCTGGGATAATTCAAAGAATGTTTTTGCTTATATAATTAGAAAACACATACTTGACTAAAATTCGTTTTTTAAAAAAGAAATTTCCAAAACACAGGGATGTGTTGTTATGTTACATTTAGGATTCTGACGTTCATTATAGCTATGCTGTTTTACATAATTAGAAGACCTCTGAAAATAAAAGTAGTTTACATTCATTTAGCTAACACTAATTGAGCACATATATTACGCAGATGTGCCAGGTGCTAGGAAGACTAAGATGAATAATTATGGTTTCTGCCCTTGGGGAACTCAGAGTCTATGGGGGAAAAAGGGAGTTAAGTGACTAATGATTTCAGGAGGTAGTAAGAGATGCATCCTATTCCCTCAGGGACCAGCAAGTGGGTCTGCATGGTGGAAGCTCACAGTGTACAGTGGGGGGATGTTACCAAAGATGGGCTGTAAAGATGGCCTGAAGATTTCATTCCTTAGAGAAAAAGTGGTATTATTTAGACCCATTTTTAAAAATTCTAGTCCGGAGGGTACTCAAGTATAAATAAAAATACTTCAAAGTAAAAAATAATTTCTCTTGTTATTTGAGATTTTAATTTCACATGCAAATTCATTTTCTGTAACTACACAACTTTCACTAGTGTTATGTAAGATAAAAAACCTTGAAGTGATAACATATGTGTCTAAATATGGTATCAAAAACTCCATCACAGTTTGGATATATTCTACTTTCCTAAAGATCCTGTCAGCCATAGAATCGGTGTACCATATTTTAAAGATTTGAAGCCAATTTCTGACCTTTTTTTAAATTTTTGCACAGTAAAATGGTGGGTAGATCTTTAGTCTATTTTTAAATAAATACAATTGATATGATAAAACTCAAGCCAAAAGTATTAAGTAGCACTTAGCCTGTGGGAGTACTGAGCACATATCTGAGGACCATCAGCAGTGACAGCCATGGCTTCCCAGCGGCTGGCTTTCTTCCTCGCAGGTCCTGTTTCAAGGTCAGTTGCTCTGATCCTTCTAGCCTTTCCATCTTTCCTCTTTGTCAAGCCCTGGTTTCAGTTTTATCCCTGGTACCAAAAAAACACAAAAAACAAAAAACCTCAAAAAACCAAAAAAAACCCTGGTTTCAGAAAAGGATCTGATATTTATATCTTTGTATTCATTTAAATTATTACATTATTTTTCTCTAGATTACTTGTTTTCAACCCTTGCCTCTAATTTTACATACAATAAATTACAGATGTGTATAAAAGAATAAGATCCCATTGAATGAACTGTGTTAACCCAGCCACATCTCAGTGCTTAGGACAATGTGGAAAGGAAAGGGGAAGATGCTTAGTGGCTGTTTATGCTCATCACATATTATCTGCTTGAACAGAGAAAGAAAATCATAATTTAGTATCTCCAAATAATGTTACTTGTAGAAAACTATATTGTAGATCACTTATTTTACCCCCATCATTTTACAGATTTAAGAACCAAAGAAAATCCAGGAACTCCAGGTAACCCAGCTGGAAAGAGAACTCAGGTCTGCTGACTGGAGTCCATTTCTCACAGTACATCCTATTATTTCCTGCAGAGTAGTTGACATGGTCTCCAATACAAAAGATTGGAGGCAACAGAGTCTGTAGTATGTGAAGCTGAGCTGGGCTGTTTTGCTTTGTTATTGTCTCTGATTGTCCTTATCCAACACCAATGCAGCCTGAACCATTGAGACTCCACAGTGTTGAAATGGACTAATGATTTCAACTTTTATCTTTGTTTTCAGAAGCACTGATTGCTTAATCATTATTTTCTGTTTGCATTTAATCATACATACCTCTTTCTTAGTGCAGCTGAGTATATATGATATTCCATCTTCACTAAAAGCATTTTAACTCCATCTTCTTTTTTCAGATTTTTTATTTTATGAAGAAATGAAACAAAATTTTAGAACAAAATAGTAAGAGAATAATAGTAGTTAATACATGGTGTATCATTATCTAGTTATTCAGAGAAGAAGACATGGATAAAAAAGATTTTCTCTTACAAAGAAGAAACAGATAATAGCACAAAACTTTATTTTCAATGAATGAAGAGAAACTAGTAGTATAAATAAAATAAATTAGCATATATATTAAAATATTTTTGAAACAATGAAATAGATAATTTGGGGAATTGTTTGACATTCTCCCTTCTTTCTATTTATTTATCTTTTATTTTGCTCTTGGCTCTCTGTCTCTCTCTGTCTGTGTCTCTGTCTCTTTCAATTTCTTAATCAATTTTTATCAAAAATATGTCCCATTTACAGTTGTAAACCAAATATTCTCTGGGCATATCAGCTCTCAACTACAAAATTAAATTATGTTTACTTTAATAGCTATATTATGATGACTCAGAACTGTCATCATGTTCAACTACAAGTAATCCAGCCTCTTATCAAGTCCACCTCGGAACACTTAAATGCTCTGCAAATTGAGGCTGTCCTCTGGGGTCTCATCAGTCTTCTGTTTTTACTCTGCCCAGTGACTTGGCACTTGCTCCACTGCAAGTCATCTCCTAATGAAATTCAGTATCTCTCAAGCTGTTTTCCCTTTTCTCTAACATTCATTCATTCTCAGTGGGGGAGATAGCACACCCATGGAGTATAGATTGGTTCTTGGGGGAGAAAATATCTTTTTTTTTCAATGTATAAAGCCAAGAAACACAGTATGTAAATTTGTGATTTATGTGTGATAACAAAATTTCAAGAGAAAAATCAATTATGGAAAAAAGCTTGAGAGGCCTCCTAGAGGATTAATGATGAAAAAATTGAGTACTCTGGGAGGCTGGGACAGGAGGATTGTAAGTTCAACCCCACACTGGGCAATTTAGTGACTTAGTGAGACTGAGTCTCAAAATAAAATATATGAAAGGGAATGTTCCTTAGAGTGTAGAAGGCCCTGAGTTCAACTTCCAAGTACAGAGAGAGGGAGAGAAAGAGGGAAAAGGAAATGGGAAGGAAAAGAGGGAGAGAAAGGGGAAGGAGGGAGGGAGGAAGTGAGAGAGAGAGAGAGAGCAAGAGAGGGAGAGAGCGCTTCAACTTCCCAAGTATGTGATCAGCTCCAGCCACTCCCTTAACATTTCATAATCCCTGTGTGACCAACCTACAGGTGTTCTGTAAGACTTTGCTGAAGACTCTGGGGCACACAGAAGATGGATGTCCTGGCAGTGCTGAACAAGGCATTCCTCAGGACACATCCCCCCTTGGGGACCTCACTCAGCATGGCTCCCTACACAACTGCAGGCCTGCTTCAGATCAGGGGAGTTCTGAGCACGTTAGATGCTCTGAATTTTACATTTCTTTCCCTTGATTTCATTTTCTGTCACAGAATTGCCATTTCCCAGGATGACTGATTATAGGAATTTCCATTTCTTTTGGGGTGACCTAGCTTCATGGCCCCCCCAAAGAAATCCTACTAGCATATCCTACTCTGACATAGAGTGTGATAGCTAGTTTTCAATTTTTCTAAAAATGGAACATCAATAATTTCATCAATTTTGAGATTACTTCAACCCAAATAACGTGCTTTTGGTTTCTTTTCCACTGATATGAGGTTATTTTGGCAAGATCTCCCTGCCATCTCAGGGATCGGATCAGGGTGCTCAAACTCTCATGAAAACATTTAGGAAACACCCATGAAAGTCTTTGCCAACATATAATGCTTAGAAAGTCTTACAAAACCAATTGCTTCTTTGTCTTCTTTTAGATTCCACAACACAAGAATTCCAGTATAGTTGTCAATTGTTTGGGTGGATAATACATGGTTTTGCATTATTTCAGATCAAAGTGGGGACTTGATGGTAAGTGAAAAGTTTCCATGCGGTTAACCAATGGGAGTTACCCAGTTACTCTGAGGTCTACCTGGAAGTTTCTTAATCTTAGTGTTAAGGGTCCGGCATCCGAGGTCAAACCAGCACTGATGATCACTCTAGTTTGTAACTTAACTCAGTGTCTGTGTGGAGACCTCTCTGCAAAGGAGACACAGCATCCGCTAGGGTTATCTCGACCTCCTGAGAGGCTGTGGTGGTGGGTTTCCTTCCCCTTGGTTACATCCCTCCTCACCTTAATTCTTACAGCAAAAAGCAAGTCCATACAGCTGTATTTTTCACAGAAAAAAGTTAAAGACTATCTCATAATCAATATGTGAACATGCATATTTTTCAGAAATTAGACATTTAGATGCTCATTCTGCAATAGGCACCTGTAATGGGAGATGGTATTATTTCTGACAGCTGGAAGTGGTGAATCATCCTATTTGATAATCACAGTTTGCTACTCATCAGGAACATACATTTTAAATATTTTGTGATAATACTTAGCCCTCTGCCCCCCTTGTCAATGCTACTGCTGTGTCTTCTGAGAGACCCAATATGTTAGGGCATGTCCATTGAAAATTGAAGCTGTATAATCTATTACAATGCAAAATAGAACTCAGCCTCATGCTGTGGGTAGCATTGAAACAGGCTTGTTACATTTATAAAGTCCTTCTGATAAAAGCATTCCCAGTTGACTAACATATGGGCACTGATGAGACTGTATGTCTCTCATTTAATTTATAGTTGGTACATCTACCTTTGGAACTAGCTTTTCAATGGTACATTTTTTGCACAGAGACTATTTTCATTTTTATTCTGTGAAATTACCTAGAGAGGCCAATTAAAACAAAACAACAACAAAAAAATCAATTCTGGGAAATAGAAAAATGCTGCGTCCCAGAGGTTCCAAGATGGAACACACAAGGGAAATGAATTTGTCTTTGAATTTGCTACTGTAATTTAAAAAAAAAAGTCTTACCTGTGTAAAAAAAGAGTGGTACATACTCCAGGAAACTTTAAATGAGCTTTAAAAATTGCTATTAATTTCTAATGTATATAATTTAGATATTTCTATATAGATTAATGGCTATGGAAAACTTTTTTCTCTCTTCACCATACAGAATAAAGTTTTATGTATCATAAGTTGCCTGTCAGTTAGAGGAAAGTAGAAGATGCCCTCATTTCTGTTTTACAAATGGAGAGATGATAACACAGAGCTATTGCAACGCTTTCAGCAACCTTATAATTAGCCAGCATGCCTGATATATAACTGAGGTGGTTCTTACATCTTTAAGTGCTATCTGGCAGGAAAATAGTTCCATTTTTCTCTTTATTTTGTTTTGTTCTAAAAACAAACATAGTTTATTAAGTTTACAAAGGATTTATTTTCTGGTAAATTTTTAAGGTAATGCTCAAACGCAGCCAGGAAGAAAGCCAAAAACTCAGGCAGTAAAATTCTGTGAACCCTAAATAGAAAAGAGACTGAATATAAACACGTAAGCTGGAATACATAACCTTCAAAGTTTCAACAAAAGCCATTTTCCTTTCATTATGTCAGGATTGTGATCTTTTATAGCTATTATTGTTTTGAAATGCTTAAAAGGCAGTATTTTCATTTGTGACCCCTGGTTCAATTATTACAGTGAATTTTGGTAGTCTGAAATTAAATCTGATCAATTACAGAACATTTTACATATTTTTCTGGTTATATTAAAAAAATTCACAAGATCCCAATGACTTCATACAATGGCTCAAATTTAATTGAGATTAAATCATAGTAGAGTATTCTAATATTTAATGATGAACAAGGAATGTGACTACATCAAAGGGGATTCTGACTAGATATATAGGTTAACCATGTGATTCAATTTTGTTCTGTTCAGTCTCACAATTTCAATTCCCAAAAGAATGATTTTAGACTAGTAGATAGTTGTGAAAACTAATCAAGTTTTATAAGATACTCAAACTTTTTGAAGTTTTCAGTTATCCCTATTATTTGTTTATCTTCTTGTGCTGCTTCCTTTAGCTGAAAGAAAGCATTGAGGCATGAAAGGAGAGGATGGAATGAATACTTTTAAGAATAAATTATACAAGAAAATAAAATTTGCTTTGAGAATTTTATCATTTTTTCCTAAGATTAATAGAAACATCTCATTGTTTTACCATCTTGATTATTTAAACTCTATTCTCAAAAGAATTTGAAGTGGCTTACATAGCAAAAATTGCACACAATATAAAAGGGTGATAAATACATTAGAAAACTAAGGAGATAAAGAAATAAGAAACATGAATAAAGAAATTTTAATGAATTACAGGAAAATAAAACTCCCCTCGATACTAGTGTTTCTTAATCTTGGTTATACACTGGGACCATCTGAGAAGCTTTTAAAAATACCAGTGCCTGAGCCCACCTCAGCCCAGTTACCAGAATTCTCAGGGTGTAACTTCAGTGCTGCTACTTTCAGAAAATTATATAGTTCATTTTGACATGGAACCAGGTTTAACAATTCTTGCCCTATACCAAATAAATGAATAACTAAATTGAATAAACAAACACATATTGTTTTCTCCTTTAAATGTAAATAAAATCACCAGGATTACCTGGAACACCCTTCTCTATGTTATGTCACTATTTGTTTAATTGCAATTGACTCAAGTTATTTTTAGGAAAAATTTGTGTCACTGTGGCCTTTAAAGATGCTTATGTGGAAGTAGAGATAGGAGAAACCAGTTAGCAGAATAAGGACTCACAGTGGTGTAAGTTACAGTGTCAAGGGAGAAAGAAGTGACTCATTGACAAAGAAGAAGCAGGTGGGAAAGTCCTAGAGGACTTCCTGAAGGAGGTAGTATTTATTTCAGGGACTGAGAGCTAAGCAGCAGCTCCTAAATAAAAGATGGAGACAAATGCGCTTGTGGCTTAGGAAGGGTGAGCAGAAGCTGAGAAGAGCACTTGAAACAGGAAGTTTATGGATAGAGGAGCAACCCAAGCAGCAAAACGTGGCCAAATAATTACATTCACAAGGAAATGTCACAGTACATTTCTTGGGTGATTTTTTTTTTTCAAGTTGTGTACCGCAGGAAGAAACTTTCTGTCTGACTACCCTGGAGGTAAAGAAAACTGATGGTCTCCTATGTATGTGGCAGGATGATTAAATGAAATATTGGTTGTTCTTGCCCTCTTTAACCTTTTCTTTGGAGATAAGTTAACTAGGCATAATGGTACCTGATGTTCATGCAGCCAGAATTTGAACAGGATAAAAGGCAGAAGTCCAAAGCAAGTTAATCATTGGAAAACCTTTCACCTATTGAAATTTTACTGGGACTCTGGAGCCTGGGAGGAGACAAGCTTTGGAAAGAGTACAAGGAAGTGAGACAGGGATCATTACTCTGAGCCTGGACATCTCAGGAAAAAATGTGGGCATGAGCAAAGACCCTCTTACCTATGTGGGTAGGAACACAGTGAGTCAGTCACCTTCCAGGGACGACAGCAGACACAAACCATGAGGAAGTCAATGGAATTCAGGATGTAATGAAAGTATCACCCCATCCCTATTTCAAAATACCACATAAATACAAGAGCTTCTAGCACAACCAAGAGAGGAGAGCTATAAAAACCAGCATAAATTCCTTACTACTCCAAAATATTATAGAAGGGAGATAATGCCTCCATACTCAGCATTGCAGACCATACTGTGTCCTTGCTATGTATATGAATATTCTCAATTTCAGAAAGCAATATCCTGGGCTAAAGAGGGTAGGGATACTGAATCAGATAGGTTCTGCTTTTAGTTCATGAAAAAACTTCTAGACTGGAACTAACATTTATTACACACTATCTCAGTGCAAGGTACCCACTTCAATCACCTTGTCCACATCATTCTAGTGGCCTTATAAGATAAGAACTTGTTTTATCACCATAGTATAGATGAGACAAGGCAAGTCCATTTAGTAAGATCACTCCCAAAGCCCAGATTCAAGGAGAGGCTCACTTCACCATCAGCTGTTACTGTAACTTTATTCCTATCCCTTTATTCCTTTCCCTCTTTCCCTGGTCTATGCTGCTACTAGGGAAACATACAAACTAATAAGCCAGGGGGCAAGAATGCTGTCAGCGGAGGACTTATTCTATTGCTCTCCTTTAATAATGGGAAAAGGTCTAATTTAAAAAAAGGTCAAACAAATTCAGAACATGATCATATAGAATGCCCCTTTAAAGAAAATTAGAACAATTAGTCTGCTCTTCCAATGCATATCTACAATTTTTTTCCTTTTCTTATTACTGCAGATAATCTCTGCCAATGACTACTTGTCATTTACATTCATTGTGCTCTGATAAAGGGCTGCCATAGCTTTAAGGTTGGAAATCCATCAAAATAATCTTTAAAGAAACTACACCAAATCAAATGCTCATTGAACTCTATTGAATATTTGAGAAAGGAATCCTTTGGAAGACGGTTTGCCCTCTCCCCATGTGAGGCAGAATTGTTGAGAAACTCAAGTGAGGCTGGTACTTTATGTATCTCTCACTTTGTTCAGTCATAGTGGTTTTATTTTCTGCCAACTTGTTTGTTGGTATTAAGCCACTGGGAAGATGAGCTAAATAGGGGAAGAAATTCCTAAATAGCATTAGTGTTGAAGAGTGGCTTTTCCAGAAAACCAGTTCATGGTAGAGATCTCATAGTTAAGAGGACTCCTATTACTTCCCAGGCTCAATAATATGTTCTTTTGTCTTAATCCAGGGCATATTTATGGAGTGGAGATTGGATTAGGATAGCTGTATCATCACACAGTGAGAGAGAGAGAGAGAGAGAGGGAGAGACAGAGAGAGTCTCAAAGTATGATCTTAGAAACAGTATCTTGGTAATCAATGGTGAAATTATGCAAGTTTTTTAATATAAAAATTTATATTATTCTTTATTATCTACATTTTTCTAGAGTAGACATTTATAATTTATAATAATAATTTATGAAAAAATGAGTGAAACATAGAAATAGCTTTATAGGACACATAAAATGAAAGGAAAAACTATGTAGCAATAGTTTTAAAATAGTAAATACTAATTAAAATGACACACACTGTTCTATCAGTGATAGGCAAAGCTCTGAGAGTCATGTGATGGGGAGGGAGCAACTCTGTATGTGCTCAGATGGCTATCGAGGAACAGCTGGACAGGGCAGCATTGGGGCACAGCTGACTCCCAAGTTTAAACAGCTGGAAATGACCAGACATGACTCTGGACATCATGATATTACGTTCTCTTTCCCTAGGGGGATTACAAAATGGCCTTCCCAGCTCTGCAAGTAGAAGATGTGGAACAAATTTGAAATCTTTTGCTGATTCCTGTCTCTCCACTCCCAGTCTCTGTGTCTCTGAGATGAAGAAAAGAAAGAAGGAAGGAAGGATGAAGAGAAGAAGAAAGGGAGAAAGAGAGGGAGGAGAAAAAAAGAAAAAAGGGAAAAAGTGTCTTTATCAGCTTGTGTTCTTTCTGACGAGAGAAAAGAGAAGAAAGGAGATTGCTTTTGCAGTGGGGATTACAGAGGAATCCGTGGGTGGACGTGGACATCATGCTGCATGAGTTGTTCGAGGGCCATCACTGGCTGATGCGGTTGCTGCTTCCATCCACTCAGAGCATTGGCCCCATTCCTGTGAAGGGGAGCTGTGTCTGACAGACAGCTCACTTGTTTTAATATAGGAGCAGCATTTCCTGAGGATGAATTAAGAAGACTTTTTTTCCTTTTGTTGTTTTAAAATAGGACTGTCTTATCTGAGAATGTGTTAATTAAGTTATCATGTGTTGCCTTGTTGCTAGTCCTACACATTTCATAGGAACAAATTACTCTTTAGAACAGCTTTCAGTGCTTGGAATAAAGGCTGGTGTGATTCCACCAGGAAGAGCGCCCTAGAGGGCCTAGGACAGAGAGAGTGGGGTTTGAAGAAGGGTGAAAGAATGTCCAGAGGAGCTTGAAAGTGCAGAGATGGAGCTCCTCAGTGGGTGGAGGTCCTAACCTCGTCCTTTCTCTGCCTCCGACCCTCTCACAGACCAGTGGCGCGGGGGGGGGGGGGACCTGCTGGTGTTTGTTAATCCATTATTTAGAAGGGTTCTCCCAGAGGGATGCTTCTAAAAGGACTTCCTAGCCAGTGAAGTGCTGTCAGAAAGATAAGGAGGAGTGTGAATCAGAGATAGGGTCTGGGAGAATATTCTAGGCTGAAAAAAAGAACGTCAAGAACAGCTCAGAGACAGAATCTCTGCCCAACTTCCTGTACATGTCACAACCCCCTCTGCTTTCATTCAGAAATTTTAGGATAGATTGCTCTTGCTGAAAACAAGACTTCCCTGGTGCAAATAGTTTAGAGGTTCTCTTTACATTGACAATGCTCACAAACCTTGCCTGTTTGTTTCCTTCCCTCCCACTTATTCTTTCATTTCTATCCTTCTTATGGCTTCCTGGTATCACATTTCCCTTTTGCCTCCCCCTCTGGAAAAGGAGAACAAAGCACAGATGCAGTTATCTGGATACAAGCGAAGCTGCGTGGTTTCCACACTACCTCCTGGACACCTCGCCTGCCTTTCTCGAGGGGCTGTGGTTGGTGTAAAAGAGGCTCTAAGAGTTACTGTGGTTTCAGTGTGGCACAGATGCAAATCCAAACACTCATTTTCCACTGTACCCTTCCCTCCAAGTCACTGACCCTCTGCAAAATTTCAACCTCCTCCTCTTCCCACTGCCTTAACCTGATGTTCTGCAGTAAGTTCACATGCGTCTTCAATTCTCCCTTTTTGGATCTCCAATGTAAATTTTAACATTTTGGATCCTGAGGATCCAGTGTATGGCTTTGGTTTTATGATACGAGATTCATAAAAATTTTTTCTTCCACTCTATTGTCCAATTTTGGCTTTTCTATTTTCCCTCGTATCTTTGTAAGATTGCTTTCCAGATGTCTCTTCCAATGGCTCAACAACAGCTCTGCTATCTTCTAAGAACCTAAAAGCTCTCTGCTCTGCCTGCTTTAGAAAAATGTGTCTTTCCATCTCATTAACCAGCATCTGAAATCTGTAAAAACAGATGAAAAGGATATACAGAGGGCCTCCCAGAAAGTGAAAGTTCCCTGGCAATGAAGGCCCATTAGTGTTTTTCCTAACATAAAAGAGACACCCCAGCATTTAAAATGTACTGTTTTGTTTCACTTAGGGTGGAGCCAGACCTTAAAGCAAACTTACTTCTTAGTTGATTACAAGAATCAAAGAAGAGAACTGGGGAGAAAAGAAAAAAAGAAAAGAAAAAAATAGAGCATGACTCTTTCATCTCGGTATGTTTGTGAAACAACAAAACAAGGATCCTGCAAGATTCTCAGAGCTCCTGTGTTGCAAAGGGTCCCCCATTCACATGGGAAGGAAGGATCCCTTGTAACCTTTCTGGCTACTAAGCCGAGGTGGATAAAGCCACAAGGTGTCACTATTGCTAACATCACTCTCCACCTGCAGAATCAAATGTGATTATGCATAAGTACCTTAGATTCCATTTTTGTTTTTAAATAGGCTCATTGGGAAGGGTGCTTTCTAATCGGCAGTGTTAGATGCCTCCTTGAAACAGTGAGCTTAGCTTAGTTATTTAGTGAGACTCAGATTTCTAACCTGAAAATCAGATAGGAGATGACAAATATCTGGGTTTTCAGGATAATTGTTAGTCTTAAATTAGAATAAATAAACCTTGCTTTCTCAGTTTCATAGGCAGCACTTGGTAAGCACTCAACAAAGTTTAGCTCTCTTCACTTAGAAATATTGAGAAATGGTAGTGGGGGATGATAACTTTTTGATCTCTGTTGGAATTTACAGCTGTAAGAACATCATCAAATATAGATTTTCGTGGCTGTGCCACTAAAAAATGTTCAGGAAAAGCTAAACACCATAACTTCCTTTTACAGAGTCATAATACTAAAGTCTCTAAGAGGCTTTAACATTTAGAGTTTTTTACATGTATTGTATTACCAAGAAAAAACCTGTATACAAATATATTACAAAGGTAATAAAATGTTCTGTACAATAAAAGGTATTTTAACATTTTAAGAACTATGGCATATTGATACAAAGTTTAACTTTAAATAATTTAACAATGAGAACTTTTAAAAATCGTTTTCATCATTCCCTTTAAATTTGTTCATCATTAAGAAGCATATAAAAATTGGATTTTCTCTTCTATTGGAATCTGTATTCATTGTGCCAAGTATTTGTACATTGAGCCACAACCTTGCCCACTTTTTATTTTGAGACAGTGTTGCTAAGCTGCTATTTTACTCCCTCAACTTCCCAGAGTGCCGAGACTACAAGTGTATGGCACCACACTCAACCTAAATGCAGCAGTTACTTTAAAAAAAAAATACAGTTTTGAGCTGGGAATTTAGCTAAGTGGCACTGTACCTGCCTGGCAAGCACAGGGTCCTGAGTTCAATTCCTGATACTAAAAAAAAAATTTAAAAATTAGAAAATATATTTTTATCTTGTTTGTTAAAAGGGATAGTGGGAAAATGAGTGGGTTTTTTTTGCATGCATGAAAAAATGTAGATATGGTTACTTTTGAGATTTGATCTTATCCACTATTAAAGTGTTTGCTTTAAATTTTATGATATATTAGTTAAAATACTCATTTGACTAAGTCTAAAAAGGTACAAGCAATCCATACATTTACCCCTGACTACCTATTCCTAGGCTTATGATAAGTAGCATGAAATTTTCTATATATGTTGTATGAAAAAAATTCTAATTTCCCCCTTTCATATTCAACCTCAGGAAAAAAATCAGAAATCTTTCAGTGGAAACTTCATTAGAATCAAAGTACCCCTAATTCATAATCAACTCTGGCACAGAGATTAGGATCATAGAATTTCAAAAGTGAATTCAATAATTGGCATTATCTTCAATTGGAAAGAATTCTGCAAAGAATAAGGCCAAAAGAAGGTTCTCGAGATTTGGGCAATAGCTAGTCACTCCAAAGAGAAACCCACTTCAGATTCTTACCAAACCATCTAATCCACAGTGATTTTCCTCTGCTGGGATTAGATAATCAGGGATGTTTGGATTAGAGATTAATCAGAGCAAAGTCACATACGCAAATGTTGGTTTATTATTTTAACATTGTGCAGTTTACAGTGTTTCTTCTTTGACATTAATGAGTACAAAACAAACTTTATGAGGTAGGAAGGTTGGGTATTATCTGACTAAAAATCCTCTAAAAACCCCTTAGGGGTGCATAGGCCTCAAAAAAAAAAAAGTAATTTATTTTTCCAATGACATAGCCATTACAAGTTTTCCCTAATATTTGCTTGAAAGCAAATATCAGTTCATTTAACCATACATTAATATGTTATAAAAGAAATATAAAATTAGAAAAAACTCTTCTTACTTTAATGTTCTCCTTGCAGTTTTTTCTGGAGAAATGCAGTAGAACTATGAAGGTGGAATTCACACCACACCCACTATCAAGTCAGATCTTTCAGGGGAAGAAACAAAGAAAAAATAAAATTTCTTTTTCTTTTTTGTTTTCGTTTTGTTTGTTTTTGAAGACAAGGTTTCACAAGTAAGCGCAGGCTAGCCTTGAACTCATGGTCCTCTCCCTCGGGAGGTAGGATTAGAGGTATGCACCACCATGTTTATTTTAAATTTTCTCTAAGAAGCTTTAGTATTATAAAGAATCCTATTTGGTTTGGCTTAATCCACTGTTTCCCAAGTTTCTTTGTCCAAAGAATATGTTTATTATTTGTTAACACACAGATTGAGAAAATTTAGTCTAATTTAACTTCTGCACTGTACAGATGAGAAAATAGAAGCCCAGAAAGTCAGGTTTGCCTCTTGTAAGTGGCATTGCCAGTCGAGAACACTGCTGTGTTACAGTTGGCTTGTGCCAGCTCATGGGCACCAGTGATCCTAATCTCTTCTCAAGTTGGTACTGACAACATGAAATCAGCCACAGTGGGAATATTTCACCACAGAAACTGGCAAACACTTCAAGCCGTTTTACCCCAGCAAGCAGGTTTATCAGTACGCCACTTTAGAACCCAGGTGTCCAGATGTCCAGACCCACATTTCAGTGATTTTTTGAGTTTCTAAGGTACTTTGAACACATTTTGGTAGAGGAATGACAAAAACTAAGAACACTGTTACCACCATATATAAAAATATATATATATATACACATACATACATACATATACATATATTTATATGCACACATGTTTGACTGACCATAGCTAGTAAAGTTTCAAGATGGAAAATGAAGGTTTGCTGATTGATCAGTACCTCTTCCAGCTCATCTCTGATTCTTAGAGTACCTGAGTAGCTCAGGGGCCAGGACAAATTCAATGGCTCCATCTATTCCATAGCTGGCCTAGAGGGTTTGTTTTATAGACCCATGTAATGTTGAATGTAAGAGTTTTGTGACTTCCAGGTATTTGCCACTTGTTCTAAAAAGCCTAACTTGCACATGTATATACAAAATAATATATCATATAATCAACATATTAACCTCAGCAATACTGATATATATCTCCTGATATATGTTGATAGATATTCCAGCCATTACTGGAATACCTGATCCATGTCAAGCGCTGCATTAGGTGTTTCTAATTCCCAATCCTAGTCTTCCAAGGGAGAAAACTGAAATGCAACAAAGGGTACTAATGTTCCCACAGTCACACAACTCAGACCCATCTGCCAGACTTGACCTCGAACTTCCTCTTGAGCCATTCAGGCTCTGTTCTGTTAGATAAAAATGGGCAGAAGTGACCTGCCTTGCACAGGTATTCCTGGTTGAGAAAATATCCCTCACCCACAGAAAAAAACCCACTTCTTTTGGAGTCCCCTCTGCCAGTTTAAAAATCATACCTCTTGCAAACAGGATGGTGACAATGTGGGCACTGAATGCTTGCTAGAGGACTAGTACATAAACACTTGTTTAGACAGAGAGATTGCTGTACTTGCTTCTCGGGGACATCACAGATGTTTCTGCAAAGAATGGTTTGGGTGTTAAGCCAGAATGACAAGCTGCTTCATGCTTTTGGGAAATGGTTTCGAGTCATTTAAGTTGTTTCTGAACAGCAACAGCAAAATCTTTGAACTCTACAGAGGGACCACAGTGAAGTAGGAAAACCATGTAAGTGTGGGCTCTGGCCAGAATCTTATACCTTGAGCTTGTAAGGGGAGGCTATGGAGGTCCTCGGTCCTGGGACTAGAGAGTTGGGACACTGGTCTGCCTTCAACCCATGCTCTTGCTCTGCTCCCAACAACCCTGGACTCTAAGAACTAGTGTGGCAGAAAGACCAGCTAGATATCCCTGGCAGTGATAAAGCAGACCTGGTCACTCCAGCCACACAGTAACTTGCTTAATCCCACTTTTGTTTTGTTTGGGGGATAAAGCTCTGGAGCTACAAAATCTCTTTTGCATTTTTGCTTGGATATTCAATTTGTTCTCTCTATGGTCTACTAGTTGAGCTTCACATATATTTTTCATCCTGGAGATTTTATATATTTTGTTCACAAATTTGAATTTGATATTACAAACTCTGAACTTGAAATCATTCCCTATACTACTATTTAAATTTCAGATCAGATAGGTACCACAGATCCACAACAGATTAGAGTTCAGTCACTCATGGTCAAGGTTATAAAGTCAATATTTCATCATTTGAGAATAGATGACGTGTCATATAGTATGTTGTTTTATATCCTAGATTGCTTGTATCTAAAGACCCCTGTGCCAAATATCTAGTATCCTGGCAATAATATAAACTCTCAGGATCAGAATTCCCTGCTCAGGGAATCTGAAGGTTGCTTACAAGTGATTGCTTATTTGGAGCTCCATGTTCTGTACCATTTGATGACACTGGATTATTGTTCTGTGACTGGTGCTCAACTCAGCATTTGACCAAAATAACCAGTCTCAGATTGGTCTAGGGTTGTGTGCCATAAACAGTGGTGGCTGAGAGGAACATGGTGGCCGATGCAAGAAGTGGCTAAGACAAATCATCTGAGAATGGCACTAGAGCCCTTCCACCATTACAGCTGGCTGACGTTTGTGACCCAGCTCTGGATTGTTCTTACAGTGGATGGACCTCCCACTGAGCTATTCAATGGAGGTTGTCACCCTAATCCCAGTTACGGAAGTTAAAGGGCAAAAAAAGCAGAAAAATTTAGAGTTTGTGAAGATCAGATAATAAGTGGACAATTACTAAACAAAAAAATAAGTAAAATAGTAAATAGAATAGTAAGATCTACTACTCATTGGTGTTGTTAAATTGGATTGATGATCAAACTTATCTACATAACATTTTGTTTTAGATTCTAAAAGACACAACAGATTCAAAAATTAATTATAAAAAGGGAGGGAAAATACATCACAATATTTGTAGGTTCATTTGCATCAACCACAGCATCCAGTTAGCATTGCTTTATCAGAAGATGGTGGACTGCAAACATATCAATGAATCTTACTTATTAATTCTGTGAACAAATTTAGATGGTCAATGTTTTTCCTAAATTTTTGGATCAAAGTTGAGTATTAATAACTACATAGATAATTCAAAATAATTCATCATTTCATTAAAACCTCCCTCTCCCCAAAAGAAATCTTGTCTCTCTCTCTCAACCTGAAAGGTTTACTATATTTGCTTCAGTCACCTGTAACTGGAGGACTTTCAATATCTTGTTGCTTATGGAAGGGAGATGTTTCCCAATGGGACAACCAGACACAATCCAAGTCCTGTGTGCTTTCTCATTTTTCTCTTTTCTACTCCATGTTATGTTGTACCTCCAACAAAACCATTTTCTTCACTCTTTGCTAAATATAATTTGTTCTCCTGCCTCTGTGTCTCCATCCTTGTTTTTATTTCCAATTAGTAACCCCCTTTCTTCTAATTATAATTCTGAAGTTCTAGCCATCTTTACAAAGTCCAGCTAAAAATCACTTACTCTAGCCTCAAGAACAGAATATGACCTTGTCTGTCTGTGGTCATCTGAAAATGCTGTTTTCAATATTTTGTATGTAAGAATCACATGCAGAGCATGACAAAAATGTGTATTCCTAGGTCTTACTCCCAATGACTTTGATAAAGCATTTCTGGAGGATGACTCCATATTCTTCATTTTTAAAAGCACCACCAATTAATTCTGAAGCTCAGGCTAAGGTCCATTTCTCAAAAAGACTGTGTAAATTAGTAACCTAACACCTAGTATTTACTGTTTTGTTTTTTTATGTCTGATTTGTATCTGAAGAAACAAGTAACAACATCAAATATTTACAGAAAAAGTAAAATTTTGCTAATTTTGAACTCTAGTATTATTTATTCTGTAAACGGTAGCTGGCAATTGAAGTAGCAAGATTAGCTTTTCAAATCAAAGTTTCTCAAATCCCACCCTAAAGCACCTATTAAGTGAAAAGAATAATACTACATAATTTGACCTAAGTTAATGATCCTTACTCAAGCCTACTGACGAATCTTGGCCCTTGGTAAGGTTTTCACCATTCTCTCTAGAAAACCAATAAGGGTAATAGAATGCATTTTTCACAAAGCTTGTATTTTTCTTTTTAAACTTAAATATGGTGTTTTAATTGGGCATTATGTTGTTTCTGTTACTATAAATATCTCCTCCTACAGGAGATGGTAATAGTAAATGATGCTATTTTCAGCATCTTTATTTTAAAAAGTATTGCCTCTATTATGGACCCTGTATTTTATTTTTTAATTGTACTGATCAATGAAATTATAGTCTGAGAACTTTCTTAACTATGCATTAATTTTAACATCTTCTCTATTGCAAAGTGCTTCTCCTTTTCTCTAGGGCTCTGACATCTTGAGAAGAGAGCAGTAGCTGGTTCTTTGTATGATGTTTCAACAAAATCTTCTGCAGACAATGAGACAATCCCCTAAGGAAGAGCTTCATTTACTGAGGAGTGTTCTTATCTTCTAAAAGTCCACCTTCTTGGGGACATTCTGGACCTCCATTGAACAGCTTGATGTGGTGTCTTTTCAATTCTATCACCCTAAAAGTATTACTTTTTTATAAGATGATATTAGTGGCAGTATTTAAAACCCTTAGTTACTAAAATATAGTGGTAGACCCCCATGATGCAGCACAAAGAACAGGGATTTAAGTACTTGATTTATTTCATTTGTGTTAGTTCCTTGAGTTTATTATATTTTTCCCAAGGACTAAAAGTGTATTATTAATCCTCAAGCAGGATTCACTTGCCATAAAATGATAGTGCAACAAAGATACTTTGAGATGTTGTTCTTTTGAAATGGATGGAATCATACACTGTGTTATCTATACCTTACCTTTATCTGCTTAGGGGACATTAATTGTTGGTATTAATTGCTCATAGTTGAGACTAGATGCCAGCTAATTTACCAACATCTTAAGAGGTAGCCAAAAAGCCTAAACATCTGGCCAGAAGTATATGACAAACAACCATTGTCTTGGCTCCTGCACCTTCAGAAATATTTATGGTTTTTCATTAATCATACACCTAGCTCAACTTAGTGAACGATTGTTTTGCAGAGATGCTTAGAGTCTATTTTACTTAATTTTCTTTGTATTCAATTGTTCAATTAAACCCAGGAAGAAAAATAAGGTGTTCCTCTAGTGTTTATATAAAAAACATTTTTCTAAATGAGTTCCTGTATGGATATACATAGCATTTTATTAAAAAATTAATAGTTTTGGCCTGAAAAAAATCAAAGCACTATATATTAATTATCCAAGGTGGTAGTTTTATTTATGACCTCTTTGATACAGCCTTCACCTCAGTAGTCTCAATCCCAGAAGCTAAGAAGAAAATAGAAAAGGAGCTGAGTGTAGGTTTTCAACTGGAACAGTGGTTAATTACTTCTGTTCTACACTATTTGTGCTGTATGGTCAGTAACATGCTAATGAGTTTCGATCAAGTTACCTTTGCAAAACTAAATTACCGTAGCAAAATCCTATTGAGAAACAGGAACTAGGTTATACAAGGTGGGATATTCAATAAATATTATCTTGTTTTCAGAGAAAACATATGCATAACCCCTTTTTCCATCAGAAGTACTGATATGTATTACAGGGATATGATCCTGGGAATAAGTGGCTTAGAAGGAAGTGAAAGGATTAATAACAGGCTAAGCAACTGTAGCTCTAACATGTTTTGTGCAATCTGAAAGAAGCCCTTCAGAATGTTTTGCCCTAAACTTTGTTCCTTGTCGGTGTATTGTTGAGATGGGAAGGTGAATAGCCCAAGAGAAAAGGGTAGACTTAGAACAACATCTGGGAACACATATGTTCTCAGAACACAAATCTCTTAACAAAATAAAAGTATCTCATTGTCAAAGAATTTGGGAAACACTATGTGCTCTATTTCCCCACATCACATTGAAGATTTATTTAAAAGAAATATTCTTAAATTCCTATAATTCAAGAAATACCCCAAAACATTTAACTTTGTTAATATCTCTTGGAATTTTTTCTAACTAAATTCTTATTTCAAGAACTATCTTTTGGGCAGTGCCCAGGAGGAGGCTCCCCTGCCACCGTTCCACTGCTCCTAAGGCAGAGGAGGTGAGACAATCTCAGCGCCCAGGAGGAGGTTCCCCTGCCCACATTCCATCACTCCTAGAGCAGAGGAGGTGAGCCATGTGGGCACCACCAGCACCCCCAGCCCTCCATGGAAATGAGAAGACATGTAAACAAGCCTCAAAAACAGACTTCCAGATCACCCACAGCAACCCCAAAGGGAAACCAGATGGAACAATCTGATACTCAAGCACCTGGACTCTCTGAATTGGCAACAAAAAAGGATCTGGAAAAAATGAAATCAGAAATAATTTCTCAGATAACAACAAAGATTGTGCCCATAGTGCAAGACATGATTAATATATCTAGAGAGGGCACCGATATGAAAATAGAGGATCTGAGGAACATGATGGAGTCCCAACATAGGGAAAAAATGGAATCCATAAAACAGATGCAAACAGATTTCCAGGAGATTAAAAACTCCATTGCAAGTCTGCGCAGCAGAATGAACCAATGTGAGGACAGAATTTCACATATAGAAGATAAGATAACAATTAGTGACCAGGAAAAGAAAAATTGCTTCAAAATTGTAAGGGACCACGAGAAAGCAATCCAGCAGCTGCTAGACGATGCAAAGAAGAATAACATAAGACTGATTGGAGTCAATGAAGAAAGAGGAGAGAGTGAACATAAAAATACTGTTCACAGAAGTGATGGCAGAAAACTTTCCAAGCAGGGGAAAAGAACCTGACATACAGATAAGTGAGGCATATAGGACTCCAAAGAGCCTTGATCAAAAAAAATCTACACATAGGCATATAATAGTTAGGATTCCAGAAACCCAAAAGAAGAACAAAATTCTACAAGCAGTTAGAGAAAAGAAACAAATCACATACAAAGGAAAGCCCATCAGAATCACAGCAGACTTCTCAAGGCAAGAAGAGCTTGGAGTGATGTATTTCAAGTCCTAAAGGAAAACAGCCTCCAACCCAGATTGATGTATCCTGTAAAACTATCTTTCCAAATTGATGGAGAAATAAGATACTTTCATGATAAAGAGCACCTCAGGAACTTCATGAATACCAAACTGGCACTCCAAAAAATTTTAGACAATACCCTAGGAAAAGACAATGAGGATCACAACCCCAGGAAACCCAGCAGAATGAATCCACTGGTCATGACAAATTAAACGCAAAGGGGGAGAATCCAACAAAAAGAAAAAGTCATGACAAGGCTTTTAAAACTTTCAACTTCATCTCCCCAATGAGTGTATAATTCAATCTTGTTATTTTACTTATTAGTATTTTTCTGATTCTAGTGTTGCACACCTTTCCTTGTGCTGTACTGGCTATTTATCATCTTCTTGTGTCTACATTTTAATTGGGTTGTCTATTAATGAGCTGTAAGAGTTATTTATTTATTCTGGTCATAAGTTATATGCATTGTAAATATGGTCTGTTTAAGGACTATTTTTCATTTTAATGATGTCATTTAAAGTTCTAAATTTTGATGGAATCTCATTTATCAATTTTTTCTTCTATACATCATGTCTTTTGTATCCTAGGAAGTTCTTGCCTACCTTAAATTCATAAATATTTTGTCTTATAATTTCTTCTTAAAGTTGTATAGTTTTAGTCTTTCATATTTCGGTTCATAGATCCTTTCAAGTTATTTTTATGTATGGAAAAAAAGGGTTGAGGTTAATTTTTTATATACGGATACCAGGTATTCTAGTACCATTTGCTGAAAACACTATCTTTTCCTTTGCTCTTGAATTGAGTTTATATTCTATAAAATGTTAATGTTAAATAATCTTTCAAAACTCAGTGGACCTTATATGTGTGGTTCTCTTTCTAGATTCTCTGTTTCATTCCAATGATCTATATGTCTTTCCTTACACCAACAGTGTCTTGATTACTGTAGCTTTAGAGGAAGTCTTAAAATTAGGTACTAAACATCTTCCAAGGATGGTTTTTCTTTTTACTTTTCTAGGTCCTTTGTACTCCTACATAACTTTTAAATTTCAATATCCAATTCTTCATTTATAGCAAGTATACACAGACCTGAATTTTTATATATACCTTGTGTTTTCTAATCCTGTTAAATTCAAATACAAGTTCTAGGGGTTCCTAGAGGTTTCTTAGTATTTTCTCTGTAGATAATCATTTCATCTACATATAAAGATTTTGCTTCTACCTTGCCAATCGTATCCTGATTGTGTCATTTTATTGCCAGAGTAGTTTGATTTAGGCCTATGTTTCAAAGTTTAATGGACAGATGAAGAGTAGGCATATCTGCCCTTGCTCCCCATCTTAGGGAGAAAACATTGTATCTTCTCCATTCATATAAAGCATTTTTGCTGGAAGTATGTCTTTAATCTGTTGAGAAGGTTCTGTTCTACTTCTAGTCTCCTGATAGCTTTTACCATGAACAGCTATAGAATTTAGTCCATTACTTTTTCTCCAACTACTGACAGGATCATATGGCTTTTTCTTTTCCTCTATTAAAATGATGACTTTTGGGGGTGGATCTTCCAATGCTGAACCAACACTGCCATCCCTATAATAAACCCACTTTCTACATACTGCCAGATCTGACTTCGAATAGTTTGTTTTGTTAAACAAATTTCTATCTATGTTCATACACTTTTCTTCTATTATCTTTATCCAGTTTTAGGATTGGCACAATGTTGAGTTCCTAAAATGAGGGGAGAAGTGTTCCTTTTTTTTTCTGCTTTAAATGTTTGATATAATTTAAAGTTAAATTATAAAGTTAAAGTGTTTATGAGCCTGTTGTTGTCATATAGGTAGGTTTTCAAGCTAGGAATATACTTTTTTTAATAGGTGCTATTCAAATTATTTATTTCCTCCAGAGTTAGTTTCATTAATTTGTTTTCCAAGGTACTTCTTTGAAGTTGTCAAATTTATTTCAAAACAGATTTTTGCAATATGCTCTCTATATCCTTTGAAATTCTGTAAAATCTGTGGTAATGTCTCCTAGATCTCGATATTGTAATTTTTGTTTTGTTTTGTTTTTTGGTACCAGGGATCGAACTCGGATCCTTGTGCTTGCGTATCAGGCAGTGAAACCACTGAGCTAAATCCCCGGCCCCTGATATTGTAATTTTTAAAATGTATAATCAATATTGTGTAATAGGAAGTAAAGGTCTATAGGAGTAGGGGAATTGGGAGAGGTAGGGGAAAGGCAAGAAGGGAAAAGAAAAAAATATGAGAAAAGGAAAAAAATGGAAACAATGTCTTTGCAAACAGGGAAGGGTGGAGGGGGTGAAGGGAAGGTAGGGGAAGGGGAAAAAAATAAGAGCCAAGATACTCACGTAATGGTACAAGATCCCAATGATGTATGTAACTGTATTTCATACCTAAAATGTACCAATAAACTTAATGGGATTAAAAAAAAGTACTGTCTGTTGGGAGCCATTCTAATAACTTTGGGCAAAAAAAAAATCATTTCACAATTACATTATGATTAGGGCTGTATGAGGCCTAGTCTTCTTTCAGGCTAGGAACTGATTTCCAGGGTCTCTGTGGAGTTTTTCATTATGGTACTTTTAGTGTGCAATGAGGTTCACAGTAGCTCCAAACTGCAAACAACAGAACTGATTTCAGTAAAAACTATACTTATATAATGTAATATTATACTGCAATGAATTTGAAAAATTATTCCTACATACAGCAGTGATTGAGTGTCAAAGGCATACTGATGCGTAAAAGAGACCAGACATAAAGAGAATATTTATCTAAATTAAAAAATTTGTAAAATTAATCACTAATAATTTAAGTAAGAATATTAGTTACCTTGGGGCTAGTGACTAGCAGTAGAGTATGGGATCTTATGGGTGGTGATAATATTCTATTCTTTATCCACGTTGTGGATAAAGATACATACATGATTGTGTTTATTTGTCAAAGTGTGTGAACTGTACTCTTAAAGTTTGTACCCTTTTTCATAGATAAATTGAAGCTAAAAACTGTTAACTGTGGGCTGGGAATTTAGCTCAGTGGCACCACGCCTGCCTAGCTAAGCGTAAGATCCTGATTTTGATCCCTGGTACCAGAAAAAAAAACCAAAAACTGTTTACCAAAAAAACTAAGTTACTTCTCTGATATTATCTATCTTGTCTTAACATGCATCTTTACTTTGTAAAAAACACACACTCTCATTCAGCCTCAGGTTTCTCATCTGTAAAATGAATAAGAATATCTGCCTGCCCTTTGCTCCTCAAACTATAGTGGAAATAAAATATCTCAATGATTAATATTATAATCAAATTGAGAGATATGATCTTAGACTGTGATATCATTTAAAAACTCACACACATTTAGTTGATTGTGAATGATCCACTGCCTAATCATCCAGTCCATGAGTGTTGCAAACTTGAGTTTTTCTCTTCTAAACTGTGTACCCATAGGAGGACTTTAGGCAGAAGGGACCTTTCCAATTCGGCACAAGGGGAAGAAGGAATTGGTTACGACCATTTTTGCACAAGTTGATTAACAAAGAGAGGATGAGATCAGCTTTCTGTCTCTGTGTTATGAAGCAGCCAGTGGCAGCAGGGTTTTACTCTCCTCTGTTGTATTTAAAAGGACGATGGCAAAGATAATAATCCATGTGGTAGCTCTCAGAGAGGTGACCTACCAAACATCTTACCAACAAGGTCAGCTTACTGCTAGAGGCAACAAGATTGAGGGCAAGTATAATGGCAGTGGAAATGTGGAGACCAAGTGGAGGATTTGGGAGAAATTACTGCATAAAGGAATACTCAGTATAACTAGAATCGCCACAGTGTGTTTGAGAACAAATTTAAGAACTTTGGTATCCAACTTTGTCTCTTTTCCTCTCCATTCTGTTAACATTTCCCTGGAGCCTTTTGTATCATTAAAAAAAGAAAAGCAAAGAAATGGGTAATCTCCTAGGTCCTTCCCAGCTCTGACAGCCGATGACTAATCCTTACATGTGAGTGCAGCCTTTTATACTGTATGTAATACCACATTGCCTATGGGGAGAAAATCAGGCTGTAGCATAGAATTATGAATTTGACCTTCGAAATTTAAACTGTTTTGATTGCATTTTTACTGTCTTCCTAAGGGAACAGTTCCCATTGCTTTTGTATTTGGAAACTAAACATAGTTCTTAAAGTGAATTGGTAAAAATGACTATTATCCATCATTCAACTCTGAGGTCTGTCTCAAGGGCTGGTTAGAGGGCAGGCAGCTATTTTGAGGTGGAGGGAATGAAGCAGGAGAGGAAGTTTATTATGCCAAGTACAGTGCCCACTAAAAATCTCCTGAAACCCAGCTTCTTGAGCTCAGTGGGATTTGGAACCACTTGGTGTTTGAAATAATTCACTCTTGCCTAAAAGTATAGAAAAATCTTTCCAATTTTCTCCTGTGAAATATCACCAGCTGTCCAGTAATTGTTAACAAATCAGTATTTGGATGAATTATATTTTTAAAAAGAATCAGCAAGGTTCAGCTTTCATTGGTCTTAAGGCTTTGTGACTTTATGTTTGCAGTCAATTTGAAAAGAAGTTTGGGATATCTGTTAAACTTTGAACCCGGTACGATTCAGCCATTTCTCTTTTTGAGACTACAAATTGTTCCATATGTTTTCATTAAAAGCCCATAAATTGGCTCCTAGGAAAAATGTAACCCATATCTGTATTTCCAAATCCCTTCATAAGTAAATCTGGGGTTTTTTTGACCCATAAATTAAACTCAGCAACAGCTCCAAAGTCTACCTTTAGACAGAACCTTGGAGAATTCTTAGTTCCAAATGGCTTATGTTTCTTGAAGGCTATTTGAATCATGTGGGATCTACCTAAGGCTGGGAATTTCCATAGTTTTCTTTAAAAATGACATTTACCTCAAGCACTCTGTGAAATGTAGATGTGGACAGAAAGAGTTTAATGAATTCATCAGCTTTTATTGCCAATGGAGCTTCCAATGGCAAGAAAATAAATATATAAGATATAACATGACACATTATGCCACCGTGGAAAAGATCTATTTCTTTTTGTTTTTAAATGATTTCTTGGGAAAGTAAGTTCAGCCCACTTTGGAGGGTCAGCAATATATTGTATTGTCTGGCTAAGTTTCTAGGAAGAAGCTGCTAGAACAGATTTTGAGAGTAGGAAGCTTAGTCCACATCTTAAAAAATATTTCTTTGATGGGTGAAGGAAGTAAGATTAAGCAGAGAGAGCGATAAATTGAACTATGATGTACTCACAACAAAGACTTCAACTATGGAGCTGGAATGGGCTTTCAGATTTGTCCCAGACTAAAGCACAAGAGCCAGGTCTTTGTATTCCTTCTCTCCAGCTGACTTATCACTGAAGGAGTCCTGGGGAAAGGGCTTTTATACTTACGTGACACAGAACTCTTGACCAGGAGAAATTTCTGGTAAGCAATTCAGTTATGTGCTAATAGCAGACAACAGTCCTGACAGATGAGGAATGAATGTCCCAGTCTGGAAGGGAGAATCTAGCCTTCAAACAAAAGCATCCACTATAGTTCACCTTTTGTGTTGTTTAGATCTACATGCTCATATAAGAAGTGCAATCAATCAGGGAAAAGTTTCTACAGGATTCTGATTGATCTCTTTTCTTCAGGGAATTTAAAAGAACATTAATGAGATGAAGTTTAGTCCTTGCTTCTGCAGTTAATTTAACAAACATCTATACCTTCCTACTTTCTCCTGCGGTGGATCTGTCTTCTACAAGACAGTATGATGCAAGCTGACAAGAACAGAAAACAAACAAGGACTAGAGAGAGCTGAATCTTGGGCTGATCTAAGCTGCTCTGGGCAGCAAAGACAAAAGCACCAAGGACATCCAGTGTTTATTCATTACAAGCGTGGGAAGGAGGGGAGCAGGATTGAGCTTGGACACTTGCTGATAGTGGGTCTCACAGGCAGGACTCTGAAAGGCAGGAACTATCATGTCTTTTCAGAAGAAAACAAATGGGTAGTTCAGAGGGAAAGAATTTATTTGGAGTTAAATTGACCTTGGCTGGAAGTGAACTCAGCCAAGCCCTACTACTTCTTGGACTAAGACTTAAGTCTTGGTAGTAGCCATTAACAGAGGAGCTATACTCGCCTCACTCTGCTATCTGTCATGCTCATTTGAGTCATGTAAAGCTTCACTCAGACTCCTAGAATAATATAGTCTAATTGTGGAGGAGCAAGAAGCTTGTGCCACTTATATCCTGCTAACACCAGGCAGAAGTGTCTGATATACACTAGCCAATGCTTTTGTTGAGCCTGGTTCCTGGATAGGGAAGGACAGATGTCACATCTGGGGGATGAGGATTGCTGCTCTGCTAAGTGGCCCACCAAGATTGCAAACTCAGCCCCAAAACAAAATCAGAAAAACAAAGTTTAGTGGAAGGAAGATACTTTACAAAGATACTTTGTAAAGAGAAAAGTGAAGGAAGAAGAAAGGAGAAGATAGATAGCTACCCTGATAAGAAAGAATCAGGGTAGGGGACTCCGGAAAGATGGAAGACCCATAGGCTCTTTCTTTCCAGCTACTTTTTTTTTTGGGGGGGGGTCAGAGATTCTTGCTCCCCCCACACACCTGGAACTTGCCATAACTGGATTGGCTTCCACTCTCTGCCTAATGTCATTTCTTCTGGTGGTCTATGTGCAGCTTTTTCTATTTGTTTATTTGTCCTTGACTTACATTTTAAGGACTTAACTATTGGGTGGATGGTGGGTTGGCAAGGGGGTACCTTATTCATGATTGCTTAGAGTTAGTAAGGGTGTGTGTGGATATCTATTGTACTCTATAGTGACTCTAGAGTGAATAATATAGTGATTCTAGAGTAAATATACATGTATATATAGGTATATGTTAGTGCATAGGTGTGAGTATATACTGCCTTAAAATTAGCTCCGCTGGGTGTGGTGGTGCATGCCTGTAATCCCAGCACTTGGGAGGCTGAGGCAGGAGGATCACTGCAAGTTGGAGGCTAGCCTCAGCTACATAGTGAGTTCAAGGCCAGCCTGAACTGCATAGTGAGACGCTGTCTCAAAAAAAAAAAAAAAAAAAGTACCACACCCTCGCTTTTCTTATATTTTATAGAAGCCAGGCAGCTTATCATTTGTGCACTTGGCTTTCTCTCTGAGTCCTGACTCTCAGCTCTTTTTTTGGTTTCTTAATGTAAATTCCAAGGCCATCTGGTGTCTTTCTTAATCTGATTTTTCTTTGTTTCTACCCTCATCCTTGTCTTGTTTTTCAGAAGAATCTCTCAAGTAAAGTTTGTTTTTAACTCCTTCTAGTCAGGATTAGCTAGAGGACCCAGGGAAGCCCCTATTCTATTATTTTCCCTGTCTACAGATCCCTGACCTACACGTTTTTGGTCTAGGTAGCTTAATTATACATGAAGACTTTCTATACATGAAGGGTCTGGGCCTCTTGTTACTGTACTTTTTCACATTGTAGTTGTTGTACATATCCATTTATCATCCAAATTGTACAGGGCAATACCAGAGATATACTAGTGGATTGGGTTTGTGTAGGCTTCTGGTCCCAGTAGGGACCAGATTATCAGGGTCAGTTACTTCCATGAGGACAGTAATTCTTTCTCTGGCTTGTTGTCCTTTGGTGTAAAGAGTCTGTAATGATCAGATGGCATCCATAATTTAAAGCTTGATAGAACTCCTGTGCCCATGGTGGGCACATTATTCATGTAGGATCTAGCAACTTTAAAACAAAAATGTCCAGAGATGAGAGGCATAACTTCTTTAAGTAGGTCCTTAGGAGCAGAGTTCTCTTCTTCTACCACTTGTCTTCCTGCCCCATAATCTACCTTTTGGAAACATAGAAGTATATAGAAATAACTGATTTAAGGTATACTGTATTTTCAGTGCCATCTTCGAGCTGGTGCTTCATCTGTTCTGTCAATGGTCATCTACCTATCACTCTGTCCAGCTAGTGGCTTCTATGTGTACACGAATCCCATGATCATGTAGTCATGCTATGATTCTGCTGTTTATTTTTTCCACCAAGATTCTTGATATTTGACTTTTTATGAGAAGTGAAAGAGGTGTTTTCCAAGAAGTCAATCTGCAGGATATTTCAGAAAGACCCACAGTATCCAGAAGCACATGAATTTATAAAAAATGAAAGAAAATAAAGTAATAAAGAAGAAAGGGAATGAAGAAAGAAATGATAAAAGTAGTAGCTCAACAATTTGGAGTATTCAGGGGCATTTCAAATGGACCCCCAGAAAACAAGGTTAATGAACAACTTTTGGGGTTGTCAAGAAAGTTTTGTTACCAGTGGTGGTTGTGTGGCTCTCCCTACCCCTCACTTGCTCTCATCCACCTCCTCTTCCTCTTCCTTCTTCTCCTCTCTAATCTATACTTACCATGTTGAGAAAATTAAGAAACTAGGCTTTAAAGAAAAGAGACAAAGCTGTGATCACTGAGCCTGCTCTTTGCTACTCAGGATGCACTGCTGGTGAAGGCATGCTTCTTCTTCCCTGGAAAAATGGTCTTGGGAAACAAACCAGGAGACCCATCCTGAAAGTCAGCTGATGACCATCCTTACATCCGTAAACTTGTAACACAATTTCATTTTTTTCTGATTTGCCATACTAGTAAGGAAGACAAGAGCCCTGGTCAACACCTTTGGCGTTTCTCACACAATATCATTTTGTCCATGGAAAAATAAATGTAATGGTTCTAAGGCACCAGTGAACATATGAAGCACCTAAGAATGTTTTAATTCCCAGAACTACCTTCAAAAATTCTGATTAAGTGAATTTAACCTTCACATTTGCAGCACGGAAAGAACTCCAAATGGTTCATCTAGAGATCCTTGGAAACAATACCTTGAGAAATATAAATCCAGTGGACTCTCTTGAAAGGCACTGACCAACTGATGTTCATACTTTGTGGCATTCTTGGCCATTAAGGAAGTTACAATGGTAATAATTCCTGGTGAGATGCATTCTGTGCATTCTGTGGTGTGTTTTAGAAGCTGCATGCTTTTCAAGGGATAGGAAGATTTCTCATCCAACTGACATAAATAAAGGTATGGGACTTATTGAATTTCCTTTTATTCTGTTCACTGAATGAAAGGCACCCATCAGCGGCACAAAGAATTGGTTGAGGACATTTGAAATGATTCAAATAATACCTGGGTGGCTTGATTTGAACTCTGACTTCTCATTTAGGCATGCTGATAACTCTAAAGACATTGTGCCACTCCATAAGTTAGACTGCCAAGCAACTAACCATGAAATAGGAAAGAATTTCAAAACAAGTTTTGAAAAATGAAATGTGAAAAATAAATTGATTTATTCTATTTAGTCACTTTGTGTTGACAGAGAAACTTCCATCTGAACATCTGAATATAACATTCATGAGATCTTTTTAATACTACATATGGCCTTTATTTTTGGAATTTTTTATTAAATTAAATCCTTTTCCTCTCTATTTTTCAAAGTTTTTTTTCCTAAAATACCTATATTAGGTGCTGTATATATCAAATAAGAAAATTCAATGAAAGCATTTTGAAAATGTAAAGTACAGTGTTCTTATGAAATGACTACCATAACACAGGGTTGCGAAATGATTTTTTCACTACAGTGTACAGGCCACTGCTACATCAGTATCTGTTCCCTTTTCACTGTTCTCAGCATGGTTCTCAGCAGGCAAACTGAAGGCACTTGATGTGCTATTTGACCACTGATCCCCAAATCCACATTTATTATTTATGGTCCTTTCACTAACAGCTTATAAAATCAGTTCTTACTACCATTACTTATAGTTCAAACACATCTCATAATGACTGTCCAAAAATTGGATGCTTCAAGATTGGAAATATGACATCAACACTCTTCTTCTTTTTTCTCTTTTAAATGATAGAAATTGCTTTTGACCTTGCATCTTCTTTTCTAAGAAGCCTGAATGTGACTCCAAAATCCTTCATAATGTATATTACAGGACTTTTTACCAGTCAATTGGATGCTCTACCAATCAGTCAAAACTCAGGATGACATCTTTACGGTCCTCCTAAATACCAATTTTAAATTATACATACATCTGAGCTTTGGGGGATGGGGAGGGGAAAATACTTATAGTTATTATAATGTAATAAAACTGTCCAGTGCCACCCTAGGCTCAAAATTTAATATGTTGTGAAATCCATTTTCTCTTTTGCATCGTAACTTATTTGAACCACATGCTCTCTGAGGTACCTGCTGCCAGTTATGAAGATTGGCAACTTGGTGAATGGAAGCCTACCAACCAATCAGAATCTGGTTAGGTTTTCAGCATTCAGAACAATCCAATAAAAATATGCTTCTTTTTCATTCGTCTACCAGAAAATGAACATTTAATGTGACATAGTCTCTAGATGGTTGCAATGATCTTGTATTTACAAATTCTTGGTCATTCTCTAAATTTTACAGTCCTCTGTGAGGAGACCAATTTTTTTAAGTACTATATATTTTACTGGTTATAATAGAGGTAGCTAAGTATTGACTGTGTAAATTATATTGGAAGGGGCTATAGCATGACTCAATTTTACTGTAACCATTTTCTGGGTGCCATAAAAATGACATCTTGAATTAGTAAATGTATCTATCCCTCATCTCCAGGTCCAAGCAAAACCTTATACTAGCTCTCATTTTAAGAGGCTTTCCGCAATTATATCATTTGTCTAAATCAGAAACCTCCTAATAACAATCCAATCAACCAAAGATGACGTGGTTGGCAAAACCCAGAAAGTTAGCTGTTCCTCTGTGTCCTGTTGGAGCCCTGAGCTGCAGGATGAGTTCCATAATCCCATTAGGAAAGAAGCTGAAAAGCCACCCACTGGGCCATCTGGTGGCTTCATTACCCTCCAACAGACCTACTGGTTACACTGAGGATCGTGTGTGTATTAACGACATACCCATCGCTGGGACAAGATACCTAACCTGCAATTTAAAGGAAGGAGATTTATTTTGGCTTAGAGTTTCAGAGGTCTCAGTCCAGGCACGGTTGGCCAGCTCCAAGACAGACCCAGAATGGTGGAGTAGCATGGCTGAGGAAATTGCTCAACCTGTGGCAGCCAGGAAGGAGGGAGAGATGGGGGTTGTGAACAAGAATACACCCTTCCAGGTCATGGCCTCTACTGGCCTGCCTCCTTTGACAAGGCCCCACCTCCCATAAGTACATTCAGTTATAAACTCATCAGTGGATAAATCCACTGATTAATGTAGTACTCCCATAATCTAGTCACCTTCTACACACAGGAGACTTAGAGGGCACATTTTAGGTCTAAACTGTAATAGTATGTGATAAAGGACTGGAAAGCTTTATTGTGGAGAAAAATAGCATCCTCCATGAGAAGCTGCAGTGCACTGGGTAAACATGGCTGATAATTGTTATGACATGAACACGCATCTGCGGTGGTCAAATGGAAAGGTGTGACTATTCAGAACTGTGTTTTAACTTCTGGACTAAAGTGCTGTGGGAAATGGTAGAATTCAGCTATCTAGTTGTAAGAATAAATCACAAGAAGTTTGTTAACTAAGAAAATTAAGTCGTTTCTGGGAAATTCCACAAGTCTGTTTGTTAAAAGAATGCCAGAAAACTTTAAGAGACCTTATAGAAGTCTCAGGGGAGAAAAACAGGTTTTCCTAGTTTTCTTATTTACCATTGCCCCGGATCAGAGGACCACGACCCAATGACTCTACGGGTGGTGAGAGAGATATGACTCACTATGCACATCTGTGATGTTTGTGGGCCAGTGGGCTTGATTTTGGCTAAAGTCGTCCTGCTCTCTTGATACTATCTGATAAGAAGAGGGCTGCAGTGTGCTCTTTGATGTACGAGATTGGTGAATGGAAACAGGGGACTTGTGAATTCGCCTGTAGCTTTTATGAGTCACTTAAAGTCACTTGTCACCAGAGGTTAAAATCAGAAAGACGATAGCCAGAATAACTAAGCTGCTTTCCTACATGTATAAAAGCCTTGCTTCTTTCCTTTGTGATGGTCGAATAATGCCAGAGAAAGTAAACTGCTGCTCGTCCCCCAGGCTGTCTCCTTGTCTTTCTTTAAAAGTCGGTGCTTTCCGGGGTTCCAGGTCTCCCTCTAGAGAGATCACCCACAAAGTGCAAGTAAGAAGTAATTTAAACTGGTTTCCATCTGCCATCAGCCTCTCATAGATACTCAGGAGCGTAGGCTTGTGCAGGGAGAACCTCTGAAGCCATATGCTCTCTTCTTGTTGCCGTTTCTTCTTTTCTTCCCTTCTTTCTCTGCCCTTCACTTTCTCCATTTTAAGCACCGTGCAGACTGACGACCTGAGACAGGGCTCAGTTGTTTTCTACAGCTTTCAAAGTGTTTACATTCCTGGCATTTCCCTAAATATTGAGCAAGAAGAACATCTACATACAGCTCATGGTGAAGAAGACAAATTGTTCATTACGAAAGGGGCTATTCCCTTACCCGCAGATTTCACCATGTTATCTTTTCAAGCCCATTGTTTCTAGGTAAAAAGCCTATTTGATTTGTATCTTACTGGAGACTCAACAATGTATTAATTTTATACATATTTTATCAGAGAAATATTCTTGGAATTTGTGTGGCATGTGAGAATACACAAAATGTCCTCCGATGTGTGATGGTGTCAAGGAGTATTAATCCAATAGTACAAGAAAATTAGAGGAAAATATGAGAACAAGCAGAAAACTTTTCTGTTTTCTTTATGAATCGCTCTTAGGGTCCCTGTCTCCTTTCATTCTACATGATATGTAAATTTTAAACTACCTGGACTTTTCAAAAAGTCAATTCAAAACGTCAATCAGAGGATGATTTTGTAGGTGAAGGAGTTAGACATGCAAAAGTAGTTGCCTCTCTAACCTCACTTCTTAATGAATGTATTTTGTCATAGTGATACTTATCATAATCAAAAGAAGGTAAAAGGTCTATAAAATATCTCTGAAACTGTTCTCCTTTGGTTGAAGGTGGACTGGACTGACTGGGACATTCTGCTGCAATGTCTAAAAAGTGGACATCTGAATCATCTCTAATACCTATAATAATATCTACTACTTTTTGAACCTTTAATATTTATTCTAAAATTTGGGGATTTTTCCACATAAATAAGTGAACATGAAAAAAAAATATGAGGATTTAGCTCAGTGGTTCCAGCACCTGCCTTGCAAGCGCAAGATCCTGAGTTCGATCCCTGGTACCAAAAAAAGAAAAAACAAATTATTCTAAAAGAGCAATCAAACATCTTTAATTGGAAAGCAAGATATCTTCTATATGATCCTGAAAGCCAAAAGTGATGCAGCTAGGAGAGGCATGTAAGCTATCTTTCATAATCAGACTGGGTATCCAAAAAGTCTGGAGACCTCCTGTTGTGCCAGGCTAACCTTTTCATTCCTGGAAGTGAAGAGGGGATGGAGAAGTCTGGGGTGGGCACCTGGCAGTGCAACTTACTCAGTGCTCTGGGCAGCCGCTATTTACAAACCACTACAGAAGTATGCTAGTGATTCAGTGACCACTAAGGCCATGTTCACTGTGTAAAATCTGCACTGGGCATAATCTAGGGGAGGAGAGAAAGAGGTCATAGCAGCAGGAACATTTCTCATTCCTTTTGGGGATAAGGAAAAGGGTAGAGGTGGTGCCGGGCTTGAGCCCTTCATTCCCAATCCTTAGCACCGTTTTTACTTCTAGCCTCTGATTGCGGAGGGCCTGGAAGATGTGTCTGGCTTGGTAGCTTTATGACAGGTGCTGACCTTGGAGGCCTTTCTGGGGGTTGCACTGATGTGCCACCTGCTACAGGGTCGGTGGCATCAGGAACAGGAGCCAGGCTGATGAGGATAAATGATTGCAGTGCTTGGCCCTGGAAAAGAGACTGGAACAACTGAACGACAGTGCAGGTGTCTGAGAAGTTAGACTAGTTCAGCCACAAGTGCTGCCACAATTGATCTAGAAAAGGAGCCAAGAAAAGTTATGGGCAAGCTACAACTTGAATGTAAATGTTGAAGTAGCTACTCACTCGTAGGAAGATCATCATACAATGGAAGATAAGTTCTCCATTATAATGAAGCCATGTGGATAATAATACCTAATGCATATTTTCTAGTTTACAACAGGTGTTACCATCACAAGGCAGCAAGTTGGATACTCTTTTACATTTAGCCAATTAGGTCATTGATGCTCAGACAAGCCTTGTGATCATCTAGATAGTTGGAGCATCTATTCATGTTAAATGCTTTTTATGTCATATATTGGAACTCTTCAGAAATTATGTTTCTCCTTTCTTCCTCCTAGGTTTGATGATTTGTCGTAATACAAAATGAAAAATAGCAGTTCCTTTCCACTTTTAATTCTTAAAATTCTCTCTGAAGAGTATTAAATATACCTTATTTATAATCTGTGGACCATATAGTTATCTTTGAGCTGGAGAGAAGAGAATATGATTATATTTTTATTTTTTCCATGGAAAGTTAAGTACCATTTATACAGGAAGGAAATGAACAATCATGTTTGGAGGGCATGGTAGATATATCCAAAATAATTTCTTTATCATTTATTCTCCATCATCTGAAGAAACAACACCCAAAGTCCTTGGCTAATCTTTTCCTATACTGAATGAACTTGAAGCTAGCTACATTTGACAAACACATAATTTCAAATAGTGGTATCTTTTTGCAGCATGAGCTGAAAATCTGAGAATGAAGGTGCATCTATTATAGTTTCTCTGTTAGGCAGAAGTAGAACTTGATTATTAGGTAGGAAAAGTCAGCATTAAACTAGGGACTACAGCTATGACAATTCATGCTGTTCAAAAAGAGCTGGGTCTCTGCTTTTTCCACCAGCTCCTTCTGGAACTGCCACTTTTACCAAACTCTACATTTAACTGGGCAAGAGGTTGCCTGTGGGAGTGGAATCAAGTCATTCTGCTTAGGAAACCAGTCTCAGAAGTGTTTACATCTGTGGTCTCAGGTTTATAATCAATTCAACATCCTTGATCAATACCAAGTCTTACTCCTGAACAGCTTTCCTCCTGAACTGTCTACTTCATATAGAACCATATGTGCATGGTGCCCTTTGGCTCTACTAAAAAGTTGCTTTAGATGCTTACATGTCAACTAGAATCAGAAAATCAGACAAGACACCTTGAAGAGGCTGTGTCAAGCATCAGGTTTCTCAGAAGGCATGAAAGGATATATTCATGTTTATTTTTCTGCCACAAGGTTTCTGCATATCATCCTCATCCATCATTTTGCTTTTCTGTACATAAAATGAAGAGGTGCCTTTGTATTTAAAGTCAATAATATTGAAGAATTGTCATAATCCCAGGCCTATCTGACAGTGAATCAATGATGATTATTTAAGTGCCCAGCCGTCTTCTCTGACTCTGTGGTTGGGAATAAGAACACTTGATTTTTTGACTACAGCAGTCAGTTCAGAAGATTTCCTCCAACTCTAAAACTAGATGTCAAGAACACACAGTTCTCCTAACACATAAGCACAGTCTCTTGATTCTCTGGATTTTAAACTCAGCTCCTCAGTGATTTTAATTACCTGAGAGCACTGACCAAGATAGATAGCTGAACACCTACAAAAAAGCGTAAGTAAATAATAAACTGGAGAAAACTTGTGAGACATTTTGAGAGATGTGGCAAAAAAAAAATCAAATAAAATTCTCTAAACCTTCAGGGCACAGTAATTATATGCAAAATGGAAAAATGAATAAATTAATGATGTGAAATCAGGAAGAGATCATGTCATGGCCTCAGATTTAAGGATAGATAACCAGTTACCCATTGGTAGTAGACTGAATAATACTCCCCCAACAATATTCATGCCCTAATACCCAGAACCCATGAATGTTATAATATGAGCAAAAGAGGACTTTGGAGATGTAGAGAAGGGTCTTTAAATGGGGAGATTATCCTGTGTTATCCAAGTAGGGCAAACCTGCAAACAAATATATCCTTTGTATGTGGGATAATGTTTAAGAGGAAGCAAAGAAGTCATCTTACTACAGAAGAAGCGATGGGAGTGACAGGACTGACCACAAGCCAAGGAATCCCAGCAGCCACCAGAAGCTGAAAGAGGCAAGGAACAGATTCATACCTTCCAAATTTCTGGCCTGCAGAACCGTGAGAGAATAAACTGCTGTTGCTTTAAGCCTCCCAACTTTGTGATAATGTGTTATAGCATCTGAGGTAGCTAATCTACTTTCCACACATCCACCAAAATAAGGAGGCCAGATACACACCTACCAGGCATCCATTTCAGGTTAATGACCAAAAAGAACTGCAGGACACTCTCAAGAAACTTCAAGTGGCTTTCCATCCTTGGGTCTCTCTTTTGCTTCTCATTCTCCTTTATAAAAATCAGAGTATTAACTTCTTTTATCAGCTGGGTGGCTGACTCGGACCAGTTTATCAGTAGCACCACAGACCAGAGAATAACAGTTACAGGTCCTGAGTTTATAGGGAACTCCAGTTAGACAAAGCCAGACAAATGACTCCATTGTAAGTAAAGACAAATATATATTCTCCAATATATTATACTAAGGATCAGGAGAGCTAAAATCTAATGTTCTTTTCTAATGATGTTCTATGTCTACTTAGAAAATGACTTTTTTAGGTCTTGATTTCCTCATTTGCAGGCAGTGGAACCACTGAGCTAAATCCCTGGCACTAGCACTGAGTTGAAATTAAAATAAAGCTCAATTTTCTGACATACAGAGGTTTTGATCACCTGTATGTGTATTAGACATCTCACTACACAAATCACAAATGCCTAGAATCTTACATAGAGGATCGTGTGTGTGTGTGTGTGTGTGTGTGTGTGTGTGTGTAATATTTTTCTGCCTATTTAAGAACTTCTGGATGAAATAATGTAACATATTAAAGCAATGGGTCAATTTTATTTTAGCTGTTATCATTTTGTAGTCTTAGAGGCATTATACTATAACTATTAGTTTTCAAGTATATCTAAAACTAAACAGCAGTCTTTCTAAGAAAGGGCTAAATCTTAATCTTATTAACTGAATCATCATAATCAAGGACTGGTACAAAGTGGGTACTTAATAAATATCTGTTGGCTACATGCATAGCTGGATGCCTGGTGTCTTCCCTGTGATAACAGGAAATACATATGCAATAAAATGGTAGAGGTTGTCCCAAGAAGAGGAACACTAAAGCAAAACAGAACAAAATTACCTACCTGTCCTACCTACCTATTGTGGATAGTGCATCCACAAATCATCTAGCCTAGATTTTTTTCTCATAGCTCAAAGCCTGTATAATGTTTTTTCAGGGAGAGAAAACTGGATGTTCTTTATCAGAAGTTTATTTTTTTTGTTGTTTAAAACATTCTTTATCTCCCTAAAGCACGACTAGAACGTTAATTAAAATAAGAGACTTAATTTATAACTGGGACTTGATGAAATAATTAGAAACAAATGCTGCATTGCATTTGAATGCTTTCCTTATTATTAGCATGTCTATTGATTCTTTTAAAATCATTCTATTCAGTTGAATTTCAGGGGATGAATTTCAGGTATTTTCCATTGAAAATGACAGCAGAGAGAATTGCCAAGCAATGAGACATTAAGCAATGAAATGAGTAGTTCTTTGGGCTATCTTTCATGATCTCTCCTTCTATTTTTTAAAAGAAGTCCAATTTGCAGGAAGGAAATATGGTGAGTTATGCCTCACTCTACCTGCATAAATTAGTGTATAAACATGTTGTCAAGGCAGGGTTGAATTTGATAGCTAACAAGTTACTCTTTTACAGTCCTGGCTTTGAAAAAAATCAGAGGGTACACAATTTATAACATCTTTTGTATAGAGTACTGATGCTAATTTAATACAATTAGATAAGAAACCTTGTGTTAAAATTTTTTTCCATCACAAAGGAAAAAGAGAGTCCAGACATTTTATTTCTTTTTAGGTTGATCTGGGGATGCCATCAAGAAAAATAGGATACTTCCCACATACTTCCCTGGCAAACTATTCAAATCTCAGCCACTGCTTACAGTACAAAGTCTTTTTAATTATACTCTAATACATTGTTATCCATAAAATATATGCAAATGCTAATCTTCATCACATAATTAAACTGAATATACTTTAATAAATCAGTTTTCTTTCCCCCAAATTAATTTTCCATATCTGTTAAATCTGGTCCTTGGGAAATTGGTTCTTAATAAAAATTGGGTTCAAATAAAATCAAGTGTAAAGTACTCCTTTCTTGTCAGTTACTGGACCACTTTTCCATGTAATCAGATGTTTTTAACCATTATTCAGAATGTTGTTTATGCCGTTAGGCCCTATACTCCCTTCCTGAATTGGATTCATACTTTTCTGTTCCTCATTCTCTGATTGTTTTCTAAATCCCTCTCGTTGCCTGGTTCTTAAGAAATGACATCTCTGTCTGGTTCTACCAATCACATGCTAGTGTGTCTTCTGTTAGCCAGGCTCTGGCTCATTATGAAATGACTATTTCCTAATACCCACCTATCCACACCATATCATGAGATACAAACAATGAAAAAATTAAAACATTTGCCATTGGGCTGGGCTTTCTTGTATATATAAATAGAGCTTCATTCAGAGTAAAATGAAGAGATCCATACAGCTTTTAAGTTTTTTTTTATTTACATCATCAATTTTGGATAGGGTCTTAAAAGAGTTAGGAGATGCTAAACTAAGTTCTCTGGGAAATTCAGATTCCCAAAAGAAGAATTATCATAATCAGTTATAATCACAGGAAAATTTAGGGGATTATTACTTGCATTAACTTAAGCCCTTGTTGAGCAACCTCAGACTTCAAAACAAACCAATAAACAGCCAACCACTAGGCAAAATATCCCTAAACAGTATAGCAATAGTCTATCTCTTAAATTTTAGTTTCTTTCATGGGTTAGACAGTGTCACTGTGGAGATGACAAGGACAAGCTTTCCCTAGCAAAGCCCAGAAGAGAGGAAACAGTACAAGAAGTTGGCTCTAGGGGTTCAGAATTCTCCAAGATTGCTTATTTGCTTTCCTACTTTTCTGAAGTATCCTTATTTAAAGAACAGGGGAGAGTTTGGATTGTGTCAATGTAATCCCTGCACTTGAATCTTAAAGAATGAGCCACTACATCCCTGGACCCAAGGTCACTCACTTTGGGTTATTCCTAGGATATTAGGACAGAACTAAAGGGAAATGTCATTCTTCAACTGAACAAGAGAAAATTGAATACAGAAGATAAGAGCAGACAGGCAGGCGGGAAGAATAGCTGCTGCCTTGAAAGTCAAAATCTATGTTGGGTCTAAATGGGAAAGATTTCTCTTCCTTGCCAAATTGGATTTGTTTATTTTACTTCTTTTTCTCCATCCTTGAATATCTGATGTACTTACCTGGCCATGTTTCTGAGTTCTACAGGTCTCCCAGATTCACTGGATTTCTTGTTTGGTAGCTCTGTCAATGCTGTCTTCCCGTATTCAAATCCACAGTCTAAAAGTCACAGCGTAGTTTCGAAAAATGAAAATCAGAGTAGACATAACTCAATAAGATAGTGGGACTTGAGGAAATTTAATATTCAGGTCAAATTGAACTCAACCGACAAGAGGAACACTATTTATTCTATACTCATATACCGCCAAGCAGATGTTGATTATGTTGATTCCCAAGAATACACACACAAAAAAACAGAAGTCAGAATCCTAGGCTGTGGCTTTAGGTGTGCTAACAAGCTTCGTGACCATAGTCAAATCATTTATCCATTCTGTGCCATTTCCATCTGCTTTCCATCTGTAAACTATGAATGACATCCTCATCCCACTTTGATTTGTGCCAACAGTTTTTATTCAGCTTATGTCACTGAATATGTCAGCTTTATTAAAAAGATGTACCATAGTGAGTCATCCTAATCCAACTCCCTTCCCTGTTCCTTAATATCTGGGAGTGCTTAGGAACTAACCTGAAAATAAAAATCTTTAAAGAAGGCTGTCTTACTCGGAAAGAAGAAGCTGAAGAGCACATAGCTTTTTGGCTCTCAACTGTTGCTTTCTTTGAGAGTTAAATAAACCCAGGGAACTAACACAGACAGATGTGGCTATGAAATTACTGATGTGTGTGAGGGGGTGGGAAGGTCATACAAGAAGGGATACATATATCTACAATTCTAACTGTTCTCAGAGTCAATGGCAGAGGCAGCCTGAAGTAATTCTTCTGAGATCAGGGCTTGGGCTTCGTTTCAGGAAAGGACTGTGACTGACCACCATTCTGTGTTACATATCCAGTTTACTGGAGAAACTCAAAAATATCTAAGTCCTATCCCTCTTATATGTGCCAGACTTGCCAAGGGAAATGCCTGGATGTTTTCAATTTCTAAAAAGATTAAACAAAAGACAGAAAGCTAGGTCAATAAAAGTTCACACACACACACACACACAACAGGCTTGGGGTGGCATTTCTTTCTTTTCCCACTAAAGAATAAAAATATGTATTTCTACTCCCTGGGTGCTCCCATTTCTGAGCATTCATTCCATAGTCTGCTACTTAGCTGTGGATAAGTATGATTTGCTAAATTATTGGACTGTGCATGGACACAAACACACACACACACACACACACACACATACACACACATGTAAGTATGTATATTAGAGCCCAGCCAGAGTACCAAAGATTTCCTTGTTACATTAAGAAAGTTTACTGCTCTGTAGATAGTAAGAATTGGGTTAGGATTTGGAGGCACCTCTGACTGTCAAACTGGTAAAAGCCAGTAAATTCTTTATCTCTCCACTCTGAAGGAATATTTGTGACTCATCCCTCACAGGTTTTAGTCTGAAAGCTTCTGAAGTGAATTAGAATTGGAGCAGGAGGACTTCATTTCCCACTGCACTTAAACTTTCTTCTCACTCACAGTTTGTGAAACTCTTGCTGCTGCTGCCCACACTGACATTCATTTGTAACATGTGGCTTTCTGGAGCTATCTCAGATGGGGTCCTGTCTGTGGTTGCTTACCACTAAGTGGAAATTCATCACAAGGACTCTGGGAAAGTGAGCAAGAAGAATATCAAGCAGGAAAATATTGCCACCTTAAAAAGTTAAGCAATTTACAGAGTGTGAATATACTTTCTTAGAAACTGCATGGTTTAAACGAAATTTTTAAATATTTTTATTTATCAAATACTTTTATAACCCCTTATTATTATGGGCAGACACTATTAGTGCCTTATAATTATTAACTCATTCAATTCTCATCGAAAGTTGATGAGGGAAATACTACTATCATCTCTATTGTGAAGATGAAAGAGTTGATGAATACAGATTAAGTAATTTTTGTCCAAAGTCACAAATCTAATTAGTTGCAAGTATAGATTCAAACCTAGATGTTTCTGCTAGAGAACCCATGCTCTTGAGCAAACAATTAAATTCAGTAAATGCCCAAGCACTATAAACATGACTGTGGTCCCTTTTGACCTTTATCTTTTATTAGCTACTGCGCTCATGTTATATCTTTCGATAATTAAAACTTGGAGTTTGGTGTCTAATATATTTCTCTTAAAAAAGAAATAGAAGCCAAGCATGGAGGCACATGCTTTACCTGTGTTTCCTCCCTCAGTGTCTCAGATCCCCATACTATACTTTTCTAATGAAAATACATACTTTAGTATAACAGTAACTGGCTGTGCATCTCAGATGAGCAGATGTATGCAGTGTGTCAAAGTGTAAATGTGTGAGTTTTACCTACATTATATCCTGTGTTGCATTTTTGTGTATTTATAATTTGTTTTATTAAATGTTTGTTTTAAATTTTTCACGTAGAATTAGCCCAATTCAGTACAATATTGCATAAAAATTTGCTTTTACAATTTGAGAGGAAGTTGAAAGTGAGTCATCGGGTGACTTGGCTATTGACGATCACTTGGATCATGGTAGCCAAAGAAGTTAGCAAAATATGACAGATAGAGAAGTACAGAATGAAGACGTTGATTCAGATGAGGAAGAAAACAGTATTATAAATAAATAGTTGACTAGTCCAAATGCTACTAATGTATCATATATACCTAAATGATCCAATATTAGAACTAGGTCAAAAAATGTTATTAGGTTCTTGCCAAGGGTGAAACCTATTGGCAGAGTGCCAGCACTGCAATTCAACGTTGGAAATTGTTTGTAATGGACAATATGCTACAAAATGTTTTGAAATACATTAACAATGAAATAAAAGTAAAACATTCCATATACATCAATAGTAATACTCAAAAATATATTTATCATGACACCTAACTATCTTAATATTTATCATGACACCTCACTATCTTAACTAAAAGCCTTCATAACAAAACTTTGACATTTTAATTATCATATTCTAAAAGATTTATGGAGAAGTAACAGACGTGGCATTGAGATTTTTAGAACACTAAGGACACTCAAGAGATTTGGTTTCTTTCAAAATTGACTACTTTTTGACAACAAAAAGACCCACCAAGAAAGAAAAATATCAATTTGGCTACTTTTTCCTCGTTTTTTGTTAGCTTTGTTTCAAACTGTCAATTTATACACCATCCAAATACATGACAATTGACAATTTGCATCATTTTGTGGTAGTTGAAGCTCTTGGCAATATATGCCAAATAAACCTTCCAAACATAGTATAAAAGTATATGCCCTGATAGATGCAAAGACATTTTACACTTTGAATTTAGAAATTTATCCTGAAACTCAGCCAATAGATCTTTATTTGTGCAGTAATAAACTGTATGATGTTGTGAACAGACTTGTTGCACCTAATTCAAAAAGTAACCCAAATGCCAAATTACACAGTTGGTTCACTACTTATCCATTGATACGTTTGCTAAAAGAACATCTGTGGACCAGCAGAAACTATTTTCAAGAAAAAGCTGAGATTCCTGAAAAAATGTTGCAAGTTCACAATAGAGTGATGTATAGTACAATCTTTGGCTTTCAGGAAGACATAACATTGGCTTCCTATATGGTAAAGAAAAACAAAGTAGTATTGATAAACATTACACCATGATGATAAGATTGATAGTAAAGCTGGGCTTGGTGGTGCATGCCTGTAATCCCAGCACTCAGGAGGCCCAGGAAGGAGGATCTTGTGAGCTGAAGGTCAGCCGGTGCTACACAGTGAGTTCCAGGCTACCCTAGACTACATAGTGAGATTGCCTCAAAACAAACAAACAAAAGAAGGTTTACAGTGAATCTTCAACACAAATGAAGTCAGAAATGGTCACATTTTACAAGAAAAAGAAAGGTAGAGTAAGATGTTGTTGACAAGGTATGCAGCAACTATGATGTCACTGGAAACACAAAGCTGTGCAGTGACCCATATGGCATAGGGTACAAGGCTGGGGAGAGTGGTGGGAAATGAAGAAAAATGAACATCAAGATTATACTTGAAAGCTGGGACCAGGGGGAGCCATAGCTTGTTGGGAGCTAATGGCTAGTCTGGAGTCCAGTGTGCTCTTTATTTATAGTGTAAGACAAACAGGAAGAGAAGGCAGGGTAACTAGTGCTATGCGGCCTATGATGAACATAGCGTGCTGAACATACTTGATTGTCTCGTGATCAGGGCATACACAGAAAGGGAACAAGGAAGAAGGATACATAATGTAACTGTCTCCTGGGACTGTGCCATCCAGGTTCTACAATCTTAGTCAAACAGACACAGTCTATGGAGGAGAAAGGGAGTAAGGAGGAGGCAAAGGACCATCTTAAGGCTTGGCCTGTGGCAGCATTGGCCAATGGTTGTGTTTTACTCAATCCTAAAGAGGTCAGGCTTAAGTAATTTCATATTTTACAAAGAAAATAATAAGCACAAAATATCACAGAAAAATTTTCTCGGAGGATTGAGACTGGAATTGATAAATGATCAATTACAACAAAGGAAGAACAGTATATATCTGCATATATTTCCCATATTTGCCTAATTTAAGCTACAAATACTTTTAAGCCATGCATATCTTGTGTTAGTCACAGGAGATACTACAAATTGTTTGATGTGTATTGATGTTAAGCCAGCATTCCAGCATGACCTACTTGGCTAGAGAAAAGTCTTCTCCAGGCCTCTGGTTTTATTTGATCTGTGTGAAATCTGTTTGCTAATGTTGATGCAGACAAACAGCAGTGAAATGACAGTAAACACTAAGCAAACATACCTGCTTATCATCACAAGTGAAAACAGGTAGTTGAGCAATAGCATTCTCCTCTAATATTGAGTATATACAACCTAAATTTTTTTCTCTAATTTTCCACAAGGGATTTTATTTCAACTTTAAGTTTAAGAAGTTGCAGAGAGGACTAAGAGGCTTGAAAAAGAATAATCTTTATGAAACAATAATGGCTTATACGTATGCTTAATATTACTCATATCTAAGTCAGCTCTTCTTACAACAAGCAAAGAGGAAGGCATTATCTCCGTTACCCAGATGAAAAAGCTGAGACTCAAAAAGGAAAAGTAAATTTGTCTAAGGTCACTCTTTATTTATGAAGGGTCAAGGTTGAAATTTGAACCAAGATATCTCTGTTGACAAAGCTCATGCTGTTCGCTGGGCACTATTTAATTTCTGTAACAGACTATACACTTTGTTCATCAGTCCATGAAAGACTATCTATGGAGCACAAGAAAAAAGTTGGACACAGTTTGTCACACAAAATACTTTTGTAAAATCAATTCAGATGAGAGACTGGGGTAGGTTATATTTGAAGAAAATGTAATGATTAGAATATGTATTTTACAAATTCCACTCTCTACTTTCTTACACTGCTCAGTGACTTAGAACTCTCAAATTCAGTGTATAATATTTATGGCTCCTAAAGAGGCAGGTCCAGCATTCTGTTCAACAATAAAATATAAGAAATACAAATAAGAAACTGAGCATTAACAAAAATAAATGTACCATAATTTTAACTGTTGCTGTCATAAACCAGGGTTGAAAATGATCATTAAATATAAAAAATTCCAGAAGCTAAAAAGCTGATCTCATAGAAGTTAGAGTAAAATAATCTTTTTGTAGTGTCTGGGAAGGGTGAGGGAACAGTGGGACGCAGAGAAAATGATTATTGAGTACAGGGAGAAGAGCTATAATTTCTACTCTTGTGTAAGACAATAAGGTAACAATGGTTGACAACAACTAATTGTATATTCAATGTAGCTATTAGAGAGGATTTTGATGTCCCCAATGTTCAAGGTGACAGATATACCAATTACCCTGATACAACAGGTATACATTATATACATGTGTTGAACTGTCACATTCCAACTTATAAATACATGCAATTATTATGTGTTAATTTAAAATATTAAACATAGAAATTCCTGGAATACCAGCTTGAACAACTGTGCCAAGTGGAGGATATGGAGAATGGGTATAGGGCACTCGTGAAACAAGAATATCAATTCATGCCATATAAGAAAAGCATTTTCACTGAAAATTAAGTTGAGTAAAATTTCAAACTAAGTATCTATAGGACTGCCTTATCTAGCCGTGATTGTGTGTGTTTTCTGGTCTTGCCCAGTGTAACAATTCAGAGTCACATTTTAGGGAAATAGGGTCTCATCTCCCGGGACTGACTTTGGAGTCTCAATGATTCATCTCAAGTGTCAGGAGAGGGCAGCCCATCTGCATTCAAAGGATGAATCTTAACTAATTAGCTGGCTCAGGGATCAGACCCAAGAGGCTGTGAAGCAATGACAATTGAAAAAGGCTTAAAAAGAAAAAAAACAGGGTGAATTTAATAGTAACCTTTAGCATTTATGAGTGTCAGGCTCTGTGTTAAGCATTTCAAATATCATCATAGTCAGTGCTGCCAAAAACTCTGTGAAGTTGTTCTGTTTCCCAGTGTTATAGTTTAGATCTGGAATGTTCCCAAGGGTCCATGTGTCAAAGGCATTTTCCCCAGGGTGGCACTATTAAGGTAGGAGGTAGCGGAGTCATTAGGAGGTGGAGCTCAGTGAATGGTTAGGGCACCGGGGCATGCCCTGGAGGGGCAACTGAAGGACCCCAATCTTTCCTGGTCTTTTGCTTCCTGGCCAGAGGTGAAGAGGTTTTCTAAGCCTGGCCTTCCCACTATGGTTTCTTCCTCATCACAGCCAAAAAACAATAGGGCCACTGGGTCATGAACTGAAGTGTCTAAAAATTGTGAACCAAAAAGTCTTTTCTTTTTATAAATTGATTATCTTGGGTATTTGTTATAATAACATGAAATTAATTCATACATGCAGTTTCATCTACTGTAAGATAAGCACAGTATCATCTCCTTCCTAGATTTATGGTGAAGACTGAGTTAATACATGTCCAGTGTTCAGGATGGGGCATGGTACATAATAGGCCCTTAATACATAGGAGCTGTTACTATTCTTCCTTTTAACGATGAGAAAACTATGCCTTGGCCACACTGAACAACTAGTAAGTGGGTAAGTGGGAGACCTGGATTTGCTCCTCCAGGATCCAGAAACCATGGTGGAATCTCTAGCCCTCTCCTGCTACTTGTGCTTTCTTTCAAAAGCCAGGGAACAAAGCTTCTGAATCTCTGCCACTGTATCCCTACAAAGTACACTTGGGTCCCTTACACCTAATCATTTACTTTCTTGAAAACTAAGAGCTTTTGAGAAGGGAAGGGGAAGAGAAGTAAATAGAATAAAGACGTGCTGTGTACAGGAACCTAATAACCTCAAGGAATGTAAACATTATATACCATAAACAGGTGCTAAGACTAATATCAACATAAATGAAAGGAAGGAAATGGGAATTAAGAGTAGGAGAGAGGGAGTAGGGAGGGAATGGGAAGGGGATTTAAAAAATAAACAAGTTGTATTATGTACATGTACCCACTCCCCAAGATGACTGTAAATGGCATGTACTGCAAACATGCACTAATAAAAAAAGTGAGAAGAAAAACACCTGAGAGTGATTATTTATGGAGAAAAGTGGGAAAGTTTATCACCACAAAAGTTGAAAAAAATGGAGATGAACTTTTTTGTGAAAGCCATTGACACTTTCATTAAGTGCTGATCTGCCCACTGAAAAGTTCTACTTTGATAGATGTCTCAGGTTTGGCTCACACAGAAGTCACCCAACTGCTTGGCTCAGTAACCTAATCAGGTGACCCTTGTCTGTGACAGCCCCAGGTGGGTGAATGTTAAAACACGAATAGAAGGAATTGACTCTTGGATTGACACCACTGGTCTGTGGTTTGGCCCCACAGATAAAATCAGTCAAAACAATCAGTTTATGGACCAACACATACTTAGAAAGATTGTGTTTAGAAATTTCATGGCAGATGTAGTCTTTTCTGTTTTTTGCTTTTAAAGTCCTTCGTGTCTTCTATCTTAACAATAAGGGAGAACGTTAAGAAAGAGAGTCTGCTAGAATTCTCAGTTTTTAATTACATAAGATCATACTGGAAGTCTGCTACAAAGCAACCTTCTGAGTCTCCAAAAATGAAATTTGATTCTATAAGCTTAGGATCAAGCTAAAGATTATATATATGTAAAATATATTTTTTATTTATCAGAACTAAAGCTAGGGATGTCCTTTGACCTTTAAAAAATCAGGAGATAATAAACCCACAACATATTATTTTACATTAAGAAAAATGAATACTTGAACTTTAAACTTCACATATACTTTTTTCTACATATAAACTTTCACATATACGTTTTTGCCATGGGCTTTTCACTTTATATTCCCAGTGCTTAATACATGCTGCATATTGTTGAGTCATTAAAGAGCAGATCAGTGAACACTTTAGGATCTTGCCTTGTTTTTTTGCCCTTAGTTTGTTTTGACTCAATATATAATCATTAACAGAGGAATTTTATATTTCTACAAACAATATGCATGGAGGTATTACTGAAAAACTTATTCTTTACAAAGTCTCCAAATTATAAACTCCCAGTTTGTTAGTAACACTTATCTATGAACCACTTGAGTAGAAAAAGGTTTCATTTACTGCTGCTCATGTTTCTGTCACCAGCACTTTGTTCCATTTCACTCTACACTTTGGTTACCCTCAGATACCAAGCAGCCCAAGACAACAGAAAAGTGGCTAAGCTCCTGATGTCAACTCTTTTTGTACATTTCCAGTCATTCTCCTTGTCACCCTCCTACTTGTCCCCTAATCTTTAGTCCACAAGAACACTAGGGAGCTCCTGACTGAATCCCTCTCTCACACTTTTGCCCTACTTTTTGTAGTTATTCAAGTTAAACTCTTGGTACAGTCTGTCTACTTGACATTGTTTTTACTCAGTTTTATGGCTTATATCTAGATGTTCTCCCAAACCCTAAAACACTCACAGGTGGGGCTTTTGGGAGGTGGCGGGATCATGGGTGTGTGCTACTGGACTATGGGCATGTGATAATTGGATTAATCCACTGATTGGTTTAGTGTAGTTCTGGGTATGGATGACGGGAAAGTCCATCCTGGGTATGGGTGGCACCAAACAATTGGCTTGTAGCCTGGATAGGATAAAAAGGGAAAAGAAAGCTCAATACTGACTGCTTTCTGTCTGTACTGCCACGAACTATTTCTGCTCTGCAGTGTCACCTTGCTCCGGGGCCAGCCAAGTATAGATTGAAACCTCTACAAACTGTGAGCTGAAATAAACCTTTCACCCTTTAACTTGTAATTGTTGGGTATTTTGTCCCAGCAACGAGATAGTAACTAAGATGCTCAGCTTCACCCAACTGAGGAAAGAGAAGCAATCTGAAACTGTCTCCAAGTCTGGTTTGCAAGGCAAGAGTCATGTGTGGCCCAAACTCTATGTTCTTAGCATAGACTCCTTCCAGCCTTTATGATAGTATCATTGTGACAGAACCATGGTGCAGGGAGTTAATCCCTGTGCAGCAAACTTGAGTGCACACTTACATTTTGATAAAGCATCCTGGCAGTCTATTATCCCTCTTTTGAAACTTAAGCCTAAATGATTTGACAGAATTTTAGAGAGGGGAGGAGTAAGAAGACAGGATGTTATCTAGTTATCCATGGACAAGAAGGTTTCACCACCACATTTTCTATCATTCGTGCCAACCCTTGAAGAAATCCTAGTGCTTTCTTGAACATGAATAAATCTCAAAGATCTTAGGCAACTTTACCAAAGTGGCACTGCTAGTGAGAGGCTGAGAAGAGTTTAAATTCCCCTTGATGTGACATTATGCCCTTTTCCTCCTCAAATATATCCTCCCCAAGGGCAGGGCAGAATGAACATAGATCTTTGTGCAAAGTCAGGGATAGGAGCCAAAGAGGCTTTCTCAAGTCTCCTGTTTCATCTTTAGGCTCACATTTGTACCATATATCTATGTGGAACTGAAGGCAAAAGGAATAATTATCTCCACAAAAGGGCAAATAAGGCAACATTCCCAAAGATGAACCATGCTTATCCCTTGCTCTTCTGGAAGATCAAGGGTGCTTGTCCCCCAAGAGTGAAGTCTGGATCCTATGCTGCTAATCCTATGCTAAGTTGGTCCTACTCTTTCAACCTAAAAGTGGCCTAATACTTTGGCCCACTAAATAATAAGAAAAGTAACCCATGCCAATCTTGTCAAAATAAAATCTTCACTTTAGTAGACAGGTTCAGTGTGATGGTTGATTGATTGTATCAACTTGAATAAGAGAAGCTCAACTAAACTGGCTCAGCAATTACACACCATAGGGTGTGGAAGACCCATCCTAGGGCAGCTTTGTGGCCTAGATGGTATAAAGGGGAAATGAGGAAGGACAGATCTACTTCTGTTTCTTTGTAGGTGCCCCAGTCTTCACCTTCACTTTGAATACCATCTCCTGGCTTCCAGCTCATTCTTCAGCTTCTGGAACAGATCCTTCAGCCTTCCAGCATAGACCCTTCAGCCTTTCATTGGAGTCCCATGGGACTCCTGATATGCACTTGCACTGGACACTACATTGATCTCTATACATCTGACTAGAACCTTTGGATCTCCAGTGTGCAGACAGCCCTTCTGAACTCTTCCAACATCCAACTCTGTGGGTGGCCATTGAAAGCCAATCTTGTAAATTCTTATATATTTGTATATCTTGTGTTATATCTGTTTTTCTAGTCATCTTTAATCAGTTCTAGCTACTGCAGTTATATTAACATTTTGCAAACAAACCTGATCATGTCTCTGTTCTTACTGATCTTTTAATGGCATCTCATTAGTTTGAACACAAAAACTCAATGGCTTTGGTCCTACTCGATGTAGCCACTGAACCTTTCTCCTGCCAGTGCCACCTCTCATTCTTCTCTGGTTCTCTGGCCACACTCTTGCTTTGAGTTTCTTCAGGATGTCAAATTCCTTTGGTTTCAAGGTCCTTGAACATGTTGTTCTTTATGTGCAGAATAATCTTCCTCTTGCTTTCACTTATTCATTCAGGTCTTAGTCCAAAAGGCATATTTTTCTGGAAGGCTTCTCTGACTCATTAGCCTTTACCAGCTCCTGAATTAGTAGTTCTTATTCTAGCCTGTACTTCTCATTTCTGGCACTTATAACAGTTTATAGTAGTTTATAGTGACACCTTGGATTTTCTGTGGGATTTTCTGTTAGGACTGTGTCTATACTGTTTGTTCACCATCAAATCCTAATGTGTTATCCAGAGTATGTCTGGTGTTATTATTCTGTAAATATGTAAAGGGTGAACAAGCTACTAGCAAGGGAAAATGAATTGATAGGGAATGAGCTACATCTGCTTCAAGACCTACATTTAAAAAGAGATAAGTAAATACATTTTGCCTCTAATTTTAAATAAAGACCAAAAGCAAAACAGACCAGTGGAATTTGACAGTGTTGGGGATGTCAACAGGGGAGGAACAATGAAAGGAAGGCAAGGAAAGTGTTCAAGTAATCAGAACTCTACTGCTGAGTCTGGCTGGGTCCACAAAAAATTACAGTCCAATTTCAGTGCATTAAACAGGAACCACCTGGGTTCTGAAACTTTAGAGTATATCAGCACTTCAGGATGGCTCTGCAGGTGGGAGGCTTATTATGCTTAGAAATCTTATTTTAATATTTTGTTCAATCAGCTGCCAACAACTCCATCACCCACAAACTGGTGTTAAAAAATATGCAGACAGCGGTCTCTGTGGCATAACCCATGTGTAGGACCAGTACCAAAAAAAGACTCACTTCTTAGTCCAGTTTACTCTAGAGGTTGGTACAGGAAGATCCCAAGTTTGAGGCTAACTGGGACAACTAAGTAGACCTTGTCACCAAATAATAAAACAAGGACTGGCGAAGTAGTTCAGTTGTAGAGCACCCCTGGGTTCAATCCCCAGTACTGAAAATAAAAAAGAAAAAAATCATTTCCCAAGTCTCAGACTCTTTATGTTTCTACAGGGACTCCCCTGGATCAGAACAATCATGGAATTTAAGGTGTCTTTTGCAATAGGAACAGTCGTTTGGCTGAAGATTAGGAATCATACAAAGTGCTGCTCATTGTATTGTCAAACCCTTTGCACTCACAGAGACTGAAATGCCTGCATTTTTGAGTCCATTCGTAGAGCACTACACGTGAGGAACAAATTAGTTTGTTGGGAAATGAGTTCAGTTCCAGCAGCACAGCTCTGAGCCCAGAGAAAAGACAAACAAAGCTACTGCTAAGCGTAAAGCAAGCTCAGGTTTTTTTTCTACTTCTCATTATGGCTCCTCCTGCTTGAGCCCCTTAAAATCTCTTCTATTGTATCCAGGCCTGAAAGCTTCCAGTGATCTCACTGAGCCTCTCTAATTGGGTGCTTGCAGTTCATTTTATTTTTCATTAAAAAAATAAACTCATCAGCACTGCAGCCTCAGGGGGTCCACATGGAACATTTTAATGGAGGAGATGTTTTTGTGTCTATTAGTATCACACAAAGCCCATTAGACAAAAGCCTTCAGAACCCACCCCAGCCTCCCAAGTTGTGGTTCCAAATGGGAGCACTTGCTGTCATGAGCTGTAAAGCATAGCTAGTGACAGATCCTTGGGAAACTGAAAATGCTGTACCTTCATGGAGCCAGGTTATCTGAGTCAAGAGATCTTCAAGGGTACATCCATCCAAAAAATTACAGCCATTTATTTTGGATTGAGGCTACAGGAAAGCATTCCCTAGACATTTATGAAGCACTGAAAAGCTTACCATGTGTGTATCCAGCACAAGATAGGTGATATATACTGCGTGTTTATGTGAATACAGTCTCCCAATACAAAGATCTCTGTGACACATGTGAGTTTCTTCTTTTGGAGATGAAATCACTGAGGTTCAGAGAGAAGAGAGAGTTGATGATTTGTGCCAGGTCATAGAAGTAAGAGTTAGAGACCAACAGTAAATTGACTCAGGGCCTCTCTTTTTATACTACTGTTCATAACCTCTTACAACTAATTGCAGTTTGCACAAAAGCTACTTTAAGAGTCTCTTCAAATAGACAAATGGAAAGGTAGAGGGAGGACAAATGGGCAGCCCCCCTGGGTTTTGGTCCAGTGTCTCTGGCTCAACATTGTGAGTTATCTACTAGACAATTTTCCTCATCAGGAATAGGTTAGCAGTCCTGCTGGAGGAAGGAGTTGAGTACAAATTGTGCATCAAGCAGCCAATATGTCAAGAACTAAGATGAAATAATATTTCACAAGGGTAAGCCAGCAGGAAGAGAACAAAATTAATTTCAGTTGCTGCCAAAGGAAAAGAAGACATTCCAACAATTGATATGAAATTCTGACTGCTATGGGACAGAGCACAAGAGCAAGTGACTTCTAATTAAACCTGGCCAGATTGATTAATAGAAACCATCAACTACTAAGAGCAGCTGCCTGAAAGGCATTGGAAGATTTCTGAGGAAGTCTCAATTTTCCCTAGCCCAAATATTTCACAAGTGCCAGAACAGAAGGAACAGATTCTGTGACTATATTCAATGCATCTACCATTTTTGATAACTACAGTTACTGCTGATCAATTTACATATGCTCCTTAGTCTTACCCTCCTCTTTCACCTTACCAAATAAATGCGTAGTAAATGTTGAAGTGCAAAGAAGAATTGAAATGCAAGAAAGAAAGGACGAGGCATTCAAATTGCACTTTTGGAGGCAAATGAAGGTGCACTTCATTTAGACAGGAAAGATTTGTACTAATAGGTGAGAAATAAGATGTAAGTGGCTATTTGACAAACTCCATATTTACCAAAAATTTTATAAGGTAGAAACTTTTTCCTCAAATACTATATTTCTGGAGAAATTGAGGTTTTACTTTTCACAGAGTTTCTGGGTGAATCAAATAAAAGGATTGTTTGAATTAATCATTACCATAAATCATCTGTTGTAATTGATATAATTGCTATAGTTATTTATGTCCTAAATCAATAAACCTCTTCCTTATGTTAAATATGCCAGTTGTACATTAGGAGGCTATCTGCAAACATTTAACTTGCATCTCATTTTAAGACAGAAGATCCTGAGGCAGTTAGTGGAGGGGAATGGGGCCAGGACCCGGGCCCATAAGTGTGAGCTGAAGGAATCTAAATCTCTATCTGAATTTGTTGCAAATATAGGTTTGCCTGAGGAAACCCCTAGAAAAATTTGTAACTTTAAACCAAGTTGGTAAACTAAGGCTCAAAGGAAAATGCAAGACACCCACCACATGTTTTTATAAATAGTGTTTTATAGCAACACAGCCAGATATAGTTGCTTATGTGATGTCTATATTTTTGTTCAAGCTACAAGATGAGAGTAGTTTAGACAGACTTTCAGTCTCAAAACTATTTACTAACTCTTTACAGAAACATCTTAATAACTCCTATTCTAAATATGCTCCATTGTCCTTCAAATTCCATCTCATAAGCCCAATAAAATCTACGATGTTTATTAAGATCGTATTGTGGTCAAACTGGTTTGCTTGTCTCTCACTGAATAATCAGGCATTATCTTTTAGGGATATCCAGAAACAATGTACAAATAACATCACTAGCTGTTTGTACAGCCAAGAGCTCAGGATTATGGCCAAACTTAAATCTTCTAAGAGGCTAATATTTCCTCAGTTCTCTTCAGCATGGTTCTCTTCGCAGTATTTTAGGAAAAGTTAGGACATAGGAAGCTGTCTTAGTCCATTTGGCACTGCTATAACAGAATATCTGGAATTGGGTAATTTGCTTTTTTTTTTTTTTTTTTTTTTTTGGTACTGGGTATCAAACTCGGTTCCTTGCGCTTAAGCAGCAGGCAGTGAAACCACTGAGCTAAATCCCTGGCCCCTAGAATTGGGTAATTTGTAAAGAAGAGAAATGTGTTGTTGTCTCACAGTTCTGGGGACTTGGAAGTACAAAATCAAGGTACTGGTTTCTGGTGTGGACTTTCTTGCTGTGTCATCACATTCAGGGCAGAAGAGAGAGAACCCATATATACTCTTAAACTTTGATTTTTATTTATTATTTCTTCATACATATTTATAATAATTTGATACATATTTAGAATGTTTAATGACCAAATTAGAGTAATTAGCATTTTCATCTCCTTTAATATATGTATCAATTCCTTGTGTTGAAACCTTCAAATTCCTTTCTTCTAGTTCTTTATAAAATATATGAGAAACATATATGTATTTATATGTTAAATATATATGATATTTATATATTTTGTAGACTATAGCTGCCCTACTCTGTTATAAAATACTATCATTATTCCTCCTATCTAACTGCACTTTGGTACCCACTATCTGACCTCTCTTTATCCCTTTCCTTTCCAAACTTCCAGTGATCATTCTTTTGCTTTCTATCTTTATGAAATCACTTTTTTAGCCTGTTCATATGAGTGACAACATGCAGTATTTGTCTTTCTGTACCTCTATTACTGTATTTACCATACTATTATACATATTATATATATTATACATAATATTATGCATATTGCTGCAAATGACAGGATTTCTTTTCTTTGAACAATAGTTTAATCACATTTTTTGAGTTTTCATGTTTTTTTACATTCTTTATATATTATGGATATTAATCTCCTATTGGATGAATAGTATGCGAACAATTTCTCCTATTCTGTAGGTTGTCCTTTCACTCTGTGAATTGATTCTTTTCCTGTGCAGAATCTTAGTTGGATATATTCTGATTTATTTACTTTATTTATTTACTTTACTCTTGTTCCCTCTACTATTGGAATCTTATAAAAATTATTGCCTGTGCCATGGTCTCAAAGACTTTCTTCTATGCTTTCTTCTAGTTTTATAGTTTGAAATCTTATATTAAGGTCTTTGATTCATTTTTAGTTGATTTTGTACATGGTTAAAGAGCTCAGGTGAGTAGCCTGAAAGCACTCTCAAAGAGGAATATTATGCCGGGGAACAGAAAGTGTCCATATGAAGAAGAATGAAATCAGCAAGCCTTCTTTGTAGAGGCATGAATCCATTCAAAAGACATAGGTCTCAGGATCTGAAAAACTCCACCAAAGCCTCATTTCTCAACACTGTTGCCTTGAGGAGTGAGTTTTCAATGCATAAACTAAGAGGGACACCTTCAAAACATAGCAGACATCTAGATCATGCTATCGTGGCTGAAATTCTGCCTGGGAGACATTTTAATTAAAACCCACAATATTAGCTAAAAATTAGCCTTGACAATCTATTCAGACTTTCAAAACTCACAGGCTTAAAAAGAAAAGAAAAAATAAAACATTAATTTTCTGGCTTAACAAGTATTTGTTTAAAGTTGTATAGAGGTCTTCCTACTTAAATTATCTTGGTAATATAAATTTTAGTAAAATAAACAAAATATATAAACAATTGCAGTTGCCTCGTGGAATTCATAACAGATTGGTTCTCATGAACCCTTTGAACACTGAAATCTTTGGATGCTCAAGTTCCTAGTATAAAATGGTGTGGTATTTACATATAACCTATACACACTCTGTTCTATATTTTAAATAATTTCAAGGTCACTTATAATAACTAATACAATGTAAATGTTATATAAATAATTGCTATGCTATATTATTTAGAGAATGATGAAAATTCTGTACCTATTCAATACAGATGCAATTTTTTCCCTGAATATTTCCAAACTACCATTTGTTTAATCCAGGGATGAGACTGTCATGGATACTACATGTAATGTCAAGCATATGTACAAACATATGTGAACTGGTTTATCTGCAAGGGTCTCATAATCCAGACAGGAAAATAGTGAAAAAAACATGGCAGAAAGATTTAAATTTGACACTGTGGCAAGACAATAGGATATTAAGAATAATGGGGTGACCACAGGGCATATTTGTGCCCTAGTCTACTTCCTGTGTTGGTATTTAAGGCCTTGGAACAATTGCTTTGAGTGATGCCTTCACCATTAGGAAACTACTTATGCTCAAGCAGGATATGACCAATACTTCATTTTATGTCTGTCATTGCGGTGTAGGCACAATTCTCCATAATATCTCCATTTCACTGTAATGAAAAGATAAGTTTTCATTATGTCTCTTAGAAAAGAAACATTAGGTACTTAAAACTTGGCAAATTTTCTGGTGTTATTCCACACAGGTTCATGACATTTCCATGAAGCTGTCTATAATGCAATACCTATCAACCCCTTTGAAACTATCTACAACAAAACATCCCAAGCACAGTCAGAGGTGAAGTCTCTGGAGTCTAATTAATCTGAAAGTGTCAAGATTTCAATTCACTGTAGCATGAAAATTCTAGGAAATTTCACATATTCATTAAGTCAACAAATATTTTATCAATTTTAAGGCAGCATTTAGGATACAGATATGAGTAAGAATAAGTCACTACCTTCAAGCACCTCAAAATTTATCTGTTTGAAGAGAGTGCTAATTTGATCTGTAAATGGGCTGGAAAATTCCTCACAGAAACTATTCAAAGCTGTTTTGGAATTAATCACATCTAGCTTATCAGAAAATCATTTCCTAGGTGAAAGGATTTTGCTAGGAGATTGCATGCTGCCTTCGAACGGGTGAGATTTTTAGTTCGCTTTGTTATGTTCATTTAAAATTATTATTGATATAAAAGAACTAGCGGTTTAATGTAAGAGTTTAACTTTAATACAAAAGTTTAACCCTATTTTAAAACAAGAATGGAGTGCTATTAATAGCTTCTGATTAACTTGAAAGGTCAAAGCTCTTAAAAATAGTAAGGTTTTGTCCATTGTATCATAGGAGATAAAAAGAGGAAAGGAAAAATACACAGTTCCTAAATGCAATTGAATTCCAGAACACAAAAAGATTATTAGTGAAATAACTTGGGAAGTCTGAATGAAGTCTGTACTTTAATTAATAGCATTTTATGAGTGTTAATTTCTCAGTTTTGATCAATGTGCCATGATTATACAAAATGTTAACAATAAGGGAAGCTAAATAAAGAGTGTATGAAACTATTCCATTTTTGCAACTTCTGGATCCTCAAATTATTTGAAAACAAATCTACTGAAAAAATAATGAATAGCCTAAGCTATTCAGCTTTTCTCATCCCTCAGGATGTCTGTAAGAGATCTCAAACAAGAGCATTTGAAGTTGGTCAGATAGATAAGGCATTATCAGAAATTACTTTTCCCTGAAAAAGAGTAGGGATTAGGCTTCCAAAGGCTTGAACTTTCCCTACTCTGCTACAAGATTTAGAGACCAAATGAATAATTGTATTTAAATGTAGAGCTACAGGGACCCATAGATGTCTTCCCCTCTGGGCTTCTGAATTTATCCATCAACAGATCATTATGGCCAGAGAGTGAGGTACACACTAAAGGGTGTGTCAGTAGTGATGCATTTACAGATGGATGCTGCTCTCCCAGTCTCATGGTTGAACTTCACAGATTCATGCAGTACATAATGTTTTATATTATTTAAATATTTTGCCACAGTTTTCATATAAAGCTGATGCTTTAAAAATGCTAATTTTAGTGATTTCTTGAAAAACAAGTTAGCTGATTGTACTATGTTCACTCAGAGGTATTACTTAATCTTTGCCATAGCATGGTGAGATGTGGTGGAGGGGGAAGAAGCAGACTGTCATTTGAGGATAGAGTTCTGGGCAACATAGGGTTGATGCAATTTTCTCAAGGTCTCTCTCAACTGAGTTGAGACTACTGGCAGGACTGGGCCTTGGGCAGTGGAAAGTCATTCCTCCTTTCCCATCCATAGCATCATCTGGTCAAGGAAGTTTACATTCCAGATAATCCCCAAGGGACTCTCCCCATATGGAACTAGGAAGAATTTTTTCTAATATACCAAATTCAGTCAATTTAGCAACCTAATGAGCTGACATGCATTTTAAAATGGCTTTTTCTCAACTATCATTAAGGGTTTTTTTTTTTAAACCAAAATCGTTATGAGCATGGAGTTGGAAACACTGTATGAGAACACGTGTCCTGCAGATTTCCCCTTTTATCAGGCTTACAAAGTACCAGGTGACACGAATTTCAGGAAGGATACATCACAGTGCAACTCTGATTAGGAAAAATTCTACCCCTGAGCTATATAATTATGGGAAGGTCAATTTTAAACATTTAGATAATACCCTAGTTTATGGACTTGTTTGGCTTCATCTCCTGAACCAACATTTATTACTTAAATGTCATTTTCATAGTCATTTAAGGTCAAGACTTGTTTACTGTTTTTTTCTTTAACTCTAATTGATGAGCAAAGTTACTAAGCTAATAAACTCTTCTACCTACTACTCTACCAATTAATTAGGATTGCATTATAATGTATGCCAATATAAGTTATAATTGGTTTGATGAAATAAATCACACATATTACATTGCGCAGATACATTATTTCTTAAAATGGAACAGAAAATTTAATCCCTTTGTATTTCTGATATAGGGTTAGCATTTTTACTACAGCTCTAAAAAGCATGTTCTTCCCCTGTAAAAGAGGAAAGAAATCAAGAGAGCCTGTCTGAAAAACAAAGTCAACTTGAGATTCAGCCAGCTTTTGGATCAGTGTAGGAATGATATTAAGAAATGCGTTCCTATTCTGTTTTTTCTGATTGGTGCATATTTGCAGTACATAATGACTACATTCCTCATGGGGAGTTTATTCTTGTACATAACACTCCTTAATTCTTTTTTCACATACTTCCCCTCCACTCCCTCTCCCCTCTCTCCATCTCTTGGTCCCCTTCCTTTTTGCAAAAGATCTATCTCCCCTTTCCCTACTACTTATCTTTTATTTTACTATTTATTTATATTTTTAAAGATGCATTCAGTGGAACACATTAATAAAAGTCATAGAAGAGATTTTTGTAATGTGGTGCTATGACATTTTAGAATTGTCATTTATCTCATATTTTGTCATAAGAGTGTTTCACCTGTTTCTCCACTGATGCTCTTTTGAATTTATTTCTAAACATACTTTTTAGAAATTGGATAATATAGTTTGTGAAGCTTATAACTTACACACTTTCATGGGTTATAAATATTAAACTAGAATTGTCTTTTTTATTCCAATCCTAGTACATAGTTGAAAGGAAATTGCTGGATTTACCTAACCTCAGTATTCGTGGAATATTAATTCATTGGATTTTCTTCTCCAAGTTTCTCTTGCATTTTCAGGAAAAGAAATGTGAATTTTAATCAGACCATGTTATATAGGAGGCATGACAAGTTTTCAACATTTTATGTTATTTGGTGTTTATTCTTTTGCCCAGTATAATGTCTGAAATTGCATTAGAACGACAAAGGCATAGATTTACAAGACAAAAATCTCTTAGTTTGACAGCCCACAAAAGGTAACAGTATATTTCCTGGAATCCAAAAGGGGGAAAAATATTCTAATGACAGCAAATTGAAACTAAGCCATAAGACATCAACCTTGATTTTGTATTCCACATATCCTTTCTGCCCTCTGGAACCAAAATATCTCCATCAAATCGTGATAAGATGTTCTTTTTCAAATAGGTAATAAATGATCTTAGTATTTGTCCCAGTATTCTGGATCTATTAAAACAAAATACTTTAGACAGGGTGGTTTATAAAAAGAAATTTATTTCTCACAGTTCTGAAAGCTGGGAGATCAAGGTGTCAGCAAATTTGGTGTTTGGGAAGGGGCTGCTTCCTTCATGGGCAGACATTTTTCCACTGTGACCTCATGTGACCAAAGGAACTAATTAGTTCTCTGGGGGTCTCTTTATGTGAAAACTAGTCCCACTCAAAAGAGCTTTTTGTGAAGACTTTACTCTCTTGGATTTTAAGGTAACACAAACATTCAGAACATACCAGTACTGAACTTCAGAAGAACTATTAAAAGGAGACAATTTCTGTGTAGTATACATAATTTCTATTGAGTAGTATACTTCTTTTTTCCCATTCTATGCTATTTTGGAAGATATTTCCCCATTGCCTATGCTCCAGTAACAATCACAATATCCTATTGCTGCAGGCACACTGTGTATAACAGAGATAATCACATGACACAACCAGGGCCAATGAGAATCTAGTCTTGGATCTATATATACCTATAAAGGTGAGCAGTGTTTTCCTTCTATTAGTTGTTAAGCTGAGATGGTGTGAAGGTACATTTGGAAGTAGTCATTTTCTTTGGTCATATGGAGGAAGGTTCTTGTAATAAGAAGTAAAAATATAATTAGGTAAAGAGAAGAAGAGACAAACAGAAAGTCAACAGGGAGAATAAGAGATTGTTAAATAGAAAATATAAAACTCTAGAGCAAGTGACTCCTGAAAGCATCATTTTGGACTTCGTGGCCAAGTCAGCTAATATATTACTTTTTTCTTAAATTTATTTAAGTTTAACCCCTGACTAATACAGATTATGCTTCTATGTTAAATAAACATTATTTATACTGATGGTCTTGCTTATGGAACAAAGGGTGTTGCTTATATGGGTAGATTATTCTTGTAGACAAAGTGTACAGCTTTAGGGAAGAGAACACAGAACTGTGGGGAGGATAAGGATAGTTGACCTTGCAGCTGAACCAGTCCAGGGAACAGAATGGTGACGATGTTACAGTAGCATGAATTTGTCTTCCTTTTTCTAAGCCTTCTCAGGATTTTTGTGTGGAAATACTTCTTATAGATTTAATGATCTCAGCATTTACTCATGCTTGTGGATTTTCACTTAACTCCCACACACATTTCCTACATCCTTCCTCTGCTGAAGAGAAGATCTGCCAGGTCTGTTCAGTGTGAAGCATCATGACATATTTGTCTCGAAATTCCCACAAATGCTTTCAAACCCCTTGACCCCACTCCTCCCTGGTGTGAGGGTCTGCAGAGGCCTGTGATCCACCCAGACCCTGAGGTCTTACCTTCCCCCCACCCTCTGGCACATAGCAGTTGCCTACTCCATGATCCTCATCACCAACAGCTTCTCTTTATCCTTTATTGTGCCCTTTAATTGCATTTAAACTGTATGCTTTCACCATTTCCAAACTCATCAATGCCTGGTTGAATTTTAATCCCCTCCAGAATGAAACTAATGAATAATATGTCTCTTTTATCACAGGTTACAGATTATTTTTTCTTGACATTAAATCAAGGGCTATTTCCAGAACCCAAAGGAATAGAGAGAATAAAATACGGTAATACAGGGGGTGGGGACAAAACCAAAATCACTGATGCAAATTACAAGGGACAAAATTTGACCTTCTCCTATTCAAGCATCTAAAATTTTCCCCCTAGTTCTCAAATACTGAATTGAAATTTTTTTGCTTTTAAAAGCTAGTAGGGCTTCTTATTCTTTATTCCTTTTTTTTTTTTTTGGTACCAGGGATTGAACTTGAGCTAAATCCTCAGCCCAGGGATTCTTATTCTTAAGGAAAGTTACTTCTAAGGTATCAAAGTCACTACTTTAGATTTATTGAGTTTGAGATACATTTGAGTTATTTCAAAGATGTCAGATAATCAGTTATATATACAGCTTGAAAGGTCAGAAGAGTGGTCTGTCCTGGAAATATAAATGTAGTGACAAGGCATTTGACAAAGTGTAAAACCCATGCATGATTTAAAAAAAAAACCCTACAGAAAATTGGAATAGATGATATTTACCTCAATCTGATAAAGGCCATCTATGAAAACCCAATAGCCAACATCACACTAAATGATCAAAAATTGAAAGCTTTCACTCTAAAATCAGGAACACAACAAGCATGTCTATAATCACTACTCCTGTTCAACATAGTTCTGGAAACATTAGCCAGAGCAATTAGACAAGAAAAAGAAATAAAAGGAATAAAGACAGGAAAGGAAGAAGTTAAATTATCATTATTTGCAGGTGATTCTTTACATAGAAGACCCAAAAACTCCACCAAGAAACTTCTAGATTTAATAGCCAAATTCAGTAGCATAGCTAGATACTAAGTGAACATTAAAAAATCAATATCATTCCTGTACACAAATAATAAACTCATTGGGAAAGAAATTAAGAAACAACATCTTTCACAATAGCATCCCCCAAAAATGAAATACTTAGGAATCAATCTAACAAAAGAAATAAAGGACCTATACAGTAAAAACTACGGTACTCTTAAAAAGTAAATAAAAGCAGATATCATAAAATGGGAAGATATCCCTTGATCTTGGGGAAGATGAATCAACACAGTGAAAATGGCCTTACTCTCAAAATTTTTATACAGATTTAATGAATCCCAATCAAAATACCATTATTATACCTCAGAATTACAGAAGACATTACTAAACTTCATTTGGAAGCAGAAGAAACCTAGAATAGCAAAAATAATTCTGAGGAACAAAGGCAAGGCAGGGGGCCTCACAATCCCTGACTTGAAATTATACTACAGAGCTACTGTGATTAAAAGAAAAAAAAAAAAAGACATGGTACTGGAAAAAAAAACAGACCTGAGGATCAATGGAACAGACTAGAAAAGGCAGAAAAACATACCAAACACACTCAGCCACCTTATCCTTGACAAAGGGACCAAATACATTCACTGGGGGAAAAATAACCTCTTTATTAAGTGGTGCTGGAAAAACTGGCTTTCTACATGCTGAAGACTAAAATTAGACCATTGTCTCTCATCATGCATGAAACTAAAATTGAAATGGATCTAAGATTTAAATATTAAAACAGAAACACTAGTGCTGGAAGAGAGAATAGGTAGAATTCTTGATGACATAGGAGTAGGCAAAAACTTCATGAACAAAACCCAGATTTCACGGGAAATAGTGCAAAGAAACAACAACTGGGATCTTATCCTATTAAAAAGTTTTGTGCCACAAAAGAAATCACCAACAGAGTGAAGAGACAACCCAAAGAATGGGAAAGTTTTTAGGAAGTAGTCCCTCAGATAAAGAAGTAATATCTAGAACACACAAAGAATTGAAAGAAATCAGACCCCCCGCCCAAATTAAAAGATCCAATCCAAAAATGGACAGCTGAGATGAATATACATTTCTCATATAAAGAACTATGGCAGAAATATATATGAAAAAAATGTTCAACATCACTGGCCATCTAAGAGATGCAAATTAAAACAATGCTGAGATTCCATCTCACCACTGAAAGAAAGGGCTAATATCAAGAAATCCACAAACAACAAATGTTGGTGGAGCTGTGAAGAAAAAAGGACCATCCACTGTTGGTGGTAGTGCAGACTGATATAATTGCTGTGGAAATCAGTGTAGAGATTCCTCAGAAAACTAGGAGTAGAGACAGATTTGACCCAGCTATTCTCCTTCAAGGTATTTTTCCAAAAGAACTAAAAGCATCATAACACAATCATATATGTGAGCCCATGTTTATAGTGACACAGTTAGTTATAGGTAAATCTTGGATGTAACCCAAATGCCCATCTATTGGTGGTCTCTCTAAAGGGAGACCTGAGACCCCAGAGAGCACCAACCTTTAAAGAAAGAAAAAGAGACAGCCTAGGGGATGAACAGAAGTTTAGTCCTCTGACACTGTTCGACAATCACAAAGGAAAGAAGTAAGGCTTTTATACATGTAGGAAAGCAGCTTAGTTATTTTGGCTATCGTCTTTCTGATTTTAACCTCTGGTAACAAGTGACTTTAAGTGATTCATAAAAGCTACAGGTGAATTCACAAATCCCCTGTTCCCATTCATCAATCCTGTACATCAAAGAGCACACCAAAGCCCTCTTCTTATCAGATGATATCAAGAGAGCAGGGCGACTTCAGCTGAAATCAAGCCCACCAGCCCACCACAAACATCACAGATGTGCATAGTGGGTTGTATCTCTCTCACTACCTGTAGAGTCATTGGGTCATGGTCCTCTGATCCTGGGCAATGGTAAATAAGAAAACTAGGAAAATCTGTTTTTCTCCCGTGAAACTTTTACAATGTCACTTAAAGTTTTCTGGCATTCTTTTAACAAACAGACTTCTGGAATTTCCCAGAAATGACTTAATTTTCTCAGTTAACAAACTTATTGTGATCAATTCTTACAACTAGACAACTAAATTCTACAATTTCCCATACCCATCAATTGATGAATGGATAAAAAAGGATGTGAGTTTTTTATACAATGGAATACTATTCAGCCACAAAGAAAGATAACCTTGACCACAGCCCCCAGCCCCAAGGAGCAGAACAGCCAAAGCACTGAGGAGGAGCCTTCTGTGTGCAGGCAGCACCCCCCTCCCCCATCTTGAAATAAGAAGACATGTAAGCAAATCTCAAAACCAGACTTCCAGATCACCTAAAGCAACCCCACAGGGAAACAAGATGGAAAAATCTGATGCTCAACCACCTGGATTCATTGAACTGGCAACAAAAGAGAATTTACAAAAAATGAAATCAGAAATAATATCTCAGATAATAGCAGAGATTGTGCCTATAGTGCAAGACATGATTAATAAATTTAAGGAGGATATAGATTAAAAAATAGAGGAGCTGAGGAACATGATGGAATCTCAACATAGGAAGCAAATGGAATCCATAAAACAGGCACAAACAGATTTCCAGGAGATTAAAAACTCCACTGAAAGTCTATGCAGCAGAATGAACCAATGTGATAAGATTGCAATTAGAGACCAGGAAAAGAAACATTTCTTTAAAATAGTAAGGGACCATGAAAAATCAATCCAGCAGCTGCTAGATGATGAAAAGAAGAATAACATAAGACTGATCAGAGTCAATGAAGAAACAGGAGAGAGTGCAGAGGACATAAAAAAATTGTTCACAGAAGTGATGTCAGAAAACTTCCCAAGGAGGGGAAAAGAAATTGACATGCAGATAAGTGAGGCATGTAGAACTCCAACTAGCCTTGATAAAAAAAGAAAGTCTATACATAGGCATATAATAGTTAAGATTCCAGAAACACAACAGAAGAAAAAAATTCTACAAGCAGTTAGAGAAAAGAAACAAATCACATACAAAGGAAAGCCCGTCAAAATCACAACAGACTTCTCAATGCAAACCCTCAAGGCAAGAAGAGCTTGGAGTGAGGTATTCCAAGCCTAAAGGAAAACAGCTTCCAACCCAGACTGATGTACTCCAAAACTATCTTTCAAAATTGATGGAGAAAGAAGACACTTTCATGACAAAGAGTACCTTAGGAACTTCATGAATACCAAACCAGCACTCCAAAAAATTTTAGACAGTATCCTAGGAAAAGACAATGAGGATCACAACCCCAGAAAGCCCTGCAGAATGAATCCATTGGGAACCACAACAAGTTAAAGCAAAGGGGAAGAATTCAACAAAAATAAAAAGTCATGATGAGGATAAGTCAACACATATCAGTTATAACCATCAATGTTAATGGTCTCAATTCACCAATCAAAAGAAATAGACTGGCAGAATGG
>NW_004624813.1:748830-773132 GCF_000247695.1 Heterocephalus glaber | reverse complement strand
CCCCCCCCCAAATCAGGAGTAACTACCCTCTTTGCAGATAAAGTGGATTTCAAACCAACACAGATTAAGAGAGACAAAGAAGGACAGTGCATCCTTGTAAAGGAAACAATCTAAGAGGAAGAGATGAGAATCAGGAAAATATATGCACCAAACAATAGTGTGCCTAGCTATATAAAGCAAATGCTAACAGACATGAAAGAATCATATAAGTACTGATACAATAGTAGTGTGGGACCTCAATACTCCACTGCCACAAATAGATAAATGAACTAGACAAAAAATGAACAACAAAATACTAGAACTCAAACAAACTCCTGAACAAATGATCTTAAGAGTTGTTTACAGAGGGTTCCACCTTACAAAATCAGAATACACATTCTTTTGGGCTGCACATGGGTCATTGTCTAAAATACACCACATACTTGCTCATAGAACATGTTTATCTAAGTGCAAAGGAACTGAATTTATTCCCTGTATATTATCAGACCATAGTGTGATAAAATGGAACATTAATAGCAAAAGAAACTGCCAGAATTTCATAAACACATGGAAATTGAACAATGCATTTCTGAATAACCAATGGTTCACAGAGGAAATTAAAGAAGAAATTGGAGAGGTCCTACAATTAAATGACAATGATAATACAACATATCGGAATCTATGGGACACAATGAAAGCATTCTTATGAGGGAAATTCATAGCAGTGAATACTCATACTAGGAAAACAGAAAGAGCCTGATTAAATAACCTGATGCTGAACCTCAAACTTCTAGAAAAAGAAAAGCAAGACAAACCCAAATCTTGCATAAGGGAGGAAATTATAAAGATCAGAGGAGAAATCAATGCAATGGAGACTAAGAGAACAATACAAAAAATCAAAGACACCAAGAGTTGGTTCTTTGAAACAATAAACAAAATTGACAAACCTTTAGCCAACCTTATCAGAAAAAGGAAATAAAAGGCTTAAATCCATGGAATTAGGAATGAAAAGGGTGAAATAACAACAGACCCAGCAGAAATGCAGAGGATCATCAATACCTACTTTGAGAACCTATGCACCAACAAGATGGAAAACACAGAAGAAACGGACAGGTTCCTAGATATGTATGAATTACTAAAGTTGAAGGAAGATGACCTAAAAATTCTAAACAATCCAATATCAATCAATGAAATTGAAAACATAATTAAAAACTTGCCAACTAAGAAAATCCCGGTCACCATGGCTTCACCACTGAATTCTACAAGACATTTAGAGAGGAACCTCTGCCACTACTGTTTAAACTCTTCAATGAAATTGAAAGGGAAGCAATGCTCCTGAATTCATTCCTGGAAGCAAGCATCACCTTGATCCTCAAAGCAGAGAAAGACTCGATTAAAAAAGAGAACTATAGGCCAATCTCACTAATGAACATAGATGCAAAAATCCTTCATAAGACACTGGCAAATACCATGCAGATCATCAAAAAGATCATACAGCCTGACCAAGTGGGATTCATCCTAGGTATGCAGGGATGGTTCAACATACACAAATCAATAAATATAATATACTATATTAATAGAGTGAGGACAAACACCATATGATTATCTCAATAGATGCAAAAAAAGTGTTTGACAAAATCCAACAAACTTTTATGTTAAAAATCCTACAAAAAATTGAAATAGTCTACCTCAATCTGATAAAAGCCATCTATGAAAAACCAACAGCCAATATCATACTAAATGGTCAAAAACTGAAATCCTCCACACTAAAATCAGGAACAAGACAAGGATGTACACTATCACCCCTCCTGTTCCATACAGTTTTAGAAACATTAGCCACAGCAAATGGACAAGTGAAAAAAATAAAAGGAATCAAGATAGGAAATGAAGAAGTCAAATTGTCATTATTTGCAGATGACATGATACTCTATATAGAAGACCCCAAGAACTCCACCAAAAGTCTTCTAGACTTAATAGCCAAATTCAATAAAGTAGCTGGATACAAGGTCAACACACAAAAATCCATAGCTTTCCTGTACACAAATAGCCGAATCACTGAGAGAGAAATGGTGCAAATGGTTCCTTTCATAATAGCATCCAAAAAGTTTAAATACCTAGGAATCAACCTAATGAAAGAAATCAAAGACCTCTACCCCAAAAACTATAGCACTCTGAAAAAAGGAGATCAAACAGAATAACAGAAAATGGAAAGACATCCTTGTTCCTGGGTAGGAAGAACCAACATAGTGAAAATGGCCATACTTCTGAAATTGCTATATAGATTCCATGCCATCCCAATTGAAATCCCAGCAGCATACTTCACAGACCTTGAGAAAATAATCCAAAAATTTATTTGGAACAAGAATAGACCTGGAATAGCAAAAGCAATTCTAGGCAACAGAGACAAGGTAGAGGGTATCACAATCCCCAACTTGAAACTATACTACAAAGCTACTATGATAAAAACAGCTTGGTACTGATAACAAAACAGACCTGAGGGTCTGTGGAACAGAATAAAAGATGCAGAAACAACTCCAGACATACTCAGCCACTTCATCTTTGACAAAGGAGTCAAACACCCTCACTGGAGGAAAGATAGCCTCCTTAATAAATGGTGCTGGAAAAATTGGGCTTCAACTTGCTAAAGATTAAAACTACACCTATATCTCTCACCATTCACTAAAGTAAAATCAAAATCAATTAAAGATCTAAATATTAAAACAGAAACACTGAACTGGCTGGAACAGAGGTTAGGTAGAACCCTTGAAGACATCAGTGTAGGAAAAGATTTTATGAACAAAACTTCAGTTGCCCATGAACTAGCAAAAACAATCAACAAGTGGGATCTCTTCTTATTAAAAAGCTTCTGCACAGCAAGAGAAACCACCAACAGTGTGAAAAGACAACCCACAATGTGGGAAAAAATTTTCACCTGCTTTTCCTCAGACAAAGGTCTACTATCTAGAATCTATAAAGAACTTAAAAAAAATCAGACCTCCCAATTTAAAGACCCAATCCAAAGTGGACATCTGAAATGAATAGACATTTCTCACACAAAGAAGTAGAAAAAGCAAATAAACATATTAAAAATGTTCAACATCACTGGTCATTTGAGAGATGCAAATTAAAACAACACTGAGATTCCCCCTCACTCCAGAAAGAATGGCTGAGATCATGAAATCAACCAATAACAAATGCAGCCAGGACTGTGGGGATAGAGGAACACTACTCCACTGCTGGTGGGAGTGTAGACTGGTGCAAGCACTGTGGAAATCAGTATGGAGATACCTCAAAGAACTAGAATTTCCCATCAACTGGAGAATTGATAAAGAAAATGTGGTTTTTTAATAAAATGGAGTACTACTCAGCCATAAAAAATGAGGAATTACAGACATTTATAGCTAAGTGGATGCACATTGAGGCAATACTCTTAAGTGAAATAAATAGGACACACGTGTGTAAATACCAAATAGTTTCTCTAGTGTGAGAACCTGACAGTGTAAATAAGGACTACAATGTGTAACAGATAATGTGAAATAGGAAGAAAAGAGGCAAAGGGGAAGGGAAAGTGGGAGGGGTAGGAAAGAAAGGAATGGAATGGAAAGTAGGGAATGGAATTAATATGAGAAAATGAAACAATGGAAGCAAAGTCTATGTAAATAGGGAGGGATGGAGGGGTTGAAGGGAGGGCAAGGTAATTACAATAAAATAAGAACCAAGAGAGATTATGTAAAGGTGCAAATTTCCAATGATAAATGTCATTATATTGTATACCTTAAGTGTACCAGTAAAAAAATACATGAATGTTAAAAAAAAAAAAAAGAAAGATAAACTTAAGACATTTTTACCTAAATGGATATATCTTGGGAACTTTACTCTTAAGTGAAATAAATCAGATACATGTGTGTAAATATTGTGTTGTCTCTCTGGTGTGAGAAACTGAAAGGGTAAATAAGGACCAAATGTTTAATAGATAATGTGAAACAGGAAGAAATAGTTCAGAAGAAAAGGGAAACTGGGAAGGGCAAAGGAGAAGAGAAGGAATGGAAAATAAAAAAGTAAGAAAATAAGGAAAAAGTTGGTAACAAAACTTTTGTAAATAAGGATGGGAGGGGGAGTAGAAGGGAGAAAAAGAGGAAAAAGAAAAGAAATATAAATGTGGATTTGTGTCATTCTATGTTTGTTAATGTCCTGAAAATAACTGAGGTCATCTGATGTGACATTATAGAATAAGAACTTCTAGGAAGTGCCTTGAGGAGAAAAACCATCAAAAGATGCAGAGGAGATACAGTTATAGAGCTACAAGTCATCATAGAAAAATGGGATAAAACAGACACTTTAAACACAGGATTCGTGAAATTTTTAAAAAATATTTATGGATTTGAATTTATAGAGTGTTTTGTGACATAAATGTTAGACTACTATAAAAGATGGATGGAAAGTGGAGGAACTGAAATAATAACTTTTGAGGCACCTCCTAGGTGCTTTAAGAAAAATTAATTCACAGCAACTCTTAGAGATGAGGAAAGAAAAGCTCATTGAATTTGACTATCTTTGCTCTATGATGGTTTTGTTTGAAAGTTTATCTGATTTCCTTTGCAGTATGTGTATGTAGGGATGTAAAGGGGAGAGTTAATTGCTCCATAGACATTTATGGACATCTACTTTGTGAAAGACACAGGCACAAAGTACCAGACTCTTGGGATTTGCATACTAATGGAGAAACAGCTACAAATAGCAAAGTTAAATTTTAATTATGGATGTTTTCCGTGCTAAAAGGAATAAGTATTGTGCTAATAAAAGATCAATGAGTAGTACCTGACTCTACAGGGACATTAAGAGGTGACTTTATTAAGTTGAAATCTGAGGGATGATGCATTAGTTTTCTATTGTTTCTGTAAAAAATTACTCAAATGAGGTGGTCTAAACTGCACAATTCTGCAGGATACAATTCTGGCATTGTTCTCATTGGGCTAAAATCAAGGTGTCAGTAGGACCACATTCCTTCCTGAAGACCCTAGGACACAATGTTTCCTTGCCTTTCCAGCTTTGAGAAGCTGCCCTCATTCCTTGGCTCATGGTCCTCTTCCTTTGCCTTCAAAGCCAGCAACATTGCATCCTTCCCTCATTTTTTCACAGTCATACAATCCTCTGATTATCCTCTTCTATTTTAAGATGTCCTCTAATCACACTGGCTTACCTGGGTAATACAAGCATATGGATAACTTCAATATTATCAGAACCTTAATTATCCTTCACCGTGTACACATTCATGGGTTCTGAACGTTAGGACATGAATATCTTTGAGGGGGTAGCATTCTAACAACTGAAGATGATGATAATATAATACAGCTGGAAGAGGGAAACAAGCATTCCAATCATGTGGAGACGTAGGAAATGACAATGGCAAGGTATTTAATAAGACAAACACAGGCCAGTATAGACTGAGAAGAAAGTAAGACTATGGGAAAAGATGAGGATGGTGACTAGGACTTGGGGTCTCCAGGAGAAAGAAATATGCAAACAAATTAATAAAGATTATAATTTTGGCAGAATTGAAAATGTGTGAGATACAAATAAACCACCCAAAACGTGCTGGAATCAGCTCTAAAACTTTTATCCAAATAATATGCAGCCATAGCAACCTTCAAGTTCAAAGTGAATATTTTGCTTTGTAATATTGAGTCGTGTATTTCTGAAAATGCTTAAAGTTACATTCAGGTTTCCTAGATTTTTATCAATTATATCAATGGAAGAAAGATCACTATTTTTGAAGGCTATGTAACAGATGGAGAGCTTTCTTGTAAAAGTTTCTCGGTCGGCAATTTTCCATGCTCAGCTTTTTAGAGAAAGGAGATAGTTGGTTTAATCAAAGAGTTGTAGGGCATCATATAAATCATAAGATCTACAGTCTTAGGGATAGCATCTTCCTTTTTTCTCTCAATTTTCCCTATGGGAAGTGACTGAATACATAAATTTCCAACAGAGCTCTGAAAATGAGTTTAAAAAATCTTTGTAAAGTCAGTATGTTGAAAAAATTAAATATCCCTAAGCCATTAACATATACCTATGGAAACTAAAACAATTAGGAAACAATGGGAATAGTGCTGAATGCTAAAGAGAAGAGAAAGACAAAAAATTGGGGGTAGTACATCTACTCATTGCACTGCTGATGGAAGTGGATAAAACGTGCATGTTTTTAGATTCCCTGACACATACGACACTCTGCAGCATCCATCAAATGTGCAAGAAACATCCCCTGTGCCCCCAAAATGCAGAGTCCTCCTCAGTTAACCCTAAGGTCAGGCCCATAACTGATTTCTGAAGACATGTTATCTGCCACATGCTGAATTCCAAAAATGCAATTTTTGATGACTGACTTGCCAAATATTTGAATGAGAGTAGTATAATATAAGAAGCTGAATCTTGGTGACTTTATCCTTTTAGAGAAGTAAATTGCTCTTGCTACATAGTTTTCAAGTTAAATTTCCTCTGTGCATTTTGAAGAATCAACTGGTTTTTATTCTTCTTTCTTTCATAAGAAATGTTAATAAGTACTTGATGTAAAAAAAAATAATTTTGTTCAGAGTTATAAACAGGAAACAGGAATACTGTCATTACTGATCATCACTATTCATACTTGGTAAACATCTGTCCAGAGTTCTGTGTCTCTTCCCTTACTCTACACACACCCTTGATTCACTTAGAAGTAAAATGCATGTATTTGCATATGAATAGCATTTTATAAATGGAATAATACCCAAAATATGTTAGTTATGACCATAATTGTGTGATTCTGGCATAATTTATATAATGAATGGTCAATATTACTAATGTTCTTTTTCTTTTGGGATTCCTAAAAAATGATGAACATTTTCATGCTTACATTCCTTTCCCATTAATTTTCTTCTTGGAAGAATAGTAGACGTTATTTTTGCCTCCCAGTATATAATCATTTAAAACTTTGATACATATTGCCAAAGTATTTGTCATATAGATTTCATTGATTATAGTCCCACCAACATTATATTTTTCTCATCAGCTCTGGATTCTTTCATTAACTTTTCTTTTTTGTAATCTCATAAATTATATATGATACAATTGTTAATTCATGATAGTAACATCAGTAGTTAGTTTGAACTTCATCTTTAATGTTATATTTATTTTGAGAATGGCTTAATATTTATTGAAATATTTCTTTTAATAATTGAATTTTGATTGCTTCTCGGCCTTTTGGCTAAGATCAAGTGTAGTATCTGTTCTTATCAGTTTAATAATTGAATTTTGAAATATCCTAGCTTATAATCATTTATTTATATATTTTGACAGTACACATTTCAGTTTATCATTTTACATCATGTATTAGTGTAGACTAAATTATTATAGCATCTACAGCCCTAAATTTGTAATAATTCAATTCAGTGAAGTAGTTTGGGGGTCCAGATGCTTTCTTCGGTTTTGTGCTTTTACTGTGCCCTTGATAAAGATTATTTACACCAGCTGGAAGCAGGACAAGATTATGGAAGAGGCACACTTGCTTTTTAATAAGCATCAGCCCAGAAGTTGGCATGAATTACTTTTACTCATATTTCATTGGCAAGAACAAATCATGCGGCCATACCTGCTCAGCAAATGGGATGGGGAAATTTCACCTCTGGCTGAGCTATCACTTCCCACATACCTGTACCACTATACATTATAAACAAAGATTAACAAAATTTAAGGAACAGATACCATTTCTGACACACCTTGTTTATGGTGTGTATGGCAAGCAGAGGTTCTAAATTTTATGAAGTGAAAGCAATCATTCTTTTCCTTTCAAAATATTTTCTGATTCCCTGCAGTGTGGGGCCATGGAGAGTAATGAGCTGTCTAGAACTTGCAACAGTCTTCTCATTGAACAGAGGAGATAGAAATTGGAGTTTAAAACTTCAAAGACAACTGGAAGTTGAAGACAAGATCCCAGAAACAAAAGGGACTTGTAGAGAAAAGCTTCTGCATACAGAATCTCCCATTATCACATGTGCTGACTCCTAACTAGTATGTACAGGTGTGGTGAACAACTGTGAGAAAGCAATTGAAAAGTTACACCTTTAAGGCAGAGCACACAAAAGTTAGATGGTACCAGGAAAATAGTCTGAGTTCCAGGCCAATCAAGGAGGAAAGCCCATGATTTGTATTGAGAGTCTGAACATGCTATGCTCTATAAGTAATGGTAAATAAAAAACAGCACAGTTCAACTGGTTATAACTGCCTGCTAGAATAAAATCTCTTGAAAAAATATTTGGCAATTCCACTTAAATATTCTCTGTATTTATAATAAGCTAGAGTGATAAACTAGTTAGAGGGAATTTAGAATGACTCAGTATCTTCTTCCAGCGCCCTCTGGTTTGACTTTGAAGACTGAGCCCTGATGAAACTGTCTTGAAGTAGTCTGGGTTGTTGCTGTTTTTCCCACAAAATGTGACTTGTTTTTTCTGCCATGGATTAAACAGTCCCCTTCAGGGGTTAGAAAATTTTTGGTTTTTTTCCTTTTATCTTTTAGGGGTCATGGAAACTTTGAAATGATGATTCATGTTTGATTTGGCTTTCATTACAAATTGGAATTTTTTCAATGAAATTGTAATACATGCCATTAAAATAGCAGATGTAATCATTTAGATATTAACATAAAAATATAGTCCCATCCCTTATTTTAATGAGACTATAACTGGAGGTAAAAATAGATTTTGCTTATCAGTTTCGTGGACTCCATACTTGTTCTGTCATTAACTACTTAATATGCTAGCTTCTTTGTTTTTAAGTCATGCTTTAAAGTATAAAAATTAGTTTCATTTTTCTGCTAGTGAATCCCATTTAAATTTTTAAAAACTGTGACATTTGTTTGTTTGTGTTTTGTTTCTTGCAGTATTGATGATTGAACCCAGGGCCTCCTGAATGCTAGTAAGTACACTACTATTAAGCTACATCTTAGTCCATTTTATTTTATTTTTGACCCTGGGTTACATGAAATTGTCCAGGCTGGCCTGGAACTTGTGACCCTCCTCCCTCAGCCTCCCAAGACTCTTGTATTACATGGATGTGCCACCATTTCAGGGTTCCACTTTAATAGTTTGCAAAAAATCCAAGGAGGAAAAAAGTCATAAAACTAAAATTTGCTATGATTCTAACAAATAAGGGAATAAGCCTATCTTTAAGAGTTGTTTTGCAAAAAAAATCAATTTCTATTTATATGTTAGTAAATATTTTGCATTGTTTGAGCAAAATAGGTTTATAAGGAATGTAACATGGGCTTCTGAAAATGGAGATTGCAGTGTGCAGAACATAAACCCTTTTTCCTAATCTGTGTGTGTGTGTGTGTGTGTGCGCGTGTGTGTGTAGAATGCAAGTATCTAACTTTTACTATAGTCTCACTTGGCATCAGAACAAGTTTTCTGATCTAACATGATCAGAAACATGGGCTTTGTGGCCCATAGAAATTAGACTACCTCCATGTCACCATTCACAACCATGGCATGTCATAAAGGATAAGAGATTATTCGGAGTCAATCTCCAATTCAAACTCCAAGAAGACCCAAAGGGGCTGCCCTTAAACAAGACCCCTCAGTTGAGAGAGTCTCATAAAGACAGCTTCAAACTAGAGCTTGTTGGTTTTTTATTGATAGAACCAGAAAGCAAGTATAAAAGACAAAAGAAAGATGTCTGAGCAGGAATTCATGTAGGGGACAGAGGAAGGACAGGATGGTCTGTTGCATGATTGACGTTAGGGCCAATCTAAGTGATAGATCAGAGTATAAGGAGGAGAGGGCCAGAGTAGGCCAGATCCTACTTGGACATGTGGCCCCATGCCCTATCTTTCAATCTTTAATCACGCATTCCAGGAGGTTTTGGGCAGGTGGGCCCAAAAGACTCTTACCTCTGCATATCCATCTCATAGATACCTCTGGCCATTGCCTCCACATATCCCCCTTTTATGTTTTGTACATGGCTTTGAGAAAGAAGGACATGGTGAAGAGAGGAGGGATATTGGGCTTGGCAGAGAAAGGTCATCACAGTTTCAGCACACAGGTCTGCTGAAATAGTGTACAGAAACATCTTAGGACTGCAAGAGAGATCAAAAAGAAAATTGTTTCAATAGCTGTAAGAATCCAAATGGGAAGATTGAGACCAGAAAACCAGTTCCTAGGGTTAAGCTACTAGGCAATATCATTGAGATGATTTAAAGTAATGTTGTGAGACTCCATTTGAATCTTTTAAAGTTGGTCCTGAAGCTGGCCCTGGAGATCAGTTATTTCTGTCTAGATTTGTATGAAAAGCACCATGGAGAGGGCATTGGACCTTTTCCCAAGATTCAGAATGATTAAATGGAATTGGAGTGAAGCACATGGAACCGTAGCCAGCATCACAGCTGAGCCTGCTATGTGTCCAAAGAGCTTGTTGATGTTCTCTGAGTCAGGCAACAGCTGCCTCAAAGGCCTCAAGTCTTTCCAGAATCTCTTTATCAACATTAGTCTAAGTCAGTAATTCTGAGGTAGCAATCTGAAAATAGCTATTCCGTTTGAGCAGTTTGGATACTGAGTCAAAGCGACCACTGCAGTCGCTGCTGTGGTTGCCAATGCAGTAGCTGTAATAATAGCAGCAATCAATCAGAAGGCATTTTTGTCGGACTTCAAGCACTGAGGTGATTTGTTCAAGAGCAGAATATCCCATTTATTCTTGAGTGAGATTGGTGGGGAGCCACACTTTGGCTCACTGAATGAGTACCATAATGTGCATAATATTCAGTTGAGAAATATAATTATTTGTAACACAAGGAGTCAACCGGGTGACATTGGTGGGCAAAGAGATATTGAGTACTTTAAAGGGTCTGTACTAGTGGTTAGAAGAGTTATATTCAACTATCTTGGGCTCCTTATTGGTGAGAGCTAAAATATATGGATGTGAAGTGCAGATCATGACATAATCACAAGTGCCGTGAACAAGCCACATGCGTTTACTCACATGCTGAGAGCTGCCAGTTCTAACAACTGGAGGAGAGAAGGGAATTACTAGGCACCATACGGATTTCTTGACAGGGGAATCGTAAGTTCCTGAGGAAAGGCACAATAAGGGTCTAGTAAACTGAAGATTCCAGGGTGGTGGACTATCACTGTAGATAAAAGGCAAAATATAATTCTAAGTAGAATTAGATTCTAATACCATCAAATTATGAGGTCCCAAGTTTTCTAGGGTTAGATTATGAGCAAGATGAATAATGAAGAGATTGATGGACCAAAATGAAGTCTACCCCAAATCGAGGCCATCTCCTATAAGGCACCCACAGATAAGAACACACACGAGTGATAAAATAGATACAAACCCTTTTCCCCAAGTGAGGAGTTCCATAGAGACCAGCCCTTGTGGGCCAAATAAGGCCCTTTGTGGGGATAAAATGCTTTCTTCACTGCTATGAAGTCATCTTGAGTCACAATTTTAAAAACTTAAAGAAAAGGGTGTTTTAGATAATTGTTCCTGTGGGTAAAGTGTCTCATCATATTCTCCCCTTTATATTTTAATAATTGAGTTTTAAATAGTAAAACTTTGCCACAGAAGGTGACTTGTAGATCAATCACAAAGGGCTATATGTTGGCCCTTTGACCCCTTGGGATGCCACAGTTAAAGGGAATCTGCTTTGGCACAGGATTCTAGAACCACCAAGTCCTGCATAGTAAGTATGGACAGAGAAATGAATATATTTAAATTTGCCAAAAAATTCATGTGAGTCATGTCCGTTTGCCAAATTTTGTTGCTTTTTAAACCACAGGAATTGAATCCTGACTAAGGAGGTTTCACTAATCATGGTTGCCTTAGAAGGTGAATCCCTGGAGAACATTAACAGATAACAATTATAAAATTTCACAGAGAAAACTTGAGGTGAGTGGCAATATAACACTTTAGCATTACAATCATGAGGACATTATTATATCTGAAACCCACTAAAATATAAAATGTAAGTATCTCCATCTTCATATTTGGTCAGATTACCTTTATTTACAAAATATTAAATGACATAAGGGAAGTTTTACCTAAATTATCTTTAACCATTCTGTTACCATAGTAACATTTAAGAAGAATGAAGTTATTTATAGATGTACTTTATAGGTTATTAACCTCTAAACTTTTAATTTTTAGAGTGATACTGCCTAAACCGTACAGTGTCTAGTAGCTTTAACTTTTATAATTACATAACAATCACATAAACATAAGTATTCTCATAATCTGGCTGGCTATATCATGTTGAATTGACATGTACATTTCATCACAAATAGCTGAAAGACAAATAAGGGAAAGCCAGATACTGGTGCCTAAAAAGAAATTTATCACCATAAGTCACCAGGATGATATTTTTTTTTTTGGTTTTGTATTTTTGAAGGCTTGTACACTTGGGAGGCATAAATATAAAACTTAATATACCATGAGATTAGCAATAATTGGTTTTGAAGCTATATAGAAATCTTTACATATATTTAGTTTCTACTCTTAAGATAAATTTTAGACTCCTTTAACAGGTTTTAAAAGGTGTAACTATATTGACAAGAATTAAAGACATCTTTTCAGCTCAGATAAGTTTTGGAAACAGTGTTAATGACCACAAATAAACTTATTACCCAATATATGTGTATCTCATTTATACAATAATAAAATGCTTGTTTAATCAAAGCCAATAGATATAGATCAACTTTAAGTGTCAGAACCAAATTTAAAGAGATGTCAAATTTTGAACATTTTATATGTTTAAGGTCTAAACATATATTATATAAAAGAGAGCATTTCTTAGTTATTTTGTATATATTAAACTTATGTAGTCTTAATTCTACAAACTTAACCTTAAAGCTTAGACTTATCTTGCTTTTAAGTGTATACATACATATAGGCCCAAACATATGTTATGTCATAAACTAAGATAATAGCTGTGTATTTAACCAGTCATGAACTGATTATTGAACACATTTTACAGGGCAACATTCAAATATTCTTTACCGCTTAAAGCTATCGTTTTAGTAACCATAAGCCTAACAATGAGAACATAAGGAACTTATTCTACTAAAATGTAGTCCCTTTGCTTTTCAATTTAGTTTTGTAAGTTTAATGAAGAACATCTCAATATTTCCAGAAAATCATATTATTTTAGGCATAAAGACTTAGCTTCTTAAGTATAGTAAAAAAAAACAATTATTTTTAAACGACAGATCATAACAGATAACACTTATAAATAAGATAGATATACTGGCCAAATTTAACTACAATAATCTTTTTATAGTTTTTAAGTTTGTAACTATAAGCAGACTAGCCAGAACTTTTCCTTTAGGTCATCAATTAGCAGAGATCTCTTATAATAAGTGTTAGAAGGAAAAATAACCTTTTACATGTGTGAAATCAAATACTGTTATTAAGAAGGGATTTAGACTGATGGCTTATCTTATTGGAATAAACCTGTTTCTGTTTAAAACTGTTAGCAAATTCATAAGGACCCCTAGGGATGTTTTTTGTTTCATCAATGAACTTATTTGTGCTATAAAAACCAGTTAGTTTGCCCTGTGGAGCAGTATTCTAGAAGGGAGAGAGAAGTGAAAGGAGTTAACCTAACCTGAACCCTAAGGGTAGAAGGGCTGATAATTTTGGACTAAAACAATTACGTTTATTATTTGAGAGTTTGAGGGTCAAATCAAGACCAGTTTTTAAGATTATGGGTCAGAGATAAGTGAAGGTCAGCTTCACTCTGGGAGGGTCATAGGGAGGGGATTACCCACCACCCCAGAAACCAGTTTCTAGAATGCAGCAGCCATAGAGAAGAGAATTACCCTGGAGCATGACAACCAAATCCTAACCATCTCAAGGGCAGGAAGACAAGCAAGACTGAAAACTTTCTCAGGGTGGATCTCCAGTTCTTAGCAAAACATGTTTCTAAAGACAAAAGCTATGATTAACTCCAACCACATTACCAAGCAGAAAACCAACAATCACAGAACTTGAATAACTGCTTTTTAACTTTTCCGGGGGAGAGGGGAATCATAGAACACATGGAAAATGCTCCTTTAGGCTTTGTAGTTTTGGTCTCACATATGTGTGTGTTTAAGCCTTTGTAAAAATACTGATGGGGTTATAAAACAAATACTAATGGATATGAAAAATCAAATAAACACTAATACAATAGTAGTGAGTGACCTCAATACCCCACTGTTACAAATAGATAGATCAAATAGACAAAAAATAAAAAAACAGAATATAGAACTCAATCAAACTATTGAACAAATGGAATTAACAGATGTTTACAGAGTATTCCACCCCACAAAATCAGAATACACATTCTTTTCAGCCTCACATGGGTCGTTCTCTAAAATAGACCACATACTTGCTCATAGAACATGTTTAAGTAAGTGCAAAGAAATTGAAGTTATCCTCTGTATATTATTAGAATGCAGTGTGATGAAATTGGACATCAATAGCAAAATAAACCACAAGAATTTCATGAACACATGGAAACTGAACAACACACTTCTGAATAACCAGTGGGTCACAGAGGAAATTAAAGAAAAAATCAAACAGTTTCTACAATTAAATGACAATGCCAATACAACATATCAGAATTTATAGGAAACAATGAAAGCTGTTTTACAAAAGAAATTCATAGCAGTGAATACTCATATTAGGAAAACAGAGCGTGCACAAATAAACAACCTGATGCTGAACCTCAAGCTTCTAGAAAAAGAAGAGCAGGACAAACCCAAAGCTTATACAAGGGAGGAATTATAAAGATCAGAGCAGAAATCAATGCAATGGAGACTAAAAGAACAATACCAAAAAAAATGAAGCAAAGAGTTGATTTTTCAAAATAATAAACAAAATTGACAAACCCTTAGCCAATCTTATCAAAAAATAAAAGAAGAAAAGACCCAAATCTATGCAGTTAGTAATGAAAAGGTTAAAATTACAATGAACCCAGCAGAAATTCAGAGGATCATCAATACCTACTTTGAGAACTTATACGCCAGTACATGAAAAACATAGAAGAAATGGACAGATTCCTAGTACATACGAATTATCAAAGGTGAACAAAGAAGACCTAAAAATTCTAAGCAATCCTATCAATCAATGAAATTGAAAATGTAATTAAAAACTTACCAACCAAACAAAGCCTGAGTCCTGATGTCTTCGCTGCAGAATTCTATAAGAAATTTAGACAACTATTGCCACTACTGTTTAAACTTTTCAATGAAATTGAAAGAGAAGTAATACTCCCAAATTCATTTCTGGAAGCAAGCATCACCTTGATCCCAAAAACAGAGAAAGACCCAATTGAAAAGGAGAACTATAGGCCAATCACTCTCATACACCCTGACCAAGTGGGATTCATCCCAGGCATTCAGGGATATTTCAACATACACAAATCAATAAATGTAATACATTATATTAACAGAGCCAAGGACAAAAACCATACGATCATCTCAATAGATTCAGAAAAAGCATTCGACAAATCCAACACTCATTAATGATAAAGACCTTACACAAAATTGGAATAGATCGTGTGTATCTTAACCTGATTTAAAAAACAACAACAACAACTAACATCCTACTAAATGATTCACAAACTGAAATCCTTTGTGCTGAAATCAGGAACAAGACAAGGATGTCCACTGTCACCACTCTTGTTCAATATAGTTTTGGAAGCATTAGCCACAGCAATTAGACAAGAGAAAGAAATAAAAGGCATAAAGATAGGAAATGAAGAAGTCAAATTGTCATTATTTGCAGATGACATGATACTCTTTATAGAAGACCCCAAGAACTCTACCAAAATCTTCTAGACTTAATAACCAAATTGAGCAGAGTAGCTGGATACAAGGTCAACACACAAAAAGCAATAGCCTTCCTGTACATGAAAAACAAATTCACTGAGAGAGGAACTGGAGAAACAACTCCTTTCACAATAGCATCCAAAAAAATGAAATATCTAGAAATCAACCTAATGAAAAAAATGAAGACCTCTACTCTGAAACCTACAGCACTCTAAAAAAAGAGATCAAAGAGGATATCAGAAACTGAAAAGACATCCCTTGAGTCTGGGTAGGAAGAACGAATATAGTGAAAATGGCCATACTTCCAAAACTGCTATATAGATTCAATGCAATTCCAATTGAGATCCCAGCAGCATACTTCACAAACCTTGAGAAAATAATCCAAAAATTCATTTGGAACAAGAAGAGAACTAGAATAGCAAAAGCAATTCGAGGCAATAAAAACAAGGTAGCGGGTATCACAAGTCCCAATTTGAAAGTATACTATAAAGCCACTGTGATAAAAACAGCATGTTACTGACAAAGAAACAGACCAGTGGAACAGATTAGAAGATACAGAAACAACTCCAAACACATGCAGCTACTTCATCTTTGACAAAGGAGCCAAAAACCCTCACTGGAAGAAAGATGGCCTCTTTAATAAATGGTGCTGGAAAAATTGGGTTTCAACTTGCCAAAGATTAAAACTAATGCACTAAACCATGCACTAAACTAAAATCAAAAGGGATTAAAGAGCTAAACATTAAAACAGAAACACTAAACTGGCTAGAAGAGAGGTTAAGTAGAACTCTTGAAGACATTGGCATAGGAAAAGATTTCATGAACAAACCTCAGTTGCAAGTAAACTAGCAAGAAGAATCAATAATCTCTTCTTATTGAAAAGCTTTTGAATAGGAAGAGAAACCACCAACAATGTGAAGAGACAACCCACAATGTTGGAGAAAACTTTTACCAGCTGTTCCTCAGACAAAGGTCTACTATCTAGAATCTATAAAGAACTTAAAAAAATCAGACCTCCCAAATTTAAAGACTCAATTCAAAAATTGGCATCTGAAATCAACAGATATTTCTCAGACAAAGAAGTAGAAATAGCAAATAAACATATGAAAAATTGTTCAACATCACTGGTCATTGGAGAGATGCAAATGAAAACAATGCTGAGATTCTACCTCACCCCAGAAAGAATGGCTGCTATCATGAAATCAATGAATAACAAATGCTGGTGAGGTGGTGGGAGAAAAAGGAGCCCTCCTCCACTCTTGGTGAAATTGTAGACTGGTGCAACTACTGTGGAAATCAGTATGTAGATACTTCAAAGAACTAGGATTAGCGGTTCCATTTGACCCAGCTCTCTCCCTCTGGATATCTTCTAAAAAAAATTAAAAGAATCATACCATAGCAATATACGTACACCCATATCCATAGCAGCACAATTTTTAATAGCTGAAGTTTGGAAACAGCCCAATTGTCTATCAGCTGAGACTGGATAAAGAAAATGTGGGTTTTTTAAAAAAATAAAATGGAATACTACTCAGCCATAAAAATGAGAAATTAGAGACATTTATAGCTAAATGGATGCACACTGAGGCTATACCCTTAAGTGAAATAAATAGGACACACACGTGTAAATACCAAATATTTTCTCTGGTGTGAGAAACTGAAAGTGTAAAAAAGGTTCAAAATTTATAATAGATAATTTGAAATAGGAAAAAAAGATCCAAGGGGAAGGGGACATGGGAGGTGTTGGGGAAAGGAAAGATGGGAATCAAATTAATATGAGAAAAGGAAAAAATGGAAACAAAGTCTTTGTAAATAGGGAGGATTGGCAGGGTTGAAGGGAGGCCAGGGTAATGGTGAAAAATAAGAACCAAGATATATTATGTAAAGGTACAAATTTCCAATGATGAATGTCATCATATTGTATATCTAAAATGTACCAATAAAATTAATTAAAAAATACTGATGGGGGTTTCTTTTTTTGGATAAATTTTTCTCAGTTCAAAATAACTTTTTGGCTTGACTTTTGTTGTCTTTAAGCTTTCTCTCCTTTTTAATTTTCTTTTCTTTTCCTATTTCCTCTAATTTTTATTCTGTCTTCTCTGTCTTCTCTGTCTCTCTGTTTCTCTCTCTCTCTCTCTCTCTCTCTCTCTCTCTCTGTGTGTGTGTGTGTGTGTGTGTGTGTGTGTTTCTTGTAAAATGAGTCCATCTGGCCTACAGTATTATTATTTTAGTGTCCCCCTTCCCAGGCTAACTCTCTTGGTCCCATAGAGGGTCAGAGGTAGAAGGGAGCTTTCCAAGGGATTTGAGAGAGAAGGAGGAAGCCTTTTTAGGGGAACTTCATTTGTTTGAGTAGATCAAATAGTGACCCTGAAAAGATGCCAGGTAGCAAGGTGCATAGCTTTTACAGGACCTAATGACTACCTCCAATTTTGGTCCATGTGTTCCTAATCCTCTACCTCCAGGTTGTCCTCCAGAGGAAACCATGGACATTGTTGTTGAATGACTATCAATAATTTAATAAACTGAGGTTCAGAAACTTTACATCCAGATGTCTTTAAGAGACATTGTAAATGTTGCTTAAGTTGCTTTTCCTCTATGGATAAAGTCTGATCAATACTGTATGCATGAAAGTAAAAGAGCAAAAAGAACAATTGAGCTACCCCTGCTCACTTAGAATTTGACAGTTGAAAGACATCTGGGCTGATAAACCTAACCTGTGACCTTGATGAAGGCATTCCAGGCTATTAGATGGCAGCTTCTGTCCCATTACTGGGATGTGAAGTTGGACACCTTTTTCCTTCTCCAGGCTTTGGAAGGTCGGTTCTCTGCATTGAGTTGCACCAACATACTCTTCACATAGGGCACCATTTGTTCCAGTTCATGACTGTTGCACACTTTAAAGGAGGAGAAATTACTCAGAGACAATGATGAATTTAAACTCCAAGAAGGCCCAGAGGGACTGCCCTTAACCATGACCCCTCAGAGTGAGAGAGTCTCATAAGACAGTCCTGAACTGAAGCGTCTGTGGCTTTTTATTGATAGAACCAGAAAACAAGGATAAAGGACAGAAAAAAGAGAAGTCTGTGCAAGAATTCATGTAGAGGACAGGGGAAAGACAGGGTGGTCCATTACATGATTGACCTTAGGGCCAATCTAAGTGATAAATCAGAGTATGAGGAGGAGAGGGCCAGAGTAGGCCAGATCCTACTTTAACTTGAGGGCCTATAGGCTATCATTTAATCTCTAATCATGCATTCTAGATTTTGGATGGGTGTCTCCAAAAGTCCCTTACTTATGCATAGCCTCCTCATACATACCCCTGGCCTTCTCAAATAGAGGTTACACTAGTTGGCCCTTTATATAACCATAAAAAACACCTTTTCATAAATGGAGACTAAATCCCATGAAACATTTGGAAAGTAACTATCTATATATTTTTTTGATTTAAGTATATTGATGGAAGATCCTCTTTTTTTCAGCATTGGAGATTGCCCCGAGGGCCTTCATAGTGAGCTACATACCTGTTCCTCTTTTTATATTTTTGTTTTGAGACAGACAAGGTCTCACTAAGTCACTAAATTGCCTAGAATGGGATCAAATTTGTGATTTTTCTGACACAGCAATTCAGAGTGCTGGGATTAAATAGAAGAGGTTTCTTTTTTGTAGTCATTTGAAACATTTCAAAAGTGGTTTCTAAAAGAATTTTTGGAAAAATAGAGAAAAACACTTTGTTTAGCTCTGGTTTTGTTATGTTTTGATTTTAAAAGCTTAAGCACAGTTTGCTAATTCCAGTCAATTCTTTTTCTAACAGTATTTCAGGGATTTGGGGTGGATCATTTCCAGACTAGTTTCATTTTATCCAGATAGACTTTGATTTATAGGCAGTTTACTTTTCAAATGTATATTATATGCTTTGTCCTTATACAAACTTGTTCCCAATTTAATTTTTGCTGAGACATCTGTCAATTTGCCTAAATCTTTGATGTTCAGGACACTATATATTTTTCAAGCAGAACCCATTTTTACTTTAAAAGCATTAAACAAGCCAGGAAATGCAACATAACCATATTCTGAAATGAAACAATCTGAGTTTGCATATTATTTTTATAAGTAAAAACTTCAAATTTTATGAAGTGGCATCACAAATACTGTACAAGTTATTGACAGAGATGCTAAGAAACTGGACTAGTGACTGAAAACAAAGGAAGAAAGACAATAAAAACAGATCCATAGATAATTCAGATATTCAAACTACTCAAGAAAACAATCTTAACTAATTTTTTCAAGAAAATAAGTAAAAAGTCATCAGAACCAGATGACTTCACCAGAAAATTCTTTTAACTATGTAATTAATTAGGCCAGCACAACCTCGAGTTTAAATCTTGACAAGTCATTACACGATGGGAATATTATAGGCAGAATTTTGTCATGGATAAAAGCAAATATTTAACAAATATTTGCAAATCAAAGTCAACAGCACATAAAAAAGAATATTATGAGAAGTTGAGTTTAATCTGGTGAAGCAGAATTACTTTAATATTTGAAAATCAACGTAATTTACCATATTAAGACTTAAAAAATTGATCATTTCAGTAGGTTCAGAAATATGAGATGAATTTCAAAAATCATTAATAATTATTATTATTGAAAAAGCCTCTTGGTAATCTAGAAAAAATACTTTTTAACTTAGAAAATATTTCTAAAATGTATGTATGATAGCATTATACTGAATGTTACAATTTTGAAAGTTTCCATTTTCAATCTAGAAATGAAATCACTGGTGTTCAAAATTCTTTTGGAGGTACTAGCCAGTGAAACAAAGAAAAAACAATAGGAAAAAAATGAGAGGCCTGGAAATTTAAATGAAGAAATAAAATTCTGTTCACATTTTACAGTTTTCTTGAATCAGTGGATAATCTATGAATCTACTATTGTTTCATTGTTATATACCATCAATAATTAGAAAATGAAATGCTTAAGAAAGATATCATTTACAATCCTATCAAAAATATCAACATATACAGATACATCTAGCAAAAATTCTGACAGATCTCTGTGAAGAAAATGGTGAAACATTGTTTTGAGAGATTGAAGATACTCAATGTGATTAAAGGAATACAGAAGAACTGGAAAACTCTATGTTGTAATGCAATGCAACCCCTATCAAAATACTCAGAGTATTTTTTTTAAAGTGAAAATTGACAAGCTGTTTGTAAAGTTATGTGGAAATGCCAAAGGGTAAAAAATATCTAAACATGTGGTAGGAGGACTTTACTGAATATTCAGTTATAAAGCTATTTAAGCAGCACATTGCTGGTACAAGGATAAAAGAACTGACAAATGGAATAAGTAGGAAGTTCATAAAAAGACCACATACACCTGTGGTCCTTGGTTTAAGAAACTATTCCTTTCCCTAGGGGAAAGGAAAATATTTTCAATAATAATGATAATAGAAAAACTAGTTATCCATACAGAAAAGATGCAACTTGGTTCCTATTTTATGCCATACACAAAACAGATCAAAGCATAGACATAAATGAAAATGATGAAAAACTAATAATTTGCAACTACAACAAGATAATATATTGATGACTTCTAAGTAAAAAAAGTATTTTCAAAAAGAATATTACATGTTCTAACTATGAAGAAAAAATAGAATTTCTGCTCATCTAAAGACATCATTAAGGTGTAAAAAAGATAATACACAGAGCAGATAGTTATTTTCAATACATATAGCAAATCTAGGCTTTATAAAAAGATATTCAAAGACCTCCTACAAATAAACATAAAAATCAATAGGTGTACACAATAAAAAATGGACAGAAAACTTGAACGTGTATGTCATAAAAGAGGATATCCAAATGGCTCAGAGATATAAAAAGTGTGCTCAACCTCATTAGTAATCAAGGGAATTCAAAATAAAGTCAAGAATATGCCATTATTTATTCAATTCAAACAGAATGTGACATTATCTTTTAAACTGAAGATACAACTACACAATATTTAAATGATTCCACTCTTGCATTTATGCAGTAGGGAAATATATAAAAGGTAGCACCAAGGGACAGTTACAAGACTTTCAAAGTAGATTCTTTGTAATAATCCCAAACTGGAAACAAGTTAGATGTCCAATAACTTCAGAATAGATCAATGACCATAATACAACAATAAAAATGCAGAAATAGAAGATGGACATATATATCAATGTGGTTGAATATTAAGAACATACTATTAAGCAAAAAGGGTCACAAAATACAAGTAAAATTATCATGTTTAAAATGAAAATTACATCATAAAAGACTATTTAAAGGGACAAGTGACAGTTGTAATACAGAAGTATTTGAAGACATATTGATAATATTGTTTTGATTATTCAAGTGTTTGCTGTACAATAATTTGTTACGCTGTGTGTCCGGGTCATATGCACTTTTTCTATGTGTGAGGTAGTTTACAATAACAAAGGTCTATACAAATTTCTCCTCAGATGGAAAGAGAATTCCTTTTCATCAGTAATTCTCTGTAACAGTTTGATTTTGTTTTAAGTCTATTATTTTACTTATCTATGTGGTTCCTAAAATAAAGAGTTTGGACTATTTACAGTTGTTTCTTCAGAGAATACTTGTGTAATAAGTGATATTAATTTTTTTCTTAAAGAAAACTTGTATCACTTAGTGTTTGCTATGTACTAACTTTCCCAGAATTTGGGTCCTTAAATTGAGAACAAAATAAATATCCTGTTTCTGTTGTCTGGCTATTTACTAGCCTGTGCTCAGGTGAGTGTTACAGGGATCATGAGTGAGATTCCCCACCTGGCTGTGATGAGCTGCCAGTTACCCAGGTGGCTCTGCCTTGGGAGTTGGCTGGCTGTTGGTGAGGGCAACAGAGATTACTAGGCTTGTTCTCTGGTGATTGGAAAGGGTTCCAATAAGGACGGCAAGGTCCATTAAGAAGGACCAATCTCAGAACTCACACAGTATTTTTTCAGGAAATTTAACAGTGCAAAACAAGTTACCAGGCCATTCCAGATTCACCTCTTGATAGCGGGTGCTGCAAGGTGCCCTCACTGGCAACATGAATACAAAAAGAAGTTTAGCAGCATGTTTCCAATTTGCTGCACTTTACTGTCTGGTAACATTTTTCTTTTTATTTCTTTTTTTTATCATTTCTCTTAGGTCTCTCTCTACCCTTCTGCTCCTTAGGCAAAACTCGATGCCTACTGCATATAGGAATTTCCCTAATCTCATAGTAGCAAGAGAAAGAACATATTATTTTATAAACGATGACAATATTACATTTTTGTATCATTATTCTCTTGAAAACACATTGTAGAAATCCCTCCAAATCAATTAATACAAACATATATGATGCTACTTAATGGGTTTGCTCTATTCAGTAATATGGATATTCCACAATTTATGCAGCCATTTTATCATTCATGCACATTTGTTTTATTTCTATTTTTCTACTATGTTACAGTATGTACTTCACCAGACAATGTTGGATTTTCACGTTATTTTGAAAATGTCTTATGTAAATTTCATTAAGCATAATCTGCATAACCCACTTCCATTTTTTGTACATTATTTTTATATTCATTGGTACTCGTGAGTTACTTAATAAACATAAAACTGAAGGTGTTGATTATGTATTATTAGATTCTACACCCATCTAAACTCTTACAACGTGAAGAGGATCTATCACCTTGAAATAATTGAGAATTAGTCTCTTAAATTATATTTAACTTCCTTCATCCATATTTTTAACTACATTAATACATTTGTAAACTCCCTGAAAGTAATAACCATGGCTTTTATTTCTTTGTATTTACCAGAGAGATGGACTTATAGGAAATATTTAGAAAACGCTTATTGAATATGTTATAAGCAACCAAAATTTTGGGAAGGATTGATTATTTTAATTTACAGGGCTTAAAATGAATTCTATGAGATAAATAAAATTTAAGTAGGGCAAATGTTGCTAATTTTAGGATTTTAAGAAGTTCTTTCTAATTTCAGGATACATATGCTTATTAATCTTTTAGGGAAATTATTGTGATCAGTGTATTGAAAACAAATATTAACATAGTCCATGAAGTTAATGGAAATATACTTATAGATCTCTCTTAAATAATGATGTTTAGGCACGCCCTACCGAGGTCCCAAGTCACTCAGAAGACACCGAATCACCCCACTGCAGACAGGCAGCCACCTGGTTCCACACTACAAAGACACGGAGGACACAAGACCACCAGACCAAGGTACTGAGTCCCGCTGCTCCTGGCACAGAGGTAGGGGCTTCTGAGCCGCTGTCCCACTGCTCCTGGTCCACAGGAAGGGGCTTCCCAGTCACCATCACTCCTGCTGCTCCCAGCCCACAGGAAAGGGCTTTTGGGTCACCATCCCTACCGCTGCCCCTGGCCCCTGTCCCACCTCTCCCAGCTCAGAGGAGGTAATCTGTGCAGGTGCTAACAGCCCCCTGCCCCAGTCA
>NW_004624813.1:723891-743595 GCF_000247695.1 Heterocephalus glaber | reverse complement strand
TCTTTGTAAATAGGGAAGTGTGGAGGGGGTGAAGGGAGGGCTAGGAATGGGGAAAAAATAAGAACCAAGATGCATTATATAAAGGTACAATTCCCTATGAGAAATGTAGTTGTGTTGTATACCTACAATATACCAGTAAAAGAATTTAATAAAAAAAAATGATGTTTATATTGTGTGATTATTAGGTTTTGTAAGTGAGACTATATATATCTATACTATACTATATATATCTATACTATATATAGTATAGATATATATATGCTATGTCTATACTGTATATATATATCTGAAATGTATTATATAAAGAACCACAATAAATAATTTTCCTTAAAATAAAATGGTGGATTGTACACAGGAAAAACTAATTTTTTCAAGCAGATTTTGCCATCCATTCTTTATTCTTAAGACTTATTTCCTTCAAATTAAAAAATGCATTGCATCATTTAATAATTTTGTTTCAAATATCAGAATTGATGTCTTAGGTATGGGGAATAATCTTAACTGCAAAGAACAAGCTTTAATTCCTAGCTTATCTCATCATTCTAATATAAAGTTATTGATGACCATCTAATATATTATATATTTTATATTATATATTTATATTATATACTATGCATAATTTATACAATACATTATATATTTTTATAATATATTATAAAATTATCCATGACATGCTTGTCTTAGTCACTTTCTCGCCCAGGGACTCACAAATTAAACAAGAAGAGGTTGATTTAGGCACATGGATTTTAGGGTTTTCAGTTTATAATCAATTGGCCAACAGAAGGGCCTGGACGAAAGAAGGCTGTTACAGGGAAAGAACACCAGAGGAAGGGGCCAAGCACCATATGTAAAGCCCAGGGCCATGCCTCCATGAACCACCTACACACCCCTGGAAGTGGGATTTACTAGTCTCTCAAGCAATTCCGGTTGACAGTCCGGATTAACCATCATAGTCAATTACATGAGCTATTTGTAGCCTAAACGACTTACTTTAAAATGGAAATAAAATCATTAAATTTGCATACATCCAAGAAAGGATTAGGTAAGCTCATGTTAAACAATTCTTCTGGGTTTCCAAATATTATATTTAAAATGTTTGCTATGGATTGTTCACACATTTGGGGAAATCTGGCTGATTTTGAATTGTTTTAAAGCATTGGACCCTGGTCCCCGTTTATATCCTGACCACTATCTGGGTGAGAATTTAATATTCTCAAGAAGAAGAGTTGAGATACATAATATTTGTCTATTTCACTGAATATAATAAAGATTTATGAGTTTTGACAATTGTCATGGACCTATGTGTCCAAATAGGCCCTCTTTATTGCTTATACCTTCTGATAATATTTCATCTTACTTTTAAAAATAAATGAACACACACACACAAAATCTACTTCTATACCTGCTTCTTTTTGTGAGTTCAGGTAGATATTGAATTCACAAAATTATATGTATATAATAATGTAGGTAAATGGTGTTATACATAAAATGTCCTCTCCTGACATTGTGCTATAATCATGTTCTTCTATCCTCAAAAGGAGATATTGTTGACCTCCAAATGTGTCTGTTATGGGATTCTCAGTCTTCCTTCTTCATTATGACAAATAATCTCTTTCCATCAAGATGGGGGAAAAGCCCTTTCATTTCATCAATTTTCATGTTTTTTTCAGGGATGATGGTTCCATGTAGTCCTTCAAGCTAAATTATATCATAAAACATGCACGGGAATTGGCATCGAGGCTTTTGAGTTGGGGTGCTGCTTTAATCCTCAGAGGGGAAACTGGGGACACTTGCTGCCCGGATTGAACGACTTGGTGTACCGGCTGCTGGGAACACGTCCGTCCTGTTCTCAGCATTCTGCGGTCAGATATCTGGGGGAATTATCATCTGCAGCAGAGTTCTCTACCCTAAAACCACTCCGGCAAGTCACTGAAAGGTAAAAAGTAGCCCCAATTTGAGGCAACCTGGGACAACTTTAAAGAGCCATCTGAGTTTCAGAGCTGACTGTGTCAGCATGGCAACTCTCTCGCAGCCCAACTTTCCTTGCTCGGTCAGCTTCCACCCTGTGCACCAGCAGTGATTCTGATCCCACTGTCCAGTGAACTCCCTGCCTGCCACCTCCCTCTCAGTGTTGGCTTCCCAAGGGACCCAGATGAAAGCATTTGTAAATGGAAACATCATTCATTATCTACTGTACAGCAGGTTGGGAAAATCTGAAAGATAACATGATTTCAGTGGTGGGAGGAACCACAGGCAGGTTTCTATGAGCATCTTTTGTGGTAGGTGGTGATTCACAGGAGTATGTTTATGTATATTTGATATTTAGTAGATAATGTCAAATAACTATCCAACATTTTGGTACCAATGAGCACTCTAACCAGCAGCATTTAAGAATTCTATTTGCTCCATATCTCTATCAATACTTAATGGTTTTTATACATACACACACACACACACACACAAAGATATACACACATTTTGGAGAAAGTGCATTTATAATTCATTGTGATTTTATGCATTTTTCTAATGTCTAAGATATTGAATGATATGACACACACACACACCATTTCAATATCATTTTTACTGAAGAGACTTTGAAGATTTTTGACCATTTTTCTCTTGAGTTGGCTATCTTTTCCTTTTTAATTTTCAGGAGTTCTTTATATGTTCTCCACATAAATCCTTCATCAAATACTTATACCAAAAATATATTTGATTTAGTGACTTCTCTTTTCACCGTTAATCATGCTATTTAATGAATCAGAGTTCTTATTTTTAATGTACTTATATTTATCAAAATTTCCCTTTTTAGTTAATAATTTGTGTACCTTGCTTAGGAAATTTATTCTAAGTCAAAAATACCTATAGTAAGTCCCTGATTTACAAACAAGTTCCATTCTAGGGGAACGTTTGTAAGTCAGATTCACTCATAAGTCTGACAAAGTGAGTCTTATACACCTTTTACACAAATATACAATGTAAGACATTAAAAAATCCGAACACATACACAAAAATACTATAACTATTTTTACTTCTACAGTTACCTTACAGTGGTGGTACAGTAAGTACCACCACTGTAAATAAATTTCACTTTTGTTTCCATGGTTACTGCTTTGCTCTTCTTAGCAATCACCTCCACATCACTATGGCTTTTCCTCTTATGTCTATTCATCCTGGGCTCTGATTAAGCACTGTACTACTGTACACTATGGCACTGTACAGTAAGCACTCAGCAGCACAATTGTGACAATGTTCAGCATGCACATGAACTACTTCCGCATTTTGTTCACATCTAAAAATGCTAGTAATGTGAGCTCTGTTCCTATCTATGAAAGTTCACAACTCCAATGTTCATAAGTCAGGGACTCATTATATATTCTTTTCAAAGGTTTGTTTTCACTTTCACTTTAGGTTATAATCTATCTCAAATTACTTTGTATAAGAAAGAGGTAGAAGTAATTATATTTTTATATGAATATACAATTGAAATAATGGCATTTATTTAAGATTTACCTTGCTTTAAATAGTACTACAGTGGCATTATTGCATATGTAATGTGCAAACTAGTGCAATGTATATCTGTTACTATAGATGTACCACAAAGAAAATCAAGAAGAGGACATTAGTCCAAATCAGTTACAAGGAAAAGTTACTAAAAGCATGAGTAAGTTTTAAAGGAATATCACATTTTATCTGTTGGATTGTGGGTCCAAATAATAATCACTGTTTATATGGTGATTAAGTCATTTTAACACTATCTAATATTTGGAAGCAGATAAATTCAGCCTATAAAAACAAAAAGAACCAAATATTGAATATATACAAACTCAACCACCTCAGTTGACTGAGTGAATATGGTTAATAACAGGCAAAGCAATAAAATTGTACCTTTTGGGCACTGACTACATACTACTTCTGTATCAATAAACTAAGGCAACTAGATGAGTTTACTTGGGTATATCTGTGACATGGTCTTGATCAAATTTTAGAAATCAAGACTTATGAAAGCATTGCATTTTGGGAAATAGAAATTTGTGTAAATATCCATTACATGAAAACTGATAGTGTATTTCAATCTTGGCAAAACTGATTGAAAAGTTTGTCTCTTGTATATATAAAATGAATTGGCACCATTGAGGAAAAAAGAAGTCAGTAAGTGGAATGATAAAATAGCATGTCTGTCCAAGTGTCTAGAAATGAAACTAAGTTGTATACTTTGTTTCCTTTTTCAAATGTATCAATATGACAATTAAATATGCTTCTTGAATGATAAATGTTATTAAGATAAAATAATATCAACTTGACTAAATTGATCTTGAATGATAGGCAATGCAGAGCCTTCTAAAACATACAATATGAATGGTTCCTAAGAAATACAAATTAAACCTTCTTTAATCTAAAATGCTGTTTTAAATATGTTAAAGATGCCTTTGAAATTAGAATATTAAAAAGACAACCAACGCAATATGCTCATTTTTAATTTTAGCTTTATAATATTTCTCTACTGCAGGACTAAACATTTTGAAAAAATTAACAGCTACTGATTAACTGAGATTAAGGAAAGAATCACTTCCCAGAATGAGACCTAGTCCTTACTTAACTTAAATTCCTTTTTAACTACCTGTACAAAGTCACAAGACTTGAACTCATCTATGGCTCATTAACCATACAGACCTTTTCCTTTAGACAGAAACCAGCTTTGTGGTGGTTTGAGAGGACTGGGCAATGACAGCTCTTCCATTCCTTCTTCTTTCCTTTTCCTCTAGGGCATCACACGTACACAATGTTCTACTTTGTCTTTTCTTCCCTGGGTGTCACAGTTCATGGCTGTGGCATGGCACAAAGGATGAGAGATTACTCAGAGTCAATGTCCAATTCAAACTCCAAGAAGGCCCAGAGGGACTGCCTTTAACCAAGACCCCTCTGAGTGAAAGAGTGTCATAAAGATAGCCCCAAGCTAAAGCTTCTGTAGTTTTTTATTGATAAAACCAAGAAGGACAGGGGAAAGTTACATGATTGACCTTATGACCAATCTAAGTAATAAATCAGAGTATGGGTAGGACTAGGGCCAGAGCATTCATTCCTTAAGGCAGTGTGTTTTGGTCCTACTTGGACTTGTGGCCCTTTATGCTATCTTTTTCATCTCTAATCACGCATTCCAGGAGGCATGGGGCCTGTGGCTCCAAAAGTTTCTTACCTCTGCATATCCATTTTATACAGACCTCTGGTCAACACTCCCACACCTGTGAATTTCACTGCTGTGTAAACATATTTTTTACTCAGTCTTTCTCTGTGAATATGGATCTCTTCTATACTCACTCATTTTCTTTATTTTACTCTACCTATTACGGCTCCATTTCTTGGAGAATTTCTCTCCCAAGAACAGGGCAGTTTCATGGACATTCAATCTTTACAGTTGCGTAGAACTCTTGTTCAGACTTCTATAGTTAGTTTGCTGTTACAAAATTCTTAAGAATTTTATCTATTTTTTCCAACTGCAACCATGGAGGATGTCTAAGAGAAGAAAAAGAAGGTTTTTACTCTTCCAGAAACCCTTAAGAAAAAGTGAAGACATTTCACAGAGCTGAAGGTAAAGCACCTGAGAAAGAAGTTTGCCCAAAAGATGCTTTGAAAGACAAGGAGGAAGGTCTTCTATGAAAAATCCAGGAACTATCATAACAAATATAGACAGATGTACAGAACTGAGATTGGAATGGCTAGGATGACAAGGAAAGCTGGAAACTTCTAAGTATTTGCAGAACCCAAATTGGCATTTGGCTTCTGGATCAGGGGTATCAATGGTGTGAGCCCAAAGGTCAGCAAGGTGTTGCAGCTGTTTTGCTTTCTCTAAATCTTCAATGGTACCTTTGTTAAGCTTAATAAGGTTTCGATTAACATGCTGAAAATTGTTGAACCATATATTGCATGGGGGTACCCAAACCTGAAGTCAGTAAATGAACTAATATACAAGCGTGGCTATGGCAAAATCAATAAGAAGCAAATTGCCTTAACAGATAATTCATTGATTGCTTGGTCTCTTGGTAAATATGGCACTATCTGCATGGAGGAGCTGATTCATGAGATCAATACTGTTGAAAAATGCTATAAAGAGGCAAATAACTTCATGTGGCCCTTCATATTATCTTCTCCATGAGCTGGAATGAAGAAAAAGACCACCCATTTTGTAGAAGGCGGAAATGCTGGAAACAGGAAGACCAGTTCAATGGGCTTATCAGAAGGATGAACTAAGGTATCTACCATGGTGCTTTTATGATTTGGTCAGTTAATAAAGTTTATTCTTCCAAAAAGAAAAAAAAAGAAAATTTTATCTTTGACCCTGTGTTCTGTAAATGAAGCCTAAGGCAACAATCTAGCATGCACATGAGCAGAAGAAGTATGTGCAATATGCATTTTCATGGTCTTTGCCACAAATTCAAATATAATGTTTACAATGCCCCCTTGAACACAGAGTACCAGTGGCCCTATGATTCACAACACCAAGTGAGTGAAAGACAAAAGTGTTAGGTTTGTGCCTAACACTGACACTGGACACTGACAGCCCCAAAAGGCCACATGTTCTGGGAACCATAACTGCTATAGAAAGAAGAAAATGTCTGAAGAACCCTATCATACTTACCTTCTTATCTTACATCCTTGTATCAGCAAATTATATTGAACTGTATAGCCCAAAAGCAGAGAAAAGGACAAGGCAACCAACCCATATTTCATTTTTTCAATCCTTAACTCATCAGTAAACTGAAGGCAGAGTGTTAGTAGAATATGCGCATATCAAAATGTGAGATAAAAAGAGTTGAGTTAGTTTGTGTACTGTTTCTACTGTCCTGGTAAGAATGAAGTACATGTTCATATCAGAGCCACAAAATAAAAACTGTATAATTTTAGTGATCTCACTTATGTTTTGCATTTATAACTATCATCACACAATATCAATAGGGAGGGTAAAATTAATACCAGTAATTAAAATTTCATATTTTCATTATTAGAAGGACATTAAATAGTAAATAAAAACAATGTGACAAGTTGAGGTGACCCTGGAAGAAGATAACTTTATGTTTTAGGATCTTTAATTATTTTATTTTGTTTTGTTTGAAAAGAGAGTTATTGTATTTTAATTTTGCACTGAGCCCTATAAATTATATAGCTAGCTCGGATGAAGAATTTTAGTGTGCCTTTCTCTTTCATGTGCTGCTGGAGATCAATCCCATGTCTTATGCATGTTAGACAAGCACTCTACCAACTGAGTTATATCTCCACCCTGTGTACCTCATTCTTACTAACCATGGTAACAAGCAATACATCAAGACTGGTAATATTCCTGACTTAAGGAAAAGGAAGGTAGCATTGGTGGCTCTTTGAAAACTCCTTGAGGTTTTTATATGCATTGTCTGGAACTTTTAAGTAAAACTCATTCTTTACTGAACAAGAATAATTATGCATGCTTCTTTAATGGTATTGCATTATTTGATCAGAAGGATTATATTTTTAATGGTCTTTTCTGAAAGCATATAGTACTTCAGTTGTTCTATAGGTTACATAGATTTTGACTGGCCCACATAAAACCCACGATGGCCATGTGTTTTCTGGGCTGGACTGGGAAACTGACTATCATTTCAGTGACTAGGAAATATGTTTTAGGGGCCCAATAACTAATTTAAAAACTACGTCTTGTTCCTTTTTGTAGCCAGTTTGTAAATAAAGAGCTATTTCATTTTAGTTTATATTTTCGTACAGTTTCAACTATGATATTTGAGATACTGAATTTGCTTCATGATGGAAAATTTGTTAACATGTATTTAGTCAGTTTTGAGAGTTCAGTATGTAGTTTCCCTTGGTTTGGTCCTAAAAATTAGTTAGGAAGAGATAATACAAATGCAAAGGAAGCAGATACACAGGGAAAAAAAAGGTTCTAATTTTGTACAAAAATTCAGATGTTTCTACTCATGTTCTTGCTTCTATAATTACTATAAAAGATACTTAATATTATTTTGTTATTTTTAGTCAGCCATCTCCTAAAGCACCCCAAAGAGTAGATTTCCTATAATATTATCCTATGTGAATAGAAAAAAGGGCATAGATGCTATTTATCTACAAGAACTTTATTTGACTTGTCAGTAAAAGATTGTAATTTAAAAATAAAATAATATAGGAAAATGTAAAAGAATTCTCTCTGATCTCTGTTAACCTTTGTCATTTGTAATGATTATTCCTCAGTTAATTAAATACATTTTTTTCCATGATTTGAATGCAAAATATAACTGGCGATGGTAGCAATAGAAAAACTATTAGATTTTTAGGCCACAAACTCAATATGAACAAGCTTTGCTTCTGGAATTATATTCTGGGTATCCTTTTTTTTTCTTTTTAAAATCATATTTTATTTTTATGTCTCCCTACCACATAAGAGAAATAGCTTACAAGAGGATGAATATGTTTTATTTAAATCCCAGTTTTGATTAAAATGACATTAGATTTTAACAAATAACCATTATTACATTTGCAATAATTTGCAAACCCCTTACTAAAATATTTTCTAACATGTTTTGATTACAGTACATGTATTTTTCTTTTCTTTCCTTCTTTTTTCCCTTTTCTTTTCTTTTTTAGCCAAAGAAGAGACTGTCAGGTTCTAAGTCAAAAAGGAAACCAGGATATCATTCATCTTATTGAAACTGTGGTGCTTATTGTTAAAATTGTCCCTGATTGCAACTGTCATCTAATTTCATTGGATTTCAAGAATGATAGCTTATTTTATATTTATAAAGACTTTCTCCTCTCAGAAAACAACTGATTGAGCTTATTTTCCAGGTTAATAACGCTTATTAAAAAGTGTCTTTGTGTGTATCTTACAAAAGCAGCCTTAAGGCAGACTTAAATTAATCTCATTGTTAATGCTTATATTGAGAAAATATGAGGAAACACTAAATGTTCAGAAATAATATTTTCTGACATGTCCAGTGTGGAGACTATTCCACTGTCTTACAGCATCAACAAAACCAGAAAAGTGGGCTCTGAATGTTAACACATTTTTCAAAAACCATTATTTCATTGGATCCTCACACTAAACAGGCCTGTGAGATAAAAATGAAATCCTCAGATTAACCCTGATATCACCAGCACCTCGCTTCTCACCCTCTCTCCTCCAGTCTTTAAACCACAGACATTGCCACAAGTCAGAATGACCTCAGATGCTTTTTTAAATTTAAGAAGTTCTAAGTAGGAGGGTGTGTAGGGATCCTTCAGTCCCTTTAATAGCTAAAAGTCTTGCTTTTTCCTAGAAGTGCAGCAAATGCCTAACAGGGAATCCTAAGGAGACGCCATGGTTTCTTATCTTCTCTAAGCCTAGCAAGAGCCCCCCAAGGAACCTGCTTTTGTCAACTACACGGAGTCTAATCAACCACAAACTGGTTACTCTCTTCCACCTCTACTATGGGTCTCAAATTACTTGTCTGCAAAGTCAGAAACTTGAACAAAATTTTCTTTGGCTTTCCCTTACCTGACTTGAGAGGGAAAGATTGCCTGAATCAGGCAACAGTAAGCCAACAGTCCTCTAAACTGCGGCCTGGAAGAAGCATATTTCCTGGGTTTAAAGTGGGGGCCAACATCTGAAAGCAAGGCCCTGGGGGCCGTAAGCAGAGCAGCTTGGATCCAGGGTCAGAAACTTAGTCTGAGCTGCGTTTCCTGTAATTCCCCTTCCGGAAGCGTCGCCGGCTCCGGGAGTAGAGCACCCGCCACGACCCCTCTCACCAGCCCTTCGCGTTCAGTGGACTACATTCCCCAGAACACCCCGCAACGACCCTCGCAGAGCACCAGTAGGCGCCACTGACGTCATCAGCCGGCGCGCAGTTTAGACTCCACTGATGTCGTGGCGCTTTGGGGCAAGAAGTTGGTGCTGCACTGGGCCCTGGGGCTGAAGACGCGGTTTGAGCGATCCCTGACCCTTTTCTACCCGGTCCCCTCTTGTCTGTCATTTCTCTCACTCCTCTGTCGGGATGAGGCGTGCAGGCCTGGGTAAGAAGAGAGCTGAGTTTCGAAGTTTGGGGACCCTAGCACCGGCCGTGTCACTGGCGTTGGGGCCGTAAAGCGGGAGGTCAGGAGGGGATCTTTGGAGGCGGTGCGAAGTGGAAATACATCATTTGTCCCAGTACGGGAGTTTCCTTAAGTTTGATTCAGACTCAAGTTTAGACGATCAGTTAGAGTGGTGGAAAACTAGGAGTGCGGTGTGTGCAGCTGCCACCTCCGTAATCGAGGTGTGTGTAAGGGATTGACTGTCTGAGCTGTGGTTATGGAAAGTACTATGTTTCCCTCAGCCCAGCTTTAATTTCTCTTTCTCTACTGATCGTGGCTGGATCTTAGTTTCTTTAGAAGCGACATTGGAAGAATGGGTTTTGCCTGGTAACCATTACTAATGATTGCTACTGGTAACAGGGAGTTACAAAGGTAAACGTATGTGTCATTATTGGTAATAAAGCCCTGGTGTATAAGGTTGGGATCAAAGGCGATTTTCCCTAGACCATCTCTTCTCTAAACCTTGTTCCACTGGTGACGCAGACTATAGTAAGAATTAATGACTTAATATGTGTTCTTGATTTTTTGGGGTTAGGAAGCTGGCATTCTATGCAGCAAGAATAAATTAGGCCCCGGACGATTTAATAGACCCTTATAATAACACACAGATGTTAGAATAGCATTTTCTGGTTCTGAAACTATTAAGAGATGGTTTAAAAAGAAGAAAATTGCTCAAAGTGCAGTATACTTAAGTAAATGTATGAAACATTTGAACAAAGATATTTCTATTATCAGTCATTGTAACATGGAAAAGGGAAAAAAGTACTTCAAAAGTGTTAGATATTTAAAGTCAGTGAAAGTTTCCAGTAAATATAGACTTATATGTTGATTAATACATCATAGTATGACAACAGGTTTTTTAAATGTAGTTTTTCTGTGAAAATTTGCATCATAGAAACAATGCGGGGTCAGTAAATTGAAGATGAAGAAAAAGTAATTTCAAACAAGATTAGTTTCACATGCCTAAGTGTTTTTCTTAACAGCAAACATTTATTGTATCTTTGAATAAATTCTGTCTGTGTTGTCAGTTGTCTCCCTGTTTGTACTCGCCAAACTTCTAGTCTAACTGAAGAATAGGAATATATGCAAAGGTGAATTATGATACAAGATGTTAGCTATACATCTACAAGTACCAAGTAAGTTCTACAGAGTGAAAGTCTCAGATTTGAGAGATAGATCACAGTATACTTTGTGGAGATGTTGGGATTCTAACTAGACCTCAAATAATGGAGAGTTGGAGAAGTAAGTTCCAGATGGGATGATGCCCAAAGGAAAAGAGATATGGAACTAGAATTAAGGAATGCTGTGTTCAAGATATTATGAGTAAGTCAATTTCATTGAAGTACAAAGCATGAGAAGACCTAGCTGTGGAGATCTTTGCCTGCCAGGCCATGGCGTTTACATGCTATCAATAGGCCATTGGCCTATTTGAAAATTATTGTGCTACATTGTGCTTTGTTAAATTCCAGGAAAGAGAATTGAGAAGAGGTGATTTCCAGCCCTGAGTGTGTATTAGAATTATCTAGGAAGCTTTAAAAGTATAACCTGGATCCCAGCTCAGATCAACCAAATTAGAATATCTAGGATAGCGCTCTCCCACCTTTTGAAAAGTTTCCCTGTTAAAATGTGATTACTTATGTAAATGTTGCTATAATTTACATTGGTGTAAAGTATTTTTTAAGTATCAGTGTATATTGATCTGGAATTTTAAATTTGAAATAACAGTGAATCTGATAGATCCTCATGTGTAGACGCTGTCACACTTCACATGCATTGCCACATGATTTGGTTCAGTTATTGTTAGAATTTACGCAAAAGAAGCAGCATTTGTCTAAATTGACAAAGGCTGAAGATGATCTTCAGTCCTCATTAGCTTTTCTACAACTCTTCTTAACAGTATTTCACACAAAAAGTAATAGATGAGTTGGAATAGTAACTCTGTCTCTTTATTTTTCTTTATATCGGGGGTGGGTGACAGTTTAAGTGAAGATCATATCTTAGAAATGTGCATTGGAAGATTTCTATAAATGAGAATTTCACTTCAGAAATGGAACAGTATGGAAGAATTCTAAAATTAAGATAGACAAAAGGAGCAAAAGAAAAGAAATAAACCAGAAAATCATTGATGAAATTGTCGAGTGATTAAATTCATCATCAGTAATTACTTTTTGGGCAAATGTTAATATACGTGGCTTCTTAGTCACATAAAATAAGTAGAATACATTGTTCTTTAAGGGCCTTGGGCCATATTAATGTAGAGTTTACACAAGGTAGTACTGGTTAATAGATTGAGAATTCATTTATTTTATTTTTTGTTAGTACATGTTTGCAGTACATAATGATTACATTCACCATGGGAGATGTGTACATGTACATAACACACACCCATGTTTATAGCAGCACAATTTATAATAGCTAAAACTTGGAAAGAGTGCATATGCCCATCAACAGAGACTTCATTTTTAAGTGATGATTTTTTTCTTTTTGGTACCGTGGATTAAACACAGGACCTTGCGCTTGCGAGGCAGGCGGTGGAACCACTGAGCTAAATCCCCGGCCCTTTAAATGATGATTTTAATTATTAAGTGGGGAAAAATTAGTGTGCCCAATCTTTGAGTTCCTAATTTTTTTAATAACACATTTTGAATACTTAAGAGATAGTATGGCAGCAGTTGAAGAAAAATTTGAGTAAGCAGCTCCTCTGTTTGGGATGTACTTGCTCAAGATTTTGTGGTGGTAGAAATTGGATAGGTTAGATGTCTGATGCATATAAAGTGCATATTCGGTATGGGGGAGATAAAACTATGACGCACTGTTTCTGTACTCAGAAGCATTACATTCTTGACAAAGGTGAATAACAGTAAATTCAAATTCTGTTCTTTATTGAGTTTATTTACATATTTACATACATTCACTGAGTGTGCCTTACTCTTTGTGTGCATGTGTGTGTGTTTATGGAGATATATAGCGATGAGTGAACTGAACTTACTGTCTGCCCTACTAGTACAGTCTAGAGAGCAATAGTAGTGGTATAGTCAAAACTATAGGAATTTAGGAGATTTGCTTCTTAGAGAAAATGAAATTTGTACTGTGCTTTGAGAGAGCTTCCTGTTCACACCTTGATCATCCTGCAACCATCAGCGCTGACTGCCACACCCTGTCTTTCCAGCTCTTATTGTCACTACTCTTCCATCTTGTCTTTGGCTTATGAATGACTTATTTTAACATTATTCCTTTCCCCTATCTTCATAGTGAACCATTGTATCTGTTTCAAACCCTGTACCCCATAATCCATATCTTCAACCACTTTTTTTTGTCAAGCATTCTCAACTTTTGGGGGTTCTGTTCTTTGGCACCCTAACACTATAAACCTCTAACTATAGTTCACTGGAACAGTGGGGCTTTTCAGAGGCTAAATGACACCAGTGAGCGCTTCTGTAGAAAGAGCACACATCTGGCAGGATTGAAGCCACCACAATATATTGCAGGAGCCAAGTTTGTTTTATCCTCCTATTCATTCTGAGCAATCCTGTCACTTTTCTTATCCTTCTTACTATTCCAGGTGATCCCCATTCTTTAGCAGATAGTTCCTTTGCTTCCTGTGAACATTGATGACATCAATTACAGGGTGATGTATTTTCAGTGCCATCTACTAGAAGATAAGCTCCATGAAAGTAGCCCCTGGAAAGAATAATGGATGTAATACATGGTAGTTCCTCAATTATTTGTTGAAGAAAGAATAACACTCCACGAACTCTCAGCTAACATTCTCCATAAGAGACTCCTCATCTGTCTCCTAGGGCTTTAACTTGTGTCCTCACTTCCCCTTGTCCCTTGGCTCTTTTCTGTTCAGCTCTCTAAGAGAAAGAGATATGGTAAAAGGCCATCCCTCTGACCATGCCCACCTCGCAAGAGCAAGGTCCTGAGTTCGATCCCTGGTACCAAAAAAAAAAGACCATCCCTCTGTTCTGGGCTTTCCCTCCCGTTAGGTTATCCCCTCATAGCCAAAGTGCTGTAGTGGGTAGTTGATGTTACTACTTTTAGATCTTTTATTAAAACCTATGTTTTTACTGAGCAGGGAATGTACTCTGAATATTCTTGCATATCAGTGCCTAGTTTCATGTCTTCTGGGCAATCAGTAAGTGATCAATAAAGCAATGTTGGAGTAAACTGAATAGTCTGTGAGAGGGGATAATGTAAAGAGTCGCTCTGCTCTCTGGTTCTAAATTTTTTAAATTTATTTGGATTATGAATATTATAAACATACATGGTCTGCAACACCCTCCAGGGGTCTTTTTTGGTTCTTTGCTAATTCTTAACCTTTCAAAAATGGCTTCTGTTTTTGCTACACAACACTTGTGGCTGTGGTCCTTGCAGGTGAAGCAGCCCCTCCTGGCAGCTATGGGAACTATGGCTATCCTAATAGTGGGTACAGTGCCTGTGAAGAAGAAAATGAGAGACTCACTGAAAGTTTAAGAAGTAAAGTAACTGCTATCAAATCTGTAAGTACAGAGTAGGACTTATATATATTTTAATTTCTATATGCATATACGCTTGTCAGTTATATACTTTTATTGAGATCATAATTTTTAAAATTTAGCTACTTAAATGCTATGGTTCAGTGAGGTCAAAATGCACTCAAAATTTAGACCATACTTTAGGTATGCTAGAAAATGTAGCAAATCAAAAGATACTTTGGTTTAATGTTTTTCTTAAACTCCAGTTGCTGTGTATTACAATCTAAAAAACACTCTATATTGTTTCCACTTACATCACGTCTGAAAAAGAACTGTCCTACTGTCCCCACGTAGCTGTTCTTTTTCTCTAATTTCCCAAGGTACAAATACATTTTAATCTTTCTTTTTTCTACCTTTGAAACTCATTTCAGTCTCTGAGACTGTACATTCTCTCATGTTTCTCTCTCTACATTTCTGTTTCTAAGACTACCCCTTATTTTCATAGGTGAACCATTGGGAAAGTCTCTTAGTTCTGACCTAGGTACATCCTGTTATCTTTGCAGAATATTTAAAATTGCATCCTGCACTCCAAGAAGTCTCGTATCCTCCATGATTTAACAAACTTCACACCCTATAGCGTGATCAGATAAGTCTTTCAGAGATTGGCCCCAGTTTCTCAGACCTTCCCCGCTTCCAGAATCTGTATTGCTTCCTCAGACGAGTGAGTGAGCTCTTTGTGTCCTCTGCAGGCTGTTGCCGTCCCATCCCCCATGTTTTGCACTGTCCCTTTGCCTCAGTCATCCTCTTCTTCTTACATTGACTGAAGCCCTGCTCATCCCAGAAGGCCCTACGTTGTTGCATCCTCTCTCTCCTAAGCTTGCTGTCGACTCCATTCAAAATTCCATGCTATGGCATAAAACCACTTATATCATTTCTGTACCATTTATTGCATATTCATTGGCATTATTTGTATGTAAAAGAAACCTGAATGTGAAGTTTTGTCTTGTACTTTCTTTTATATTCTGTATAGACCCTAAAATGATTCTTTATTAGTGGTATTAACTGAGTAAATTTGTATTTGATAAAGGGATTACACACCAATGACTTTAAATAGTGTGTGATCGATTCTGTATTGTAGTACATATGCTATACACTTGCAAAGCATTCAGTAGAAACCCATGTTGCCAAAACTTAATTGGTATTGCATTACAGTCTTCGGAAAATCAAATTGTATTCAGCCTGGAAACTTGTGTTCTAAAATAGCATTGTTTCTAAAGTGATATTATATCAAAAGGAGTAGATCTATGAACCTAGTAATAATTGTATGATGTTAATAATTTGGAAAATATAACATTTGGAAGGATATGGGAATTAAATGCCTTTTTAAAACAACAAAACCCCAGTGTTGATCACTGAGACATTTTAGAAGAAAACTGTGATGTCTTGGAAATCTTTTTCCTTTCCATTAATGACATTTGTTGGAAGTAGTTGAGTGATTTGGGCTATCTAGCTTTATTATCTGATTTGTTAAATTTTGGAAGAATACTCGTGTTCTGATCTACTGCATTCTAATATGGTTATTATATCAATATTATGTCATATGCTTTCCACACAAATTAAGTTGAGAACAATAATTGTAATGACTTGCTAAGACTGTTGATTGCATTTATTCAGTATCTTGGAATTGAAGGCTTTGAAGAATTTATAGTATAAAGTATTAGGTTTTAGTTTATACCACAGCCATAATTACTTATTCTTTTGTTTCTTATAGGCTCAGGTTCTACGCTGCATTACTTTCAGATGTAGATAACATTAACTTGTTAAATTTATTTTCAGTTTATCATAGAGAAAAATTATCTTAAAATTCTACAGGTACAAACAGCCAATGATAAATGTAAATGTATTGCATACCTAAAATGTACCAATAAAAGAATAAAAAAAATTCTAATTAAGTTTAGACATATATTCAAAGTAATATATTTAATTAGGAAAATATTAAGTACTTATATCTGGATTTGAATTAGTCATATGGGCACTTCTATATCTTCTAAGATATAAGGAGGAAATATATAGGTAAATACTTTTGTACAAATAAAATACAGAACAAAGCCTGCAAACATAAAAGGATCAGAGCATTTACTAAAATTAAGTCAGAATTGATTAAACAATGAGATTAGAATGGAGAGAAAATATTCACAGGAGTAGAAATTCTAAAATTTATTTTCCATTTCAGTAGACAAAGTATTAGAATAGATTATATTTAATATTTCTAGAATATAGTTTCATTTGAAAAAATGCACATGCTTACATGTGGCATTATTATTTTTACTTTATAACACTCAAATACTTTTCTATGAGTATTAATAGATATACATTTTTCTTTGTAGCTTTCCATTGAAATAGGCCATGAAGTTAAAAATCAAAATAAATTATTAGCTGAAGTGGTAAGTAATTATTATTTAAACTTTAAGATATTTGACCTAATATTCTCACATGTAACAACTGTTAACCAAAAATGAGTAAAATTTTAACTTTTATCCATTTTGAAACAGATTTAGAGATTATAAATCATAGATCCCCATCCATTTGTATCTAATCAATTTTTCATAGCTGTAAGGTTTATTTTTTGCATTTTTTCATCTTTCTTAGCAAAACCTTCATAGATCTCAGTCGCCTGAGAGCCCTTCATTAAGTGAGAGCTATATATTAACTTTTTTTGTTAGAGCCTTCTTGGTTCACTAATGTTTATTTTGGACGTCAAACTTCTCTGGTCATTTCCTTTTTTCTCTACATATTTTAAAAATTGTACTATTCCAAAATCAGTATGGAACTGACTAAGCTTTTTACTAGAATTACCAAGAGAACTCTTTGAAAATGCACATGCCTATTTTTCACTCTAAGTAAAGGACTGTAATTCAAAATTTGAAGGGGAGGGCTCAAGCATATATATTTTGAAAAAAGCTTCCTGGGTGATTGTGATGTATAATCCTGGTGAAGAACCATAAATTTAAAGTCTATGAACTGCACTGAGATTGAGCTATGCAAAAATCTCGTATTATACCGAGATCTTTTCATCTCAGGATATTGAGATTTCTTTGAAAGTGTAATATTTCTAATGTGTACCTGGTCTTTTTATCTTAAGGACTTCTCCAACTATGTTTTAATATGGTGGTTTTTCTTTGTTCCTATTTATAACCCTTACCACATTTACCACCTCCACATGATACTCTTAGCTTTTAGTGTAGACTCTGTTGTACTTCAGAGTTGGCTATCTAAACCAGTGTGTCTAAGAATAAAGGGATGGGGCTGGGGATTTAGCTCAGTGGTTCCACTGCCTGCCTCACAAGCGCAAGGTCCTGAGTTCGATCCTTGGTACCAAAAAAATAAATAAAAAATAAAGGGATGTTTAACTGCTAAATGTATTAAATTTTGGATGAATTCCTTTACTGGTAGCAATCAACTATTTGACCTTGGAAAGCAATGTCACAACAAAAACAGAAAGTTGTGTGGTACTATACAAAGTACTGGCCTTTCTTGTTAATGTTTTTTCATGCATATAATTGGAATAAATAGTTTGAGTGTTTGAATTTCTCTGTGATTGAAAGAAATGTTTAAATTGGATAGTAAAAGAGCTTTTTATTCATTGAAAGACTTGGTTTACTTTGCATAGAGTACTCAGGGTGATTGCCAAAGTTATAAATAGGCTCCTGAATTGATTAAATACAAAACTGTCATTAAAAATGTACCCTAATAGCAGTACATTCAATTACTTGAATGTACATATGTAGAATATTAGAGTGTAAATATGATATTTTCCTTACTCTCTTATAGGACTCACAATTTGATTCTACAACTGGATTTCTAGGTAAAACTATGGGAAAACTGAAGATTTTATCTACCGGGAGCCAAACAAAGCTGCTGTGCTATATGATGCTGTTTTCATTATTTGTCTTTTTTGTCATTTATTGGATTATTAAACTGAGGTGATGCAGTTAGGTGTGCATTTGGAATTTGTTCTAACCAATGGCTTGATATCATTTTGATAAAAATCAGCATCAGGACATTCCTAATTTTCAAATTGTATGGCCTTTTCCATTGAAAATTTCAGTGCTCTTTGAATATTATTTCTTATTGACTCATTTAAACTCCTATTTTCAGGGGTTTTGAGATGGCCTGGAGTCAGTGTAGCTCTACTAGTTTTTTTCCATTGTTTGCTGTCAGATTAAATAGCAATCTAATATCCTGTTGCTACCATAAATAGAGGTTTAGGTTCCATTTAAGGAAACTAGTGGGAGAGGACTAGAATCCCTGGAGAGCCTGATTCTGAGCTCTTAAGTAGGGAGCCCACCTGTGATGGAATGGTAATTGTGTTTTCCTCAGCTGTTACCAGATGTGATGGTCTGTTCCAGTGGTGGCGAACCAAGGGAAGTATGCTGTAGCAGGGCTGTTTGTATCACTGTAAGCTCTAAAAGGTTCATCATCACTGGTCTCTTCCTCCATCCTCCCTCATTTGGTTACATTTGGAGCCCAATTTCTTTTTACCTGAAATCTTAATAATATTTGTTTATATAACTCCTCTTTTTCTCCAGTGGCCTCCTTCTTTAATAAAGCTTTTTATTTTCACATATTTCTAATAGGGCTCAATACATCTGTGTTATCAGTGTAGTTATTTTATAAATTCCATTGATGTGATTTTTAATAGTTTTATGATTTTAACTAATTAGGTGGTCCATTTGATTATCATTTGTGACAATAATGTGAAATTAAGTAATTGCTAAGCTCTGGGGGAGAATAAAGTGTTGAAGCCAAATTAATTGTGTTTTATTATGTGCTCTAAAGAGTGAAAATACTCAGGCACTGCACTTGGAGTTAAAAGGATTGTTGCTTTAATCCATTTTTTCCTTTCCCTTTTTTCCCTTCCCCTACCCCTCCCAATTCCCTTGCTCTTTTAGACCTTTTCTTCCTGTTACACAATATCAATTATACATTTTTTAAATTACATTATTAAGATCTAGGAGACATTACTACAGATTTTACAGAATTTAAAAGGATATAGAAAGCATATTACAAAAATCTTTTTTGGAATAAATTTGACAACTTCTAAGAAGTACCTTGGAAGACAATGAAACTAAATCTGGAGGAAATATAAAATTTGAATAGC
>NW_004624813.1:700081-713611 GCF_000247695.1 Heterocephalus glaber | reverse complement strand
TTGAGGTCCCCCACTACAATTGTATTAGTGCATATATGACTTTTCATGTCTGTTAGTATTTTTTTTAATATAGTTGGGTGCACTAGTGTTTGCACCAATTGCCAAATTTAAAGAACCATTTCTGATAATATTCAGAAAGCTTCACTGCCTTGGACAAGGCTAATTCTATTCACACTGTGTCCTTCTAACTAGAAAACTACATTTACATTTCTAATAGTGTATAAAAGTGGAAGTTGGATACACCCTGTTACTCCTGCAGAATCTCATGCCCTCTTGTGTCCCTAAGGAACCTCAGAGAAGAGCTTCAGATTGCTCAGAGTGGTAACTCCTGAGGCAAGACCTGTGTCTTGCAAAAAGACAAAAATCACAATGAACAGTGGTGTTTACTATAGTGCTGTGTGGCTGCCCTCCCTGCATTTTACCTAATTGATGAATTCTGAAATAAATGCTCTTCTTTCTTCTCCCTTTCTCACTTTTTGACAGTAATTGTGAATTTGTATTTCTGCTAACTTTTGGTCTAAGTCATTATTTACCCCTCATTGGCTGTTCCAAAATGCCTTCTAATTAAAGAAACCCCAAACAGAGGATAAGCATACTTCTATATAAATGTATATGATTTGAGGGAAAGTGATTTATAGATGATTCTTCATATTATAATTATTTGCTTAATTAGCTTTAAGGATATGGATATAAAACCAATATTTGGCCACTTACTGAATTCTGTCTGACACCAGATTCAGACTGCAGCTCTCTGATGATCTCTCTCTAGCTCTTATCCTTGGCCATGAATCCATCTCTCCCAGGCCACTCTACACTCTGTGCTGACTTCCTAAGCTGGATATCCAGCTTTGACCTCCCTTCCAAGTAAACAGAAAGGAAAGTGAACTCTAAATGTCCCCAAATCCAGGTATCTATGTGAGTCTTCTTCCAGATTTCAAACCATCTCTGTACCCTTCTTCACTAACCACTTTACTCAATTTATTTAAATTTCTACTGAGAATTTCTCTGTGATCCTACTATCAACTGCCTCAAGTATCACACCACTCGCTACCTTGAGAACCTTCAACCACTCCATATTTACAGCCTCAAACAAGCTCTTTACTGTGACCATAGTCAACATTTCTTTTATTCAAATACTCTAGCATATTCTGGTTGTTACTGTCCTGAAATATGGCATCTGAAATCTCATTTTCAGGGTTTTGCTTATTGCAGTGCTTCCAGTTGGAAAACTCTATGATTTTCTTCATCCATTTCCTTCCAGCACTTCCTAGAAGATGTATGTTTTATCTCCCCCAGGATGCCTTTCTCACTGCACTACGAGGCAATATTGGAGTTCTCTAAATTTCTTAAGATTGTGTCTCTAACAGTCTGTTGGCTAGTTTGACTTTTCATTTGCTTCCTGCTCCCATCTTGTTTAAATTATCCACTTTACAATGGATGTGCTGATTTTGTGTGTCTTCTTTTAATGATTTTTAAATCCCTATAATATGACTTTGTATCATGAAAGTCAAGGTATATCAGAGTTGCATGTAAGGAAAATGGCTCTGACTTATCTAATGAGAAATGAATATTTTTTCATAATCATTTTGCAAGCTGGGTAATGAAGAAAAGAAAATGAATAAGAACAAATGAAGTTTGACTGCAGAGCAAGAAGCCCACTTAGTCATGACTCATGAGCACATAGTTGTCACTGCCACTAGAGGATGAAAAGGCCACTCTCCTAGTATGTAACTGTGACACCGGACACTTGGGGCCTCTCCTGTTGGACACTGTATCTATTTCTCTGAAACACTCAATGCTTCTGATTCTGTCTTCAATAATTTCTCAGCCTCCTGTATCTTTGGATGTCTTGATTGCATATATTAATTTTTAAAAACATTTTATACTAAAAGCACAAGTAACAAGAGCAAAATTAGACAAGAAGGGTTACACTAAAAAAAATGCTTCTTCAAGAAGTGCACACAGACCAAAGCCAGGAGCCCACACAGAAACCCACAGAAAGTGTGCACAGCCAGAAGCCTGCCTGATCATCAGTGGTGCAGGTGTGCAGGCCCCAGCCAGAGGCCAACCCAGATACCATTGATAAGTGCACATACACTCCAGCTAGAAGCCCTCCCAGACAAGAGCCTAACATGGGGATCCAGAAGGCAATCATTTGGAATGTAGGAATTGGTGCAGTGGTAAGCAGCAGCAAGAAGGCCTCTCTGAAACTTATTGAGAATTGAAGCCCACTGGGAGAGCGAGTCACCTTAATCAAGGTGCAGCAGACTGCATGTGTTGAAATGAGAAGACACCTAAACAAGACTCAAAACCAGAACTCCAAATCACCAAAGGCAACTCCAAGGTATAGCAAGATGAAACAATGTGAAACTCAACCACCTGGACTCCCTGAACTGGCAACAAAAGAGGATATGGAAAAAATAAAATAAGAAATAATTTCTCAGATAACAACAGAGATGGTAACCATAGTGAAAGACATGATTAGTAACTCTAGAGCAGACACAGATTAAAAAAAATAGAGGAACTGAGGAACATGATGGAATCATAGAATTGGAAACAAATGGAATCCATAAAACACATACAAAGAGATAACTGGAGCAGAGTGAGCCAATGTGAGGACAGAATATAAAATATAGAAGAAAGGATTGTGATTAGTGACCCAGAAAAAATAAGATTTCTTTAAAATAGAAAGGGACCATGAGAAATCAATACATCTGCTAGATGAGGCAAAGGAGAAAAACATAAGACTTAATCAGAGTCAATGAAGAAACAGGAGAGACTAAAAAATGGCATAAAAAATGGTTCACAGGAGTTATGGCAGAAAAATCCCAAGCGGGGAAAAGAATTTGACATACAGATAAGTGAGGCATATAGGACCCTAACTAGCTGAGATCAAAAAAAGTCTACACCTAGACATATAATAGTCAAGATTCCAGAAACCCAGTAGAAGAAAAAAATACTACAAAAAGTTAGAGAAAAGAACAAATCACATATAAAGATACAAACGAAAGCCCATCAGAATCACAGCAGACTTCTCAACACAGACCCTCAAGTTAAGAAGAGCCTGGAGTAAAGTTTTTCAAGCCCTAAAAAAAAAAAAAAAAACTACAACCCAGATTGATATGACCTGCAAAACTATCTTTAAAAATCAATGGAGAGGGCCGGGGATTTAGCTCAGTGGTTCTGCCACCTGCCTTGCAAGTGCAAGCACCTGAGTTCGATCCCCGGTACCAAAAGAAAAAAAAAAAAAATCAATGGAGAAATAAGACATTTTTAGGACAAAGAACACCTGAGGAAATTCATGAATACCAAATCAGCACTCCAAAAACTTTTAAGCAATATCCTAGGAAAAGACAGTGAATATCACAACCCCACAAAGCCCAGCAGAATGAATCCATCAGGCAAGAAAAGAAATTAAATGCAAAGGGGGAGAATCCAACAAAAAGAAAAGGTCATACACTCAGCCACCTCATCTTTGACAATGGAGCCAAACACCCTCACTGGAGGAAAGATAGCCTCTTCTATAAATGGTGCTGGAAAAATTGGGTTTCAACTTGCCAAACATTAAAACTAGATCTGTATCTCTCACCATGCACTAAACTAAAATTGAAATCGATTAAAGATCTAAATATTAAAACAGAAATGCTAAACCAGCTGGAACAGAGGTTAGGTACAACTCTTGAAGACATTGGTGTAGGAAAAGATTTTATAAACAAAACTTCAGTTGCCCATGAACTAGCACAAACAATCAACAAGAGGGATCTCTTATTAAAAAGGATCTGCACAGTAAGAGAAACCACCAACAATGTGAAGAGACAACCCACAATGTGGGAAAAAATTTTCACCTGCTATTGCTCACACAAAGGTCTTATATCTACAATCTATAAAGAACTTAAAAAAATCAGACCTCCCAATTTTAAAGACCCAATCCAAATATGGGCATCTGAAATGAACAGACATTTCTCAGACAAAGAATTAGAAATAAATAAACATACAAAAAAATGTTCAACATCACTGGTCATTTGAGAGATGTAAATTAAAACAATGCTGAGATTTCACCTCACTCCAGCAAGAGTGGCTGCTATCATGAAATCAACCAATAGCAAAGGCAGGCAGAGGTGTGGGGAAAAAGGAAACCTTTTCCATTGTTGGTGGGAGTACAGACTGGTGCAACCACTGTGGAAATCAATATGGAGATATCTCATAACCTAGGATTAGAGGTCCCATTTGACTCAGCTATTCCTCTACTGGGTATCTTCCCCAAAGAATTAAAAGAATCATACCACAGTGATATATTTGTACCTGTGTTTATAGCAGCACAATGTGTAATAGCTAAAGCTTGGAAACAGCCCAATTGTCCATGAACTGTTGATTGGATAGACAAGATATGTTTTATTTTTATAAAATGGAGTATTACTCAACCACAAAGAATGAGAACCTTGAGACATTTATAACTAAATGGTTGCACATTGAGGTCATACTCCTGAGTGAAATAAACTGGATACACATGCGTAAATACTGAATAGTTTCTCTGGTGTGAGAAAATAAAAGTGTAAATAAGGATCAAAATGTATAACTGATAATGTGAAATAGGAAGAAAAGGTCTAAAGGAGAAGGGGAAGTGGGAGAGGTAGGGGAAAGGAAAGAAGAGAAAAGAAAAAATATGAGAAAATGGAAAAATGGAAACAAAGTCTTTGTAAATAGGGAGAGGTGGAGTAGTTGAATGGAGGGCAGCATAAGGGGGAAAATAAGAACCAAGACATATCATGTAAAGGTGCAAATTCCCAATGATGAATGTCATCATATTGTATACCTATAATATACCAATAAACTTAATGAATAATAAAAAAGCTTCTGCACAGCAAAGGAAAAAACAGAGTCAATAAAGTAAAAAGACAACTTTGGTAATGAGAGACGATATTTTCAAACTAAGAATTTAACATCTAGAACATGTAAGGAATCCCTACAACTAAATATTAAATAATAATAATAGTAATAACCCAACTTTAAAACGGACAAAAAACTAAATAGTTCTCCAAAGAATATGTACAAATGGCTAACAAGTATGAAGAAATGCTCAACATCACTAATAATCAGGGAAATGCAAATCAAAGTCACAATGATATATCACCACATACTGTTAGAATGACTGATATCAATAAAACAAGAGATAATTGAGAGATGTCTATACATCAGTGAAACTGGTGCATAATCTGATGTTGCAAGTGAGTGAACCAGCTTCCCTGAAATCTACCATCTTTCTATGTGTTTTCCCAGATTTTATGTTCCAACTATGATTATCAGTGTTCTGAAGCATGCTATCTATTGGAATCACTGGGTACCAAGCTTTGCACATTAGGTTATACTAGCACCATACTACCAGGCAAGAGAGAGTACAGTAAAAACTTAAGGTCATTTCCTCTCTAACACCAATTCCCATTTTTCCTTAGCATGCATTTGAAGTTGCTGGCATAACTTTAATCACCATTATGAGTTTCATAAATTGGGGTTGTTTTATTTAACAAGCTATTTTGCCTATTTTTCATCATCTGTATGCCCTAAGAATTATTCAAGGAATGACTTCATTTGCAAGGAAATGCCCAGATAAATTTGACATTTTTCTTTCCTTTAAATTGCTTTTATGTCATGTTTTCCCTTCTACATTTAATTTCTTACTAAAAATACTTTAAAATTTTTTCTCTTTAACTTTGATGTTTCACTTTCAATATGCCATACATAGCTGTGGCTCTTTTCCTTTTTAAACTAGTTATGTGTTAAAATAGTGTATCAATGAAAACTTTTGTTATTTCTTCAATTTTGAAATACTGTCATCTATTATCTCTTCAAACTTTGCTTCATTTTCCATATATATATATTTCCATACAGATAGATAGATAGATAGATAGATAGATAGATAGATAGATAGATAGATAGATAGATAGATCTTGGAACTCTTATCTTATATATCTTAATATCTTTTCAGTTTTCCATTCTTTGTCTCTCTATTTTAGATAGTTTCTTTAATTTTTGCCATCTGGAGATTTCTCTTTCTTCCATATCTTCCTATATACAATTTGGTTTTATATTTGTGATATTCCACCAATCATTCCTATGTGGTGTCTGTTGGAGGTAGAGCTGTTTTTGTAAATATCTCAAAATTATTTTCCAGAGTGATCAACTCCTCTGTTTTTCCCAGGACATTAGCTTTAGAATGAAAGTCCCAGGCCTGGGAATTCCCTTGGTCCTGGACAAACTGGGATGCTCTGTCACTCAGTTGTTTTTTATTGTTCAATATTATGAGGAACTTCTAGGGTCAAAAGTTATTGCCACTACCTCAAAAATAAATCATCTATGAACTCTTTTAAGTAGCAAAAATGGTAACCATGTTATCCAAGTAAAATCTTTCAAGCACTGCTTTTGTTCAGGTTTCCTGGAAAATAAAATTTGATTCAAAAGTTCATTGGGAAGTAAATTTGAAGGGAAAAAGAAAAGTAAGGCAAAGAAGAATAGCTAAACCTCCAGGGAGTGTACTTCTGAGCTGTTCACAGCCTTCTTTGCAAGAAAAGTAATATGTTACTGGGTCCCAAATAATTTATCCAAAAGGACAGTTCCTAGAGTTCATGGAGAAAGGAAGACAATTTATGAGGTATTTCCTTGACTTTCATTGAGTGAGGTCCTCTCAGGGCCCATGAAAGCCACCATGACTCCAGGCACGTTATCAAGCAGTCCTGGAGAAGTGACAGCTTCGCTGGGCTCATCTGGCTGGTGAGGTCAATAGTGCTGATAGACACTGGCTTGTGTGGATGTTGGGAAGTGGCAGCCACAGGACCAGCAGGCAATGTCAGCCTTCTAGATGGGAAATAAAGGAAGTGGCGAAGGCTTGTGGAGAGAGTAGATGGGCAATGCTGACTGGCTCTGGTGTGACATAAACTGAGTCTGGAATGGATATGAAATAAAATATCCCAACTTAATCTCATATCAATACACACATGTTTTATTGCTTAGTTGTAATTAAGAATGTAAACATATCTTTCCCCAACTATATCATTACCTGCCAAAGGTAGGATTACATATGTGTTTCTTTATAGACTATTGGCAGAAGGTTAATAAATACTCTGTGATCAGAGCAGGCTGGTGGAAAACATAACTCTATATAGATAATTGTGTAATTATAAATCTCATTATAAATCTCAATGTATGGCTTTGTAGCAAAAAGAAACTAAGAATAAGATAGTATTTTCATGTAATTCCATGACAATTTCCATTTGTCAGTCATAAGCAATTTATTATCTCAGCATCTAGTGTTCCACAATTTGGTGATTTGGGTTCAGCTGCCCCTTACTTTGTTCATTTATTTATCCACTCAGTTTATTGACTTTCTACTCAATGCCAGATACTGTTGAGTAATAATGTAAGTAATAATGATTGAATATTTTTATGTCTGTCCCTGCCCTAAAGAGACTCATAATATAGCCAGGAAAGTAGACATGAAATGGATACATAAGACAGAATCTCTTGCTATATTTCCAGGACAGAGGATAATTTTACTTGTTTGTTTAAATTGTGCTTAATACTCTCAACACCTGTCCATATTTCAATAAGAAAAGTTATTTTTATTACTTCTGGTTGAAGAAAACAGTATGTACATTTCTTATAAGTACAAAGCTTCTTCAGCTTTGGCATCATTGAGCTTAGACTAAGGAAACGGTGGGAAGGTAAGATAAAACATTGTCTATATCCATCAGATAATCACCTTTATCAGATAAAAAGTTAGTCCTGTTTTAAAAATCAGCATCTGAGTATCAGAATTGGTCCCAGCAATGTATAAAGGAAAGAACCATGGAGCTTCACTATTTAGCATTAACTCGGTGATTAAGGCATTATCAATAGTTTGGTGATTATTTTTGATCTGTCATTGCCTTTTCCTATTAGTTATAAAAAAGGTTGTTAGGTGTCATGTTATTTTTTCCCAAATTCTTTTTTTTTTTTGGTACCGGAGATTGAACTTGGGACCTTGTGCTTGTGAGGCAGATGCTGGAATCACTGAGCTAAATCCCCAGCCCAATATTTTTCCCAATTCTAATTGTAACAGCACTTCACTTTAAATTTTGTGGAAATTTCTCTATGAATTATTCTTTTATGCCATGTCAAGTTTAACTCTTGTCTTTCAAAAATTATAGCACTGGTGGCTCATCTTTGTATATTGAACTTCTGAGGAAACAGAAATTGGACTCCAAATCACAGCTTTCATGTCCATGTTTCTGCCTTCAAGCCAGCTATGGACTAAAACCTCTGAAAATATGAGCCAAAATGAGCCTCTCCTCCTTTGAGGTAGATACTTTGTCCCAGCAACAGTAAAGCTGATGATTACAAATATTTTCATTAATTTCAGCTTCATTTCAGGTTTTTTCCCCTATTAAACTATTTTTATCATTTACTCAATTCAGTTCTCTAATCTGTCAACTATATTTTGCAAAAGGGGAAAAAAAAGTAAAGAAACAAAGAAATCCATAAATTTCCATGCATAGATTTCAGTTGATGTGGATGAGAATGTGACAGCCAGAGTCCTGTATTTTGCTCTGCAGAGAACTCTAGTTGTGCACCTTGGATGAAATCTGTCACTCCTACCTAACCCATGGAATGGTACCATGGACAATGTATCAGTTTCCTAGGGACACATAAAAAATAACTGCAAAACAGTTGTTTAAAACAGCAGAACTATATACTCACACAATTCTGGAAGTCAGATCTCAAAAATCAAGGTGTTGATGGGGCCAGGCTCTTTCTAAAGGCACATCAGGAAGATCTTTTCTTGTCTCCTTTTAGTTTGTGGTAGTTGCCCAAAATCTTTGGTGTTCATTTGCTTGTGGGGAATCTCTTGCAACTCACTTAATCTCTTCTTGTCTTCCTGGAGCATTTTCCTATGGTATCACTCATCAAATTTCTCCTTTTTCTAAGGAAATCAGTCATTGTATTAGGACCCTTTGTAATTCACTGTGATCTCACCCTCCAGAGAGAGTATTTCAAAATATGATCACATTTTGAGGCTCTGAGTGAAAATTAATATTTAAGAAATTATTTAACCCAGTACATTTGAGAAATATTAGTGACCAATTATGTTGTCTTTTACTATTGTTAAAATGACATTCTGCCAAGAGAAATGAACATTAATTATAATTTCTTATTTGGGATAAGATATCCCTCCTATTTGAGAAGGCCACTTTCTTTTTTGTGACAAAAATGATAAATGTAATGAGTTTTTTTTTAAATGCCCTAGTTAGAATGACAAAGCATAGTGCTGATCAACTCATCATTCTTTTTCTTTGTGATCATTCCTGCTACATACCTATTAGTATAATAGGCTACAAAAAGTTCCCAGACTGTCTTTGTAAATTTCTGATAGAAATTCAAATCAGAGCACTGTAGAGAATTACACAAATTGAAAAAGGGAAAAGTTTTCCAAAAAATTTAGGCATGACTTTGGAAATGAATAAATATTATTCCCTGGAAAACTGAGTCATGTATTAATATTATATTTCTTCATAGGATGAAGAGAAACATCAGATGTGAAGTTAAACAGATTTCTTTAATACATTTTCTAGTACATTTTCTCACCAAACTCAGTTGGCTGCTGGCTTTGTAAAATTAAATATAAATCAGCAGGTTTAATTAGTTTGGATTTTCAAAAGATATGAATAGGAGATATCTCCACTCCATAATTTCAAAATTCAGAACTTTAAAATCAGACCCAAGTCCTAACAAGATAGTCTTACTGCCCACTCCCCCAGGTCCATACCTCTTCCTTCCCCCACACTGTCTCTGGTGCTTCCCCCAACCATTCCTTTAATTCCAGAAAGCTAGGAACATGCTTCTGTTCTTGATTCTCCTTCCTCCTTTTATAACCTTCCTTCAGTCTGTGAAGATTCTAGAAAGTCTTATACTGAGCAATGAAAGCAGTGCTGTATCTCAGTAATATTTCTCAACATTTATGGCTTTGTTTCCTCAATTAAAAGACACAGATTGGTGGACTAAATCAAAAACAGAATCTAACAGTCTTTTGTATTCAAGAAAATCATCTAATAGAAAAGATGTTCATAGAACAAAAATTAAAGGATGGAAAACAATATTTCATTTACTAGGACCCCAAAACAAGCAGAGGTAGCAGTTTTAATCTTAGGGTAAACTTCAAGCTAAAACTGAGTAGAAGAGACAAAGAAGGTTGCTACATTTTACTTAAGGGAACAATACAAAAGAAGAGATAATGCTAATACATATTTATGCAACAAATACTGGAACCTGTATCTTCATAAAACAAATAATGCCAAACATAAAAGATCAAATAAATGCCAACACAATCATAGTGAGAGATCTTAACACCCTACCTTCATAAAGAGACAGCTCAACTAAACAAAAAATTGATAAAGAAATATCAGAACTGAACCACCCCCTTGAACATATGGAGTTAATAGATATCTATAGAGTATTCCACCACACTACTACAGAGTATACATTCTTTTCTGCAGCACATGGTACTTTTCCCAAAACAGATCACATACTAGTCCACAAAGCCTGCTTAAGTAAATATAAAAGAAATGAAATTACCACATGCATACTATCAGAGCATTGTGCAAATAAAATACAAAGCAATGACAGAAGAAATCACAGAAAAGGTGGAAGCACCTGGGAAATTAACGACACAGTCCTAAACCATGGATCACAGGAGAAATAAAAAAAGACATTTTAAAAATTCTGGAAGTTAATGACAGTGCTGGTACAACTCAACAAAACCTCTAGGAGACTACAAATGCAGTCCTAATGAATCAGTGCAATCAGTGCTCACATTAGGAAAACAGAGCAAGCTCTAATAAATATCCTTATGCAAAATCTTAAGATACTTGAGAAATATTAACAATCCAGGCCCAAATCAAAGTTAAGGAGGGAAATTATAAAGAATAGAGCAGAAATCAATGAAATTGAAACAAAAAATATTTTAAAAACCAACAAATCAAAAAGCTGATTCTTTGAAAGAACAAACAAAATTGATTATCCTTCACTTACTTACCAAGAGAAAGAGAGAAAAGATATAAATAAAATTACAAATAAAAAATGTGAAATCATAACAGCCAAAATTGTCAAAATTGAGGTGATAGTAACTACTTTTAAAAATTATATTGCAGCAAATTGGCAAATTTTGAAGATGTGAACACATTCTTAGACTCATACAAATTACTGAAGCTAAAGCAAGAAGACACAAATATGCTGAACAACCCAATAATAAGCAATGAAATCAACATGGTAATAAAAAAATCTACCAACTAAAATTTCCAGGACCTGATGGATTCACTGCTGAATTCTACAGAACCTTTAAGGATGTTATATCACCTGCACTCCTCAAGCTCTTCAAAGAAATTGAAAAGGATGGAGTGCTCCCAGACTCACTTATGGAAGCTGGTATCACCCAGGTTCCAAAACCAGATACAGACCTAACTAAAAAAGAAAACTGCAGGCCAATCTCCTTAATGAAAATAGATGCAAAAATCCTCAGCAAGATATTAGTGAATAGAATGTAGCACATCATCAAAAAGATCATACATCCAACATCCCTTCATGACAAAAAAAGAAAAACCTGAAGAAAATAGGCAGAGAAGGACCACACCTGAATTTGATAAGAGCTATTTAAGACAAACTAACAGCCAATATCATATTAAATGGGGAAAAACTAAAAGAATCCCTCTTAAAATCAGGAACAAGACAAGAATGACAATTATCACCACTTCTATTCAACATAGTACTTGAAACACTAGCCAGAAATCAGGTAAGAGAAAGAAATGAAAGGGATATATATATATAAGAATTCAAATTATCATTATTTACAGATACCATGATACTCCACCAAAAAACATAGAATTAACAACTTCAGCCATGTAGCAGGATATAAGACCTGCACACAAGAATCATTAGCACTTGTGTACACCAATAATGAACTCGAGGAGAAAGAAATTATGAAAACAATACTTGTCAGCCAGGGATTTAACTCAGTGGCACCACACCTGCCTTGCAAGTGCAAGGTCATGAGTTTGATACATGGTACTGAAAAAAAAACCCATACAAGAAAATACTATTCACAGAAGCTTGACAAATGAAATGAGCTTGACAAATGGAATACTTAGGAATTAACCTAACCAAGGAAGTGAAAGGTCTTTATAAAGAAAAATACAGTACTCTGAAAAAAGGAGATTGAAGACAACATTAGAAAATGGAAAAATGTCCTCTACTCCTGGATAGGCAGGATATTGTTAAAATGGCCATATTCCCAAAACTGTTAAACAGTTTCAGTGCAGTCCCAATCAAAATACCAAGGACATGCTTTTTGGATCTAGAGAAAACAATCCTAAAAGTCATAAGGAAGCAGAAAAGAGCCTGAATAGTAAAAGCAATTTTGGTCAATAAGAGCAAAGCAGGAGGCATTATAATACCAGACTTCAAGCTATACTACAAAGTAACAGTGATACAAGTGTCATGGTATTGGAACAAAAACAGCTTCTGGGATCAACAGAACAGAATAGAGGATACATAAACATCCCCAGACACATCCAGCTATTTGGCCTTTGACAAAGGGGCCAAAATCATACATTGGAGAAAAGATAACCTACTCAACAAATGGTACTGGGAAAACTGGTTATTTGTCTGCAGAAGATTGAAACTGGACCCATATCTCCTACCATGTACTAAATTAAAATCAAAATGGATCAAGGGTCTAAACATTAAAACAGAAACATTGAATCTACAGAAAGATTAAATAGGTAAAGCACTTGAAGCCATAGGTGTGGGAAAGTATTTTCTAAACAGAACTGCAATTGCTCAAGAAATAACACCAAGAATCAATAAATGGAATTACATCAAATTGAAAAGCTTCTGTACACCATGGGAATCAATTAGTAGAGTGAACAGACAGCCCACAGAATGGGGAAAAATTGCCAACTACTCCTCAGACAGAGTTCTAATATCTAGAATAATAAAGAACTAAAAAAAAGTAGACCACCTAAAATAAAAGACCAAGTGAAGAAATGGGGAAGTGAAAAGAACAGATACTCCACAGAGGAAGTAATACAAATGGGCAACAAATATATTTTTTAAAAATGTTTAACATCACTGACCTTTAGAGAAATCCAAATTAAAACTATGGGCCGTAGCAACGTTGCGAGTCACACAGAAGGCACCGAATCAGCCTGCTGCAGACAGGCAGGTCTGCAGACGCCATAGCAACATTGCGAGTCGAGTCACGCAGAACGCACCGAATCAGCCTGCAGCCCTGGCAGCAATCCACTGGACATTGCCCCCCCGCCCCCCACTCCTCTGGACAGCCACCTGGTTGCACACTACAAAGATACAGAGGACACCGGACCACCAGACCACTGTACTGGGTAAGTTGGAGTCATCTTCACCTCCCATTAGGACCGGGACTATCTTCAGGGGAAGGGCAGCTGGAACCTGTAATACAACTCTGCAGAGTTCAACCCTACAGGAGGA
>NW_004624813.1:685297-698568 GCF_000247695.1 Heterocephalus glaber | reverse complement strand
GTGAAGGGAGGGGAAGGGGAAAGGAAAAGAGGGAAAGGAAAAACTATGAGAAAAGAAAAAAAAATGGAAATGAAATCTATGTAAATAGGGAAGGGTGGAGAGGGTGAAGGGTCCACAGGTAATGGGGAAAAAAAAATAAGAACCAAGATATATCATGTACAGGTACAAACACCCAATGATAAGTGTAAACAAATTGTATACCTAAAATGTACCAATAAAAGAGCTAAAAAAGAAAAAAAAAACTATGCTAAGATTTCATCTTATTCCAGAAAGAATGGCAATCATTAAGGAAAAGAAAATACTTGGAAGGCTATAGTGAAAAAGGAATCCTCCTACATTGTTAGTGGGAATGTAAACTAGCACAACCATTATGGAAATCAGCGTGGAGATTTCTCAAAGAACTAAAATTAGAAATTCCATATGACCCACGTATCCCCCTTATATGAATTTTCCCCAAAGTGTTATAGACATCATTCTACAGTGATACATACATACCAATGTTTATAGCAAGACAATTCATAATAGCTAAATTCTGGGAACTCTCTGTATACCTGTCAAGAGATGATTGTAGAAAAAAAGTGTGGTATCTATATGTAATGGAATACTACTCGGCTATAAAGAAAGACAAATTTTAGACACTTGTAGGAAAATGGATGCACCTGGAAAATATAATTTTGAGTGAAATAAACTGGGTACACAGGGTTAAATACTATATAGAACCTCTCATTTGAGTAAGGCAAAGTACAATCAAAGAGATCGATAGAGGATGCAGAGAAGGAGACATGGGGGTGGATCTCCTGCAAATGGGAAGGTGTCCAAGAGAAGAAGGGCAAGGGATGAGGGGAAGAGAAAGGAGAAGTAAGTAGAATAAAGATAAGCCATGTACAGTAATCTAATAACCTTAATGAATGTAAACATATACCATAAATGAGCTGAGATTAACAATACTGACAAGCATAAAAATGGGGAAAGAGGAATTAGAGTAGAAGGAAGGCTAGGGGAGGGCCAGGGATTTAGCTCAGTGATGCCACACCTGCCTCACAAGTGCAAGGTCCTGAGTTTGATCCCCAGTACAAAAAAAAAAAAATGCTAGGGGAGGGGATGGGGATTTTTAAAAAGGAAGCAAGTTGTATTATGTACATGTACCCATTCCCCAAAATGATGGTAAAATGCATATACTGAAAACATGTACTAATAAAACCAATTGTTACACAGTAAATAATGAGAAAGTATGGTAGCCAAACCAGAAAAACCTGGTTGATTTTGTTACTCTAGCTATTTGCACCCTCTTGATTTAATTAGCCTTCAGTCATCTTTTGATTTTACCTACCAAGATATGCTTTACCAGTCTTTGAATTTATGAAATAATACATTTGAATTAGTGCTTCATTTGCAATTCAAAATTTGATAATCTCATGGATAGACTGGAAGCTTTAAGCACTGAAAATCCATGGTAGATGTAAAGAGCTCAGTTTCTAATTTGCTAATATTTATCACTTGCCTTTCATGAATGAGAATGGATTGTCTATTCTGAAAGCTGAAAAATAAAGCTTCTACTTCCTCTGATTTCCTTTTGCAGTAGATACTTAATGGATGTGAAAAACAGCACTAAGTGTATCATCAATGGTAGCAAAATGTGGACATGACAAACTGATTAGATATGCCTAATTTCTAACAGCAGTGATATGTCCTATCCCCTTACCTGAGTGCCTTCTTAATTTATGTGCCAGTGGAACTTTCTGGTAAGTGACAAACTACCATATATTTTGTAGGCTGAGTCTCATATTGCTGATGGACTGAGTCAAATGGAGACTTCTTAGTATAAGCAGGATTTAAATCTGGTTCCTTAGAAAAAGAAATGGGGAAAAATGTTTTGTTTGTTTTTTTTTTAATCTGGTCTTTCTGGAATTGAATGCCCTACATAGCTGATCAATTTAGACTTGGGTCAGAGATACTGATCAATCCTTTATGTTTTGAAATGTGAATTTTGATGGATACAGAGAAATAGTAAACAGCTTTTCTCAATTATTATACCACTTGTGCTTAAATTTTATCTATTTTTTACCCTATAAACAGGGAATTCAATGTTTACCCATATCTCATCAGCTTTATAAAAGGCAGAACTGTAAGAATTTTAAATTAGCAAAAAAATTTGGTTTTCAACTAAATGACTACAATGTTGTGCCTCCAAGTAGTAAATGAACTCTTTTTTTTTTTTAGTTCTTTTATTGGTACATTTTAGGTATACAATTCATTTACATTTATCATTGGGTGTTTTTACCTGTACATGATGTATCTTGGTGTAAATGAACTGTTATGCTATTAATGACGGCATAATTTTTAATTATCTCTTCAATAAATTCCTGAAAACAGGCATCATTCAACTACTAGAAAAACAGAAAAACTAATGTGTTAAATAAAACACTTGTATATTTCATTAAAAAACAAATCACTTAGCATATATTTTTATACTGTCTGCTTGCCTTTCAAATACTTACTTTGACCCAGAAATGAGTATTATTTAGATCAAAGAGTATAAAAATGTAAGTGACTAAAATTTAATATTCTTTCTGTTTTTATGGTGGGCTTTCTTTTCTTGCTTTTCACTTTCTCACACATGTTGCACTTACATTAAAACTTATTACATGAAAATTTTCTGGTGAATAATTTTAAGATAAATGAAGGTACAAATAATTTAAGTGTATTAAAATCATAGTAATCCTTTAATTTGAAATGTTAAAAGCTGTTTAATGATATAGGTTTGTAGTTTACTTATTTCTTAAAATAATTTATACTTTGCTGGTCATGCCCAAAGATAGGTTCAAATACACTATTGTAAAAACCAGGTGACCTAAACTTTGCCAATTGTCATGAATTTCACAGTGAAAAGCCTGGCATTTCCAGTTGCCTTACATGACTAGTTGTAAATACAAACCAAACTTTTGTGCTTTCTAATTTTCTTCCAGAATTATCAATGTTCCACATACTAAGTGCTCAGTTTCCACTAAGCCTGCAGAAAAGAGGCCATTTTATGGCAATTTTGAAGATAAAACATTGTGCAATCAATAAAAATAATGTTTTCTATATCCCAATTGTTCTCTTTTAAAAAGCTGTATGAATTCTAACAAGCTTTTCAGAAATTATTTAAAATTATATGTAAAATTTGTAGTCATAAGTAAATGCGGCATAAAGAATTTAATGGAGCTGACTAGCATTCACCATTTGGAAATGTGTTTGTCAGAGTGGGAGCAGGTGTTGCCTGCAAGAAGTCAGAGCAGAACCAGGCATCAGAATCCACACCATATGTGGCAGAGGTGCCTGGAGACAGACAGTGTTAAAAGGCAGAAAGGCCATCATTCTGAGCTCAGGAATGATGCAGTGATGAGAATCAGAGAGAGAGCCTCTCCAAGGCTTGTTGCTGAGAATTGAAGCCCACCAGGAGAGTGAAGAAAGTCATTGCAATAAAGACAAAGATGCAGCAGACTGCAGCAGTTGGTAAGTTGTTGGGGTCAGCACCTCCTACTGGAGCCCAGCCTCTCTGTGGAGGAAGGGTGGGTCAAACCTGCAGTGGAACTGTGCAGAATTCAAACCCACAAAAGGTCAGGGAACTCAATTCCAGTCTCACTGCCAGAAACTAGCCTGAATTTCATTACAATTAATCAACTTAGATCTGTATGCTGCCCATGTCTATCAATGACAACAGAGACATGCCTTGAAGAGAACACTTTTTTTCTCTCCTCCTCCCTATCCTCCTCCTCCTTCTTCTTCTTCATTTCTCTCCTTTCTTGTTCCTGTTTTTGTCCTGTTTTAGTTTTTCTTGATTATTCTTATTTTTATAGTAACATGAACAGTTTTTGTAGTTTTCCTGTTCCTGTTAGTTTGTTCTATTCTTTTTATTCCTTCCATCTCACTTTTCCTCCTGTCTTCACCAATTTTCCAAGGTTTTCAGGATCTTCCTGTGTCCTCTAGCCTTTCTTCTAACCTTTCCTCCTTATATTTCTCTACATTCCCCACCAACTCCTTCTAACACTTCTTCCCAGAGGGTAAATTTGCTGTACTTATTTACTGCAAACAAATTTTTGATTGGTTCTAGATTTTGATATATAACCACAAACCTAGTTCATGCAGTTAAAGGTGGCAAATTAATAGTTACCACACTTTGTCATTTTCTAAGCTGGTTGATGCTATTGTCAAAGGTTTTTGTATTACTTTAGCCAAGGTGACATAATTATCCTAATGAGTTGTACTTTCTGGTATACCAAATCTGAGATTTCCTAAGAGTCATTGCAGATTCAAAACCCCAAAGCCAGCAAAACCTGGAAGGTACCCCAGAGAATTAGTCATTCCATAAGGGCTCTAAATATTAGCAATAAGAATACTTGAAATATTCACCCAGTGCTGAGAACATGAGCCTTCTAGGCCACCATACCACCACCCCCAGTGCCAAAGTGGAGCCTTTTGGGCTGCCATACCACTGCACCAGTGCCAAGGAGCAGCCCCCCCATATTGCTGAGGAGGTGAGCCTAGAAGGCACCAGCCTCACATGCCCCCCAACCAGAGGTGAAATGAGAAGACACATAAACAAGACTCAAAACAAGACTGCCAGATCACCTAAAGCAACCCAAAAGGGAAACGAGATGGAACACTCTGATACTCAACCACATGGACTCCCTGAACTGGCAACAAAAGAGGATCTGGAAAAAATGAAATCAGAAATAATTTCTCAAAAAACAGCAGAGATTGTGCCCATAGTGCAAGACATGATTAATAAATCTAGAGAGGACACAGATTAAAAAAATAGAGGAGCTGAGGAACATGATGGAATCCCACTGTAGGAAACAAATGGAACCCAAAAAACAGATGCAAACGATTTGCAGAAGATTAAAAACTCCATTGAAAATCTATGCAGCAGAATGAGACAATGTGAGGACAAAATTTCAGATATAGAGGATAAGAATGCAATTAGTGACAAGGAAAAGAAAAATTTCTTGAAAATAGTAAGGGACCATGAGAAATCAATCAAGCATCTGCTGGATGATGCAAAGAAGAATAACATAAGACTGATTGGAGTCAATGAAGAAACCAGGAGAGAGTGCAGACAACATAAAAAACCTATTCACAGAAGTGATGGCAGAAAACTTCCCAGGCAGGGGAAAGAACATGATATACAGATAAGTGAGGCATATAGGACACCAAATAGTCTTAATTTAAAAAACCCTATACATAGGCATATAATAGGTAAGATTTCAGAAACACAACAGAAGAACAAAATCCTACAAGCAGTGAAAGAAAAGAAATCACATACAAAGGAAAGCCCATCCAAATCACAGCAGACTTCTCAATGCAAAGCCTCAAGGCAAGAAGAGCTTGGAGTGATGTATTCCAAGCCCTAAAGGAAAACAGCCTCCAACCTAGATTGATGTACCCTGCAAAACTCTCTTTCAAAATTGATGGAGAAAGAAGATACTTTCATGACAAAGAGCACTTTAGGAACTTCAGGAATACCAAACCAGCACTCCAAAAACTTTTAAACAATATCCTAGGAAAAGATGATGAGGATCACAAAACCAGGAAGCCATGCAGAATGAATCCATCCAGCATGACAATAAATTAAATGCAAAGGGGGAGAATTCAACAAAAAGAAAAAGTCATGACAATGATAATTCACTACATATCAGTTATAACAATCAATGTTAACAGTCTCAATTCAATCAAAAGAAATAGACTGGCAGAATGGGTCAAGAAGAATGGTATCCAACAATACACTGCATGCAAGAAACACACTTAATTCAAAAAGAAAGTCATAGACTGAAAGTTAAAGGGTGGAAAACAATACTCCATGTGAAAGGAACCTGAAAAGAATCAGGAGTAGCTATCCTTTTTACAGATCAAGTGGATTTTAAACCAACACTGATTAAGAGAGACAAAGAAGGATAGTACATCCTTGTAAAGGGAACAATCCAAGAGGAAGAGATGAGAATCATAAATATATATGCACTAAACACTAGTGCACCAACTATATAAAACAAATACTAACAGACATGAAAAATCACATTAGCACTAACACAATAGTAGTGGGGGACCTCAAAACCCCACTGTCACAGAGAGATAGATCAAGTACACAAAATAAGCAATGAAATACTAGAACTCAATCAAATTCTTGAACAAATGAACTTAACAGATGTTTACAGAGTGTTCCACCCCCAAAAATCAGAGTACACATTCTTTTCAGCTGCTCATGGATTGTTCTCCAAAATAGACCACATACTCCCTCATAGAACATGTATAAGTAAGTGCAAAGGAATTGACTTTATTCTCTGTATATTATCAGACCATAGTGCAATGAAATTGGAGATCAACAGCAAAAGAAACTGCAAGAATTTCATAAACATGTGGAAATTGAACAACACACTTCTGAATAACCAGTGAGTCACAGAGGATATTAAAGAAGAAATCAGACAGGTCCTTCAATTAAGTGACAATGACAATACAACATACCTGAATCTATGGGACACAATGAAAGCAGTCTTATGAGGGAAATTCATAGCAGTGAATACTCATATTAGGAAAACAGAGAGAGCTCAATTACACAACCTGATGCTCAACCTTAAGCTTCTAGAAAAAGAAGAGAACAATAAACCCAAAGCTCACACAAGGGAAGAAGTTATAAAAATCAGAGCAGAAATCAATGCAATGGAGACTAAGAAAACATACACAAAAATCAATGAAGCAAAGAGTTAGTTCTTCAAAAGAATAAACAAAATTAACAAACCCTTAGCCAACCTTACCAGAAAAGGGAAAGAAAAGGTGCAAATCCATGCAATTAGGAAGGAAAAAGAAGAGATAACAAATGGACCCAGCAAAAATCCAGAGGATCATCAATACCTAGTTTGAGAACCTATATGCCAATAAGATGGAAAATATAGAAGAAATGGTCAGATTCCTAGATATGTATGAATAACCAAGGTTCAATGATGACCTAAAAATTCTAAACAACCCAATATCAATAAATGAAATTGAAAATGTAATTAAAAACTTACCAACTAAGAAAAGACCAGGTACTGATGGCTTCACTATTGAATTCTACAAGACATTTAGAGAAGAACTATTGCCACTATTGTTTAAACTCTTCAATGAAATTGAAAGGGAAGCAATACTCCTAAATTCATTCCTGGAAGCAAGCATCACCTTGATCCCCGAAGCAGAGAAAGACCCAACCGAAAAAAAGAACTATGGACCAATCTCACTAATGAACATAGATGTAAAAATCCTTCATAAGATACTGGCAAATAGAATGCAGAAGATTATCAAGAAGATCATACACCCTGACCAAGTGGGATTCATCCCAGGGATGTAGGGATGCTTCAACATATGCAAATCAATTAATGTAAGACATTATATCAATAGAGCCAAGGACAAAAAACATATGATTATCTCAAGAGATGCCGAAAAATTATTTTACAAAATCCAACAAACATGCATGATAAAAACCCTAGAGAATATTGGAATACATAGTCTTTATCTCAACCTTATAAAAGCCATCTAAGAAAAACCAACAGCCAATATCATAATAAATGGTCAAAAACTGAAATTCTTCACACTAAAAATCAGGAACCAGACAAGGATGTCCACTATCACCACTTCTGTTCAATATAGTTCTGAAAACATTAGCCATAGCAATTAGACAAGAGAAATAAATAAAAGGAATAAAGAAAAGAAACAAAGAAGTCAAATTGTCATTATTTGCAGATGACATGATACTCTATATAAAAGACCCTAAGAATGCCACCAAAAGTCTTCCAGACTTAATAACCAAATTCGGTAACATAGTTGGATACAAGTTCAACACACAAAAATCAATAGCTTTTCTGTACACAAAAAACAACTCACTGAGAGAGAAATAAGGCAATCAATTCCTTTCACAATAGCATCCAAAAAAATTGAAATACCTAGGAATCATCCTAATGAAGGAAATCAAAGACCTCTTCTCTGAAAACTATGGCACTCTGAAAAGAGAGATTGAAGATGATATCAGAAAATGGACAGACATCCCCTGCTCCTGGGTAGGAAGGATCAACATACTGAAAATGGGCATACTTCCACAACTGCTATATAGATTCAATCTAATTCCAATTGAAATCCCGGCAGCATACTTCACAGACCTGGAAAAAACAATCCAAAAATTCATTTGGAACAAGAAGAGACATAGAATAGCATAAGCAATTCTAGGCAATAGAGACATGGCAAGGGGTATCACAATCCCCAACTTGAAACTATACTACAAAGCTACTGTGAAAAAAGTGGAATGGTGCTGGCAAAGAAACAGACCTGAAGACCAGTGGAACAGATTAGAAGATGCAGAAACAACTCTAGACACACTCAGCCATCTCATCTTTGACCAAGGAGCCAAATACCCTCACTGGAAGAAAGATAGCCTCTTTAATAATTGATGCTGGAAAAATTGGGCTTCAACTTGCTAAACATTAAAACTAGACCTATATCTCTCACCATGCACTAAACTAAAATTGAAATTGATTACAGATCTAAATATTGAAACAGAAGTGCTGAACTGGCTGGAACATAAGTTAGGTAGGACATTTTTGTAGGAAAAGATTTTATGAAGAAAACCTCAGTTGCCCGTGAACTAGCACAATCAATCAACAAGTGGGATCTCTTCTTATTAGAAAGCATCTGCATGGCAAGAAAAACCACCAATAGTATGATGAGACAACCACAATGTGGGAAAAATGCTTCTCCTGCTTTTCCTCAGACAAAGGTATACTATCTAGAATCTATAGAAAACTTAAAAAAATCAGACCTCCCAAATTTAAAGACCCAATCCAAAATGCACATCTGAAATGAACACACATTTCCTAGCCAAAGAAGTAGAAATATCAAATAAAGATATGAAAAAGTGTTCAATATCAGCGGTCATTCATGAGATGCACATGAAAACAATGCTAAAATTCCACCTCACTCCAGAAAGAATGGCTGCTATCATGAAATCAATAACAAATACTGGTGGGGCTATGAGGAAAGAGGAGCCCTACTCCACTGCTGGTGAGAGGTTAGATTGGTGCAACCACTGTGGAATTCAATATGTAGGTACCTCAAAGAACCAGGACTGAATGTCCCATTTGACCTAGATATTCTGCTGCTGGATATCTTCCCCAAAGAATTAAATGAATCACACCACAGGGATATACATGCACCTATGTTCATAGAAGCACAGTTTGTAATAGCTAAAACATGGAAGCAGCCCAATTGGCCATCAACTGGAGAGTGGATAAAGAAAATGTGGGGGTTTTAATAAAATGGAGTACTACTCAGCCATTAAAAATGAGAGCTTAGAGATATTTATAGCTAAATGGATGAACATTGAGGTGATATTCTTAAGTGAAATAAATAGGACACACATATATAAATACTGAATAGTTTCTCTGGTGTGAGAAACTGAAAGTGTTAATAAGGACTAAAAGTTATAACAGATAATGTGAAATAAGAAGAAAAGCACTAAATGGGAAGGGGAAGTGGGATGGTAGGAGAAAAGAAAGAAGGGAATGGAATTAATATGAGAAAATGAAAAAATGGAAATAAAGTCTGTGTAAATAGGCAAGAATGGAGGGGTTAATGGGAGGGCAGGGGAATGGGGAAAAATAAGAACCAAGACAGATCATGTAAAGGTGCAAATTTCCAATGATGAATGTCATTATAATGTGTACCTAAAATGTACCAATAAAAGTAATTTAAAAAAGTATACTCGCAATAAACAATCTACAGTCATCAACCTCTGAATTAAACTAAAAACATCAACAACAACAAAAATAGAAATGAGAAGACACCTAAAAGATACAAAAACAAATTTCCAGCTCATCAAAGGCAAATCCAGAGGGCAATGAGGTGGAACAATTCAAAAGTCAACTACCTGGACTCCCTGAACTGGTAATATAGAAAATAACAAAACTGATGAAAGAGGCTCTGGAAAAAAATCAAGTCAGAAATAATTTCTCAGATAACAACAGAGATGGTCACCATAATGAAAGGCATGATTTTTTTTCTGCTGCTTATTTTATTTCAACAATCAACTGTCCGCCAGGAAGAAACTCCTGATGTCACAGCCCATTCACCTGCACCATTCTATTCTCAGAAAACTGCATCAGTGTCCCCAAATATAAAAATATCAAATAATGAAACTTGAACAGATTTTTAAACCAAAAAACGAGGCCTATCGTAGCTTGAATTTGGTGGAGGGGAGTGAAGTGACTTCAGTGGTCAGGTCGTCTTCCAGCAAAGGGGTGAGGGGCACAGCCAGGCAAAGGCAGGACACTGCAGGACCCACTGTCAACACCCCAGGGTGGGCTGCTGCACCTGATAGCTGTGGTACCTCAGAAGGCTAAAATAAATGGTACCTTCTGTCCTGAGTGGCAGCTGAGGAGGTCAAAGGCTGACCCTGAGTGACTCTGTTGAATGGCACTCAGGATGGTTAAATTCATTTCCAATGTGAGCTTCACCAGCCCCACTTCTCAGAGCCCTGGCCTCCTCTTGCCATGTCCTCCCCCACAGTCTCTACAGCCCTATGACCCAGGGTTGGAGACCTCAGAAACCACCCTTCTTCCCTTCAACTCCAAATGAGAGTTAGCTCCCACCTTCTACCTCTCAATATCCTTCCTCCTTGCACAACATGAAACACAGAAGAGAAAATCACTGCCGCCATCCCTGACACCCACCACCGGCCTGGAGGGCGGTCGGCTTAGTGAGACTGTTCCTGAGATGAGGATAGGCGGGCCTCGCCAGGCACCTCTGAATTCTGGCTGTCATTGCTCTCAGGCTTGATGTTCAGTGAGAAAGTTGGGGCCAGCGGGAGAAGGTGGAGCCGGAAGAGGAAGACTGGTGGGAGGGTCAAGGGCTGCTGCTGTGGCTGTGGCGGTGGCAGCGGTGGTGTGTAGTAGTTTGGGAGGAGGCCTCCCATGGGTTCAGGTCTCCCATGGGTTCCAGCGCCAAGACTCCTCCTTGGTAGCTGGTGCAGGGAGCATGCTGAAAGCCCTTATGCATGGCTGGGGATGCACCCTCGTAGCCCAGTGGGAACTGGTGAAAGGCATGATTATTAACACTAGAGAAGATACCGATTTTTTAAAAATATAGAGGTGCGGAAAGTAACAAAACCATGAATACTCAGCATAGGAAAGAAATGGAAAACATGAAACATCCAAGCAGATATCCAAGAGATTTGAAATTCCATTGAAAGTTTCCACAGCAGAATAAATGAATATGAGGACAGAATTTCAGATACAGAAAACAGGATTGTGGTTAGCAAACACAAAAGGACAGATTTCTCAAAAATAGCAAAGAGCCATGAGAAATCAATCCAAAAGCTACTAGATGATGCAAAAAAGAATAACTTAAGATGGATAGAAGTCAATGAAGGAGTAAGAAATAATGCAAAAGACATAAATAAACCATTCGCAGAAGTAAGCACAGAAAACTTCCCAAACAGGGAAAAAGAATTTGATATAAAGATAAGTGAGGCATATAGAACTCCAACCAGCCATGATCAAAAAAATCTACAAGTAGGCATATAATAGTCAAGATTCTAGAAATCCAACACAAGAACAAAATATTAAAGGCACTTAGAGAAAAGATACAAATCACATACAAAGAAAAATCCATCAGAATCACAGTAAACTTCTCAACACAAACCCTCAAGTCAAGGAGAACCTGGAGTGAAGTATTTCAAGCCGTTGGAGAAAACCTCCTCCAACCCAGATTGATGTATCCTGCAAAACTATCTTTAAAAATCAATGGAGAAATAAGATACTTTCATGACAAAGAACACCTGAGGAATTTCATGAATACAAAACCAGCACTCCCCAAAATTCTAAAAATATCCTAGAAAAAAGCAACGAGGGTCACAACTCCATGAAACCTAAGACAGTGAATTCATCAGGTAAGGAAAGAAATTAAATGAAAAGGAGACATGAAAAAAAAAAAAGAGCCAACAGCAGGAAAATATCATGACAAGGATAAGTCAATACACATAAGTTATAACCATCAATATCAATGGTCTCAATTCACCAATCAAAAGAAATAGACTGGCAGAGTGGATCAAGAAGCAAGATCCAACAATATGCTGTATACAAGAAACATACTTAATTCAAAAAGAAATCCATGGACTGAAAGTCAAAGGAGGGAAAACAATACCCCATGAAAAAGGAACCCGGAAAAAAAGCGGAAGTAGCCATGCTACTTGGAGACAAAGTGGATTTCAAACCAAGACTAATTAAGAGAGACAAAGAAGGTCAATACATCCTTGTAAAGGCAACAATCCAAGAGGAAGAGATGGTAATCATAAATATATATGCACCAAATACTAATGCATGCAATATATAAAACAAAAATTAACAGACATAAAATATCAAATACGTAGTAATACAATTGTAGTGGGAGAGCTCAATACCCCACTATCACAAACAGATCAACTACACAAAAAATCAAAAATGAAAAACTACAACTGAACCAAAATTTTGAACAAATGAACTTATTAGATGTCTACAGAGTGTTTCACCCCAGAATACATGTTATTCTCAGCTGCATGTGGTTTGTTCTCCAAAATATACCACATGCTACCTCATAGAACATGCTTAAGTAAATGCAAAGGAACTGAAGTTATCCACTATATATTGTCAGACCATGCAATGAAATTGGAGATCAATATCAAAGGAAATCACAAGAAATTCATAAACACATGGAAATTGAATAACAACCACCTGAACAACCAATAGGTCACAGAGGGAATTAAAGAAGAAATTAGACAGTTTCTACAATTAAATGATAATGTCAATACAACATACCAGAATGTATGGGACACAATGAAAACAGTCCTATGAAGGAAATTCATACCAGCGAAGGTCCATATTAGGAAAACAGAGTGAGCTGAAATGACCAACCTGATGCTGAACCTCAAGTTTCCAGAAAAAGAAGAGCAAGACAAACTTAAAACTCATACAAGGGAGGATATTATAAAGATCAAGAGCAGAAATTAATGCAATGGAGACTAAGAAATGATACCAAAAAATCAATGAAGCAAAACGTTTATTCTTTCAAAGAATAAATAAAATTGACAAACCTTTTAGCCAATCTTTGTCCCGGCCCGCGGGTAAGTCAACGGAGACCCTAGAGGGGGAGCGAGGATGAGAGGGGACAGGGGACACGAGAGATGGAGACAAGACAGGTTTCTGATCAAGTCTCGTTTATTGCGGAAGCTGCTACAACAT
>NW_004624813.1:654309-674328 GCF_000247695.1 Heterocephalus glaber | reverse complement strand
AAATAAATAAGAACTGGAAAGTAGGAGGTATACTTCTGGAGGTGGGGAAGGGGTCAAATGGAAGAGAAGAAGGGGGGATATGGGGTTGAAATTAATTAAGCTATGTTAAAGGTATATACCAACTTCTCAAAATAATCCCCATCATTATGGAATATTAATATTCACTAATACCATATTTTTTAAAAAGTTTTCAGCTTGGTAGCCCTTGGGATGTTTGTACATTTTACATGCCTCATTAATGCTACTGAAAAGTTACTCTGAGGAGAGCAAGTGATCACTACTAAGCTCCATGTAAAATTTTGTTCAACAACTGTCAAGTACCAGACCATAAGTTCCTGATTCAATGTACGTAAAGTTCAAAATTATGAAGACAGCCCTACATCAAAGATAAGAAACATCCTCTGGTGGTTAATGTTGATTGTCAACAAGTGGATTAAGAGAAACATGTGACTGAATTGTGTGGACAGTAACCTCATAGATGGGTTAAGCCACTGATGAGTTCCTAGCTGAATGGACTATGAAGAGGTGGGGCCTGGTCTGAGGGAATGGGTCATGTGACCATATCTGGTCTCTGGCCCCTTCCTCTGGTATGCTCTTGCTCTCTCTGCTTCCTGATCACCACAAGGTGAGCAACTTTTCTCTGCCATGCTCTTGTGCCATGGCAGTCCTGCCTTGTCTCAGGCTGAAAGCAATGGTGCCTGAGATAAGGCAATGGGTCATGGACTGAAACCATGATCCAAAATAAATCATTCCTCCTTCAAGCTGTTTTTGTCAGGTATTTTTTCACAGAGACAAAAAGAAGACAAACTATTGTCCCAAGTACTAGCCTAGTATACAGGGTAAAGCTGATTCTAAGTCACCATTGAAGAGAATTAATTGCTCTATCACTTTCAACACTGAAAGCTCTGTGAAGAGTGGATGGATTTATATCCCATGTTGTGATTCCTTGAAGAAGATACAGAAACAGTTGGGTAAGTACTGAAATGTCCCTCAATTAATAATAACATGTCAATCAACCATTTCTGATCAAGTTGTAATGATATATGAAACAAACACCCAAGCAATGCTGCAGTGCTAGTTTCAATTTTTTAAAAATAGTAAAAATTAAAAATTTATATGCATTGTTACTCAGAAAACTATTGTTTACAGACCTTTCTGGTAGTCAAGCTAGGCTAGTATAAAGTTGGTAGTATCAAATATTCTTACACTTTATTGTCATTGTCCAATGAAAAGTGAATATATGTCTGTATATTAGGTATATCATGTTTGGTAAATCCCTCAAATTTAGTTTTGTCGTACCTTCTTTATTCCACCTTTGAGAGTACAATCTTAACATCCTTCTTTCACAACATGAAAAATGGTCTAGATGTGAATAGGATGGGGAGGAACAAGAATAAAAGATCAATTGAGAAGGTTTTTATTTTTTATCATGCAACCCATCATTAATCCACTGATTATATGTTTTACTTTAAGTCTCTTGAAAGTATATTTACTTTAACTTTTAAAATTGTTTAGAAACTAAAACATAGTTGTTTCTTACAGAAAATCTTTCACGTTTCAAGTAATGATAACAGTGCTAGCCTGTTTCAGCTTCTCTTTAGCATTTATCCAGAAGTCTAAAGGGAGACAGACTTCCCTTCAGTCTCATCTATCCCAGGCACAGAATTATATAGCAACATGTAAAATTATAACTCTGGGGTGCTGCAGAATTTTATAATGCCTTCCAAAGCTTCCAAGAAAGACATAAATTTTTAACAAGTATATTTTGTATATTCATAATGCATTGAAAATTAAAAACCAATAATAGATACATATGGCTGAACACAATACTAAAAGATAATACAACATTCTTCAACTATTCAAAGGAAAAGTTATTTTTTCAAATAAACTCACTATGTCAAGGATGATCTCAGCTTTCAAAACAAGCAACAAGCTGCTTATAATTAAAATATGAAGAAGTACTTAGTGACAATATATAATGATTGAACATCTCCTATCAAAGTCCTAGTCTTCTTTTCCATTTAAGCTTTCAGATACTTTCTAATGTGTGATATAAAACTTTTTGCATTATCTTTTAAAATTCAGTTAATTTTTTATGACTAAAGCTACACCTGAAGGGTTTTCTCATCAAAATTTAAAATAACATCTTTTTTGAATATTACATGCTCATTGTAGAAATTTTAAAAATAAAGCAAAGGAAAACATTTTTAAATCATCTGTATGTTCACCTTCAAATATAACTGTTCTTAATATTCTGGTACTTTTAGAAACTTTTTGTTTTGTAAGATTTTAGATTTATAGCACAGTTGCAGAAATAGTTGCCTTATATAATTCACAAAGCTTCACTGAATGTTAAAATAACTTCTATAATCATACTGTGATCATCAGAACTAAGAAATCAAGATTGACACAATACTATTAGTTAAGGTACAGTATTTCTTTAGATTTTTCTTTATTGTGTCCTTTCACTGATCCATGATCCTTCTGAATATCATGCTGTATTTAGTTGTCATATCTCTCTAGTGTCCCTTGGATCTGTGACATCAGATGCAAATAACACTTCGGAAAAGTACTGATCAGCTATTTTATAGAATTTCTATCAACTTGGTTGCTTATGATATTTTCTCATGATACCATTTTTCAATATAATGCTGAATGATTAGATTGAGATTATGCCTTTTTGGCAAGAATCATACAGGAATGATATACAGTACTCTGCTCATGTTATCATATGAGAAAGTATATGATATCAACATAAATAATTATTGGTTATATTAATTAGATCACTTTGTACAAGTGGTGTCTTCTGGATTTCTCCACTAAATGGACTCTAAAATGACTATTTATCCCTGTGTAACTAATAAACCTTTTGGACAAAGTATTTTCAAATGCAAAGATTCTATTTTTCTTCAAACTTTTCCCACTAACTTTAGTATCTATCAGTGGATATTGCATGAGATAAGTTTTACTATTGTGTTTCAGCAATAATTTTCTATTTTTCTCATTCCTTCTTCATTTACTAATTGTAATCTTAAGGAAGAGCTATCTTTTCTCTTCAATTTTGCATTTAATCAAATGTTTATTTATATTGCTGTACTCATATGTATTTATTTTATGGATTATAATTCAAGCAGTTTATATTATTTTATAAATTATTCTAGATTTGGGCACTGGGATCTTTTCTGTCTGGTTTTCCTGTCCTTCAGACATGTTCCCATACATTTTAGACCATTATTGATGTTCTGCCACTGCAAGAGGATAGAATTTCATCTTATGTATTTTTTGTCCCACACCTGGAATCAAGTTCATCTCCACGAAACCCTGATTCTCTTTATTAGATAACATTTTAAGATCTATGTTTTTCATCAAGATCTACACTGATACCACTGTCTCTAGTTCTAGTCTCTTTCAATGGACAGAGCTTGGGAATACTTGTATGCATACTAACTCATGTATAAACATCTACATTTACTTCTGTATCTCTCTCTCTCTATATATATATGTATATATATATTAGATACATGTACTTTATGTATATTTTTTTAAATCATGAGTTTATAGTGACACTGTGATTACAGTCACGTTACAGGATTCATTCTCATCGTCTTTCCTTATATGTACTTTCTTCCCATTATAGAGAGCAAGAAAGCTGGTTCTCATAGTCTCCAAAATACATGCATTTAATTTTCAACTCTGGTATACAAAGAAAATATTGTCTGAAATATAAATACATACTCATGTCAGAAAACAAATTTACTAAGTAAAACACATGCAGCTCTTTCTGTCTTTATTCAGTCAAAGGACTATTTTCCAAAGTAACTTAGGTGAGTTCTTTTACGCCTCCTCCAGTGTTGTGCATTTAAAATAGATTCACTTGCTACGCTTTCTATTCCATTTGGGGTTCTTCTTATAGCCTGGTCCACTTTTTAAAAAAAATAAAGTCACACAGTGCATTTGTACACCATTTTTTGTGGTGTAGAGTGCTGTGAGTTTTGACAAAGGCATAGAGTCTGCTATCTATTATCATAGTCGGGATACTACACACACGTGTACCCTGCACTTCCAGTCTCTAAAAAGAGCTAAGACGTCTGTGGCAATCCCAGAGTAGTTTTGCTGAAATCGTCATCACAATCAATTTTACAAAATCTCCCTTTTTAACTTCTCTTGCTTTTTAGCTTCCTCACCACCCCGCTCAGAGGACCAGTGGTGACATATGTGTGGGAAGCCTGTAGACTTGTCTCATCTCTCCTGTGTTCTTGCTACTTAGTTCCCCATGAGCAATAATTAAGAGGTCTTTTAATTTAAGGGTTTATATGTACATTAAATAATTGTATCCCCGGAGCTCTTAGTAAATAACACTGGAAATCCACTTCATTAGAATCCCCTTTCCAGAGTATGTTCCCAGGGCTAAGTTCTGGTGTCCCGGGAGTGTCACGCTCCTGTGTTGTCTAAAGGCTGAGGGAACTGAAGCTCCTGAAACTATACCGGATGTGGCTGGAGGTCAAGCTTTTTCCGCCAGCTGTCAGGCAGCCCTGTGGAGATTAGCAGTGACTGACACAAGAAGGACTGTCACCCTGCCGATCAGGTGAGACAGCCCTTCTTAAACACCAGGCTTTCAAACTAAGACAGACAGAGTTTACAGGGCTCTGGATTTGATTGTCAATATTGTGGAAAAGCTTTCATCCCACATGTGAAGTTTTGACATGTGTGGCAGCCATGACTGCATGCAGGACTATCTTCATTTCTATCATCTATACTTCAAATATCTATGTAACCAAATGATTTATTAGTCTCTAGAATCTAAATAAAAAGAATCTCAGATTTCTTTGTTTTCCTTTGGTTCCTGATATGCTATAATTTGCACTCAAATTTCCACTTTCAAAGTTGAAAAGACTAAACAATTTAGCCCACTTGAAGCTTCAAAAATAAAAGAAACAGAGAAGATGAGGCCATCTTGGGGCAGCACCCTGAAAGAGTCTTCCTGCTGAAATAAACAATTCCTTCATAAAATTATGAAGACCAGGGCCAGGGATTTAGCTCAGTGGCACAGCACCTGCCTCGCAAGCTCAAGGTCCTGAGTTCTATCCCCAGGACAGAGAAAAAAAAATTGCGAATGCCAGATGGTAGAAAAAAAGAAGATAAGAATGACTCTGTCTGGCCCTCTTTCCCTAGGGAAAGCATTGAGATGCTTCATGTAGAATAAAAATAGTCAATCTCAACTTTGATGCAAAGGTTCTTATTTTAGACTTATGGAAAAACTCTCTTCTCAGCCAGACATCAAAGCAGAGGGCAGAGCAGAAAGAGTTCATGTTGAATCAATCAGCCTTGATTTGATCAACTTCCCGTTAATTAACAGCTAAGTGACTTTAAGAAAGTCACTTACTGTTTCTGGGTTTCTCTTTCCCCATCTGGAGAGCAACACATACCTCACAGATTATTAGGATCAGACAAAAATATTGTGTCAAAATGCCTGGCACATAATAGTTTTCTATAAATGTTAACTGAAGCAGAAAATAGCCATGGTTCAACATATTTTACACTTAAGCCAACACCAAGGATAGCATTTCATGTATATTTGTTTTACTATACAACTGTTTAGGCACTGCTGTGGACATGATAACATAGGAGAAACGGACTCCATCTTTAAAGGATGGCAGCTCAATTCTAGAGCAAACATTCCTAAGTGTTACAGGAATTCTCCAGGACAGTTGTGGCCAAATACTGGTGCAAAGTCATTCTCTAGATAGGGAAGAGAACAACCTAAAGTTGATGCCTCAAATATAGCCCACTAAAGAAAAGAAAAGCCTTTCTCAAGAATACATCTCTTTTTCTATCCCAGATGGATTTTTTAAAAATAGCAGCTGCTGAAAGGAGTTGTGAAATATCAAAAAGCATTTCATTTAATAAAATATTTATCTGCCCTTTTAAAAATCAGCTTACTTCATAAACAGATACTGTATAATTAAAACTTTCTTAGTTAAATCTCATTAGCAATGGACCCATGTCACTAATAAAATTTCATATTTGTTGCCTTCACTTAATTATGGTAACTATATACTTTGTTCCAGGCTGAGACACTTCTGGGAGTAAAAGTGGGCTTTATTAATAATTACCCTGGTAGCGTAAATGGGACCATTTAGGGTCAGTCCAAGGTCAGAAAGATTGACTAGTTTGACCACTGAGACTAAGAGGGCTGATCACGTGAGACTGGGAAATGGCATGAGGCTCTTTAGAGTTCAGCAACAGCATATTTTAACTGTTTTTTTTCTCCTGAATTGGAAGATTTGTATGTTACTTGTACATAATTTTCATTTGAACTGTTACTCTAAGAAAATTCCTGTATAGCTAAATTATCTTCAAATTTCACAGCAGGAATAGAATTCTGGTATTGATTGCCTAGACCTTGACTTATTGTTTACTAATCCATTAGAGACAGTATGTCAATTTCATGATTATTATATTTGATCCACATTTTATGTTCTCTCTCCCCAAAAGGAACATATTGTTTCCCCGAGGATGTATGGTTTAAAGACATGGCTGGGATTTTAAATAAAGTGTGATTATGTGAGAAAAATATATTTATTGTGTTCTATAGATATCTATGCATAGATATTATTTACAGTATACCACTTATACTTGAATCTCTTGGATTTATCAGTTCAGTGAAGTGAGAGATATCTTAATATTGTACAATATCCTCTGCCAGGAAATTTTTTTAATAACATAAATATCTTCAGTAATTATTATTATGTTACTCAAAGTTATTTCAAATATTTTGATAATGGCATCTCTCCTTTTGCAGAATCCTGACAATTTCTGTTAATCCTGTCTATATTTTGTCCTCTCTTAGCTTTCTATGTTCTTTATGACAATTTAGCATTCAGCTAAATATACTACCTTCCAGCTAGTATATTACTGGAAATACTAAAAGATTTAAAGAAAAAAAATGGTTGAATGAAAAAACACACTTGATTAACAAGTTTGGAGTGTTTGTCAAAAACCAGACACTGTATAATATTTAAAATTTATTTCCACTGCATTTGTGAACAGATTTTTCTTCTTCAAATATTTCATTCATTTTATAATCCATATAGTATTTTAACTATTGCCTATTAAGTACTATTATCATTGTGAAAATGCCAAGGTAAGACATATGTCCTGTCTTACTGGGCTCACATGCACTTTTTATTACTTTGCATAAGGTAACAGAGTAAGAATTATGACTGTATATTTGCACTATATGTTCTCAGGGGTCAGAAAAATGTATCAAATGTGCCAATTCTAAATTGTTTTGAAGTCTATCTATTTGAAAGGTCAAAAAAAGGTGTTTTAGTCCCAAGAAGTAATAGAAATGGAGGAAAATCTGCCAAGCAAAGAGGTTCAATTTTGTCCTGCATTCATTAGCTTCTCTGTACCCAGCCTCCCTACCTAGACAAGAGGAGGTACTTACAGAATGCTCCCCAGGTGCCTAATTGAGTACATTTCCCCTGCAACAACTCTGTTATCTGCTAGTATTTAATTATATTTTTCTATTAAACAAAGTTCTCGATGAATATTCTTTGCAAATCCCATCTATTTTCCTCTTTCACACATTAGACAAAATAGAATTTTATTTCAGAGTAAATTATCTTAAAGCAAAAGCTCTTGTATAACACTAACTTTGTATAACAGCTTGATTATAAACTTAAGATATTTCATTTACAAAGAGCCACTGACTGAAAAAGATCAGTAATTTATACTCTCTTCCTGTGAAGATCAAAAAAACCTATTAGAAATTTATCAAATTAATAAATGGATGAGTATTTATTACTTACCCAAAATTGATTTCAAATAATATATATTAAATTTACTCCAGCTCAGTGTTGAATCTCATAAGTAAAGTCAGTGAGACTGACTAGGGTACTTGAAATTACCATAAACCAGGTAGGAATAGAATAAATTGCTATTGCCAAACTAATGAACAATCAAGGACAGAGAGAAGCAATATGACACTTAAGCATATAAATAATCAAAGTATCCACAAATCTAAAACCCAGAAATATATGCTCTATGGGATCTCTGTGAGTGTTATAAATTCAACAAAGCAGAAAAATTTTCACATGAAGTTAGCATGCCCTCAGGCAACCATTTAATAGGTTATGCCTTGGTTTTCTTTGTTACCAGGAAAAAAGCAAGTCTTAACAGAGTTTTTAACCCAAATGATAAGTCTGGCATCTAAATCTCTTTCTAATTGAGTTATATCAATCAGAATATCACAAATAAATTTATAATTTTACTTGTTATATTGGAAGTTTGAGAGTGACTGCCAAGTTCCAGCTGCTTTCAAAATAGGGAGCGTTCCTTAGGGGGGGAAACACTTTCACCAGGAAAATAAACTGTGCAGTATTGAGGTTCATTGATACAAATCATCACATATTTCCCCTGTCTGAATTTTGAACAAAATTTAATGAAAATAGGGTCAAAATTCTGATAGTGATCAAATAACTAAAATTTAATTAACATTGGATTAGAGCATTCTCTTGGTCCCAAGAACAAAAAATGTGTCTTTAATTCTTCCTCCTCCTCACTCACCACTCTTCACCCTAACAAGAGCAAAATTAATGGGCAACCAGTGACATAACACTCCAGCAGTTTTCACCTCATGCTGCCTATGGTGGACCAATATTTCTCAGTCTTCTACTACATGACACACCATTTAGACCAATCATATTCTTCCTTCTTCCTTCAGAGAATGCTGAAGTCATTGGTGGATGGGTGGGGAAGAGTATGGAAAGAAGACAAGATCAACTTTAAAGAGATGGAAAAAAATGAAGATCATCAAAAACAGATACAACACCCATAAGAGACAAAAACTTCTTTGATTGCCTTTGTCTATGTTTACTTACCTCTGCCTTCTCTGAATTTAAACACACACACACACACACACACACACACTTTCTGGGTTATATGTTCTGGTAGAAAATCATAGTTAGCTTTTTACTCTTCATTGTTTCATGTTTGTGTCTTTATTTCCTCCAAAAGATTATTAATCCAAAAAGAAAGTTAGAAGAATATAACCACAGCATATGGCTCTTGGCTTCTCAGAGAACTGGATGTAAATTTCACTCTTGTACTTTTCCATCCATGCTACCTTGACTAAATTATCTAATCCTTCAGAGCCTCAGACTCCTCATTTATAAAATAGTCATGACTTTAAGAGTATTAGAAAAATGTTTTAGACATATTTGCCCTCATATTTTTTTCTACAGATGGTAATTTTTATCCCTTTTGAATCTTTCACAGAAGATAATTTTCTGTGCAGTACCAAGAGTGTCAGATGACTTAGTGACTATTATGCTCCCACTGCTCTACCTCGGTGGGCCACTACTAAAATGATAGTGTGTATGGTTTTAGAATATTTGTATATTTCAATGTTTGTATATTCTTGCCTTGTAAATTAAGAATAATCTACTTTAAAATGAGATCAATTTCTGTACAACTATGAACACCTTTGCAGGTGTTTATAAAAGTAATTCATGCTTATTAAGAAATTATATTTGTTCAGTTATGTTTACTAACATTTTTAGATTTCATAAATCACCAAGAGAGTAATTATGGTGAATTTGAAGCTGAGGAGGTAGAAGTACTACAGAGGAAGTGAGTTTATAACTAAACAAATTTTTTACAAATTCAAAATATTTATTATTATGCTACAGAAATAGAAAGATAAAATGAAATCATTTTATTGTCCGATATAAAGCAAACAACTCAATTAATGTATTCTGGTCAGTGTGTGTCAAATGAGTTTCTTCCAGAATTAAATTTGGTCATGTATTGAATGGGCAAGAAACTCTTACTGGCAATGCCTATTACTTCTGTGGTATTTTAAAATTCACTGTGATAATTGCAGAGGTGTTACAAATAGAACCAGATGCTATTTTTTCTGATGGTGTTTGTGATGAATTCTATGGAATGAAATTTATTAAACTAAAAATTCAGCAATTATCTATAAATAATATAGCTATATTTGCCCTCTAGAACAATAATATTCACTGGAAATTATTTATGCTTTTTAAATCAGCAGAAGTTTGAGTTATTTGTAAAATTTATAAATAAAATTCAACTCAGGTTTTTAAAATAGATACAAGATTTAGTGTCAGTTTCTTAAGCATGATGAAGACAGATAACTATCAGTTATGTATTCTAAGTATTTCCTTGAGGTCACATTAATTTTTTTATCTGTTTCTATGAAAATTGAGAAATAACATACCACAAAAGAATTTTTCAGCTAAAGTACAGTTGGTGGGAATACATTTAGTGTTCCTTCATAGTGAGGCTGTTAAATATAATATGATATAACCTTGTAATATGAGAAAGACTACCATTCTTGTACATAACTATGACCACAAGCTTGCTTTGAGTCATTGGAAGAAAAGTGTTTCTACTCTGTGAATACCTGATATAATGTGGAGTAAGCACAGGAAACTCCTTAAGAGGTCAAGCAGAACTCAATATCATTCTAGAAGTCACTGTATGGTTTGAGGATGCAGATATGTATAATTCAATGTATCTTATACAACTGTATAAATGACTCTTGTTATTAAGAAGTAACATAAAGGGTTAATATATAAGTATCTGCTTCTATGGTGGAGTTCCATTGCTTGAAGCTTCCTAATTCATAAGTACATTCTTTCTTGATCTATATAACTACTACCCTTATAGTGCCTACACAAAATGGAGCATATTTTAATATAGCATATGCAAAGCATGGGAAACATGTCAGTTCAAATGCTTTTGACTAAAATGAGAGAACTAATTCCAAATGGCCCAAGTATAACCCAAAATCCAAAGGTAGAGAAGTTCCAGAGATGGTTGACTCAATGGTTCAAGGATGCCGCTAAGAACATAGATTGTTTTCCCTATGGGTTGATAACATCCATATCATTGTTAGATTATGATACTCTCAAGGAGGTTGCCGGAACAAATCATGGTATTCTCAAAGCACATTAAAGAACTAGACGAAAGCATGTTAAAGGTCTATTCTTACCTCCCAAGAAGAATCTTTTCCAGGTGCCTCTATCAGATATTCATATCACATGGGCCTGAATTGCATTGCATGCTTATTTGTAAAACAAGTGCGAAGAGAGATGGGGTGACCTTTATTTGCTTAAAGGCATCAAGATTTGTCCAGAGCAGGTGATGAGAAGTTCAAATTACCAGAAGAATGTGGTTCCATGTTAGGGCAGTTATATACCTGACAATCATTAAACTCCTGCTTAAATATTTTTCAGCTTAGTAAGAACATTTCCTGTATCAACTAACATTTGCCAAAAACAGACCAAAATCTTGCCATCTCTTGGTTCACACTCTTTCACTGTTTTAAAATTTCAACATAAATAGAAACTCCAAGTTGTTACTTTGGGGGAGAAAAGAACAAAGATATGAAGAATTGAAAAGCATCCCTTTCTCTTTGTTTCTTTCACTTGGTTCCAATCATTTCTCTGTACTGGAGAAGTAGGTTCTTTAAAAGTTTTAGATTCATATCACTGATTTTATTTACCTGGATTTTACCCCTTCCAGGCAGCTTACATGACTTCTCAGACTCAAGGACAACATTTAATATTTCCTCTATGGCTACTTTGACCATGATTATTCTTTACAAATAACTTCATTTTGTTCAACATAAATGAAATACTTGTTCAGCAGTGGCTTAGGAAGCCAGGATGGTGGAAGCGGTCCCCCCAAGCGCAGGCAATAAGAATAGGAACTGCCTGTAGAGAATTTAAAAATGCTAAAACCAAGTAAAGCTCTATCTTAATATATTATCATGATCCACCAGCAATTTTTCAAATGTTCATGATAAAAGCACTCCTACTAGGAAATATTTTATTGGTCTAATTTCTACAGTGCTTTGGTTATTGTTAATTTGCAATCATATTTTACATTTCAAATTAGTACATTTTAATCCTTATTCTTTAACAAAAACTTTATTTTGGACAACAACAAATTTAGAGAATGCCCAGTGAGACAGTTGCACCACAGGATCAGGCATACACACTATTTGAGACTCTGTTTCTGATAGTTTGAAAAATTTCAACTTGCTGTGGGTGCAGGTTGTTACCCTGCAGCACATTGTTATTGTCAAGAATATTATATTAACAAATATGAACATTTACTTTTTATGGCTGAAGAAAGAGGTTGTGTTAGTTTTTCTGTTGCTGGACACACCTGACACCCACTGCTTAAGGGAAGGGAATTTAAATTTGGCTCATAAATGAAGAGGAATCATCTCTGGTTGGTTAGTTCCCAGGCAGAAACATCATGGCAGAGGAGAATGGTGAAGCAAAACTGCTTAGTTCATGGCAGCAGGAAGCAGAGAAATGGAGGGGAAGGGACAAGGGACCACAAAGAGGACCCAAGTTGAGACCTCCATGACTCATCCAGACAGGCCCAAAAAGCAGGGTGCTCTATCTATCCCCTCTTTGGCTCTCAAGCCAATCAAGTTGACCTACTCAAGCTTAACTATCTCATAAATTAATCATAGTTATATAAATTATATCATAACATAATATTGTATGCCATTATAAAGATAAAGAAATGGTCTTGGACTAATTTGATTTTATCTCTACTAAAATCACTTAAAAATTCATTTTGGGGATCTGGGATTCCCAAAATGGTGAATACTAACTCTTACCTTGATTTTTTTATAGGGAACTAGTCTAGGATAAGTGGTATCATTAATATCATCACGCTGTTTCTATTCTTCACAAATTATAGAAGGTTCTAGGAACTTCTTTAAATTTACAACACCTCAAAGTACATGGATCAACATTTAGAGTTCTGAAGATCAGAAACAAATGGTTGAAAGCAGCCCAAGAATGATTACAACTCAGTGTCCGCTGGTCAGAATGTGAGAAACCACTGGCTGCTAACAGAAATTCTGATTAACTTGGAGATGGAGAACTCTTTAAAAAGCTAATTCTCAGCCAGGAATGGTGGTGCAGGCCTGTAATGCCAGTACTCTGGGAGACTGAGGCAGGAGGATCACAAATTCAAGCCTTGCCTAGCCAAAGTAAAAAAATGTATAAATAGCCAGAGGTATAGCTCAGGACAAAAGCCCTGATTTCAGTCCACAGTACCTAAAAACAAGCAAGCAAACAAACAAACAAGAAACCTAATCCCTATCATAGCAGTAAGAAAAAAGTAAACTTGAGACCCAAAGGAAATTTGTTGCCAGTGAAGACAATCAGGCCCATGCTGCTTTTTCTTGCTCATAGAGAAAATAGTTTAAGTCAGATACTTACATGTAAAAAACATCCTTTATCAAATTGAGGAAACTGAAAGAACCATTTTATTTGTTCATTCAACAAATATTTATTAAGTGGTTTATTTACACTTTCAGTTTCTCACTCTAGAGAAACTGTTCGGTATTTACACATGTGTGTCTGATTTATTTCACTTGAGAGTATCGCCTCAATGTGCATCCACTTAGCTATAAATGTCTCTAATTTCTCACTTTTTAAATGGCTGAATAGTACTCCAAAAAACCACATTTTCTTTATCCAGTCTCCAGTTGATTGGCAATTGGGCTGCTTCCAAGTTTTAGCTAAAAGGTATAATAGATAATGTGAAATAGGAAGAAAAGGGGCAAAGGGGAAGGGGAAGTGGGAGGGATAAGGGAAAGAAAAGAAGGAAATGGAATTAATATGAGAAAATGAAAAAATGGAAGCAAAATCTTTGTAAACAGGAAAGGATGGAAGGGATGGAATGGTTAAAGGGAGGGCAGCGGAATGGGGAAATAACAAGAACCAAGAGAGATTATGTAAAGGTGCAAATTTCCAATGATGAACATCACTATATATTGTATACCTAATATGTACTGATAAAAATTAATTTAAAAATATTTATTAAGTGGCAATCATTAGTCCATATTGAGCAGTCCAATATAGCTCCTGTCCTGATTAAGTTTGGTTAACTTTTAGCCAATGAAACAAAAAACTAGACAAATAAACAGGTAAAATAGTATTTCAGATGATGATAAATGCCATAGAAGAAACAAATCTGATGAACAGATTCAACATGAACTTATTCTGGCTTGCTCTTTAAGTTCTAAAAGATTTAGAAAATATTTACTCATCTGTGTTCTTTCAGTATATTAATAGTTTTTTCTTAAAGGGAAATGAAAAAAATACATATCTAGCTGCTTTCTAGACCTTCTAATGGAATAACTGCTCCTCTTTTACCTAGTAAGTAATGAATGACTTTTACACAGATTTGACAAATTCATGGCCAATGTTAATTTCACATAAGTTTGACACTATTTTTATGATATCAGATCAAATCAAATGCGGAGAGCTTTTTCTAAACATCAAAGTGAATATACAGAAGTGCTTACATTCTTTTTTGCCCATAGAAGTGAAAATAAGGTTCAGAGATATAGATAAATAATTCAATACATCCAGTTTTAATCTCAGGCAAGATATCTATAATCTTGTTAAGAAGTCTGAGATGTTAACTGTGGGGAATCCTTTAGCTCAATATTTTGAATTTCAGATAATGTATCCTTAGGTTTACTTTTTAAAGTGTTTATTTTGTGCTCACTTCGGCAGCACATATACTAAAGTGTTTATTTTAACGTTAAATTATGAAAGCTTTGAAGAGTTTGTATATCAAAATATACTTAATTCTTAGGAATTTATCTTGGTACCTGGGGATTCTCAGTTTACATTCCTAATTGACAGAGCTTATAAACTTTCAAAAGCTATCAACTTTGTTTCATCTTTGTTCTGTGAGATTAGACTTTCAGGCTTAGAGTTCATCAGAGTTGAACTGTATGAGTTCAGCTGTAGTTTCAGGCTGTGATTAAACATAGAAGAACAACAAAATCAAGACTAGGATTTTTTATAATGTGGTTGAATTTTCATAAATTCCCTTTGACTTTTTTTTCCTTATCCTGATATCTTTTCAGTAACAATCCTTTGGCAAATCCAGAAGTCTTCTGCCATGGGAACATAACTCTAAGATACAGTAAAAACACGGGGAATCATATTTTATACATGAGATTAGGCTTGTCTATAAAAATCTTGTACATAACCATAGCAGTGTAGAACTGATCTATTAAAAGACTATGAGATTGATCATTAAAAATTATGTCTGTATGGAATTATCTCTAAGTTGGATTATAGAGAGTTCTAGTATCTGCATAAGTAGTAGAACTATTCCTATGCTAACTTCAAAGTGTAATATTTGCTTGGTATTCCATATATCATTTTTGGAAAAATATCTATTCAAGATTTTTGTTCATTTTTAAATTGAGATTATCTCATGTTTTGTTGTTGTTGAACTGTAGTTTTATATATTTTGAATAGTGATGTCTTATCAGATATATGATTTTCAAATATTTTCTTTTATTTTGTACCTTGCCTTTCACCCTGTTGGTCACATCCTTTGATGTACAATTATATTTTAGTTTGATATAGTCCCATTTTTAAACTTTGCTTATCTTGCCTGTGCTTTGGTTGTCATATCTAGGAAATCATTGCTACTTCAAAGTCACATAGCTTTCCCCCTATATTTTCTTCTAGGAATTTTAGGTCTGACATTTAGGCCTTTAACCAATTTTGAGTTAATTTTTGTTTGTGGTGTAAGATAAAAATAGGACTTCATTCTTTTTCCCATGTGGATATATAAGTTTGCAAGTGCTATTTGCTAAAAAGACTGTCCTTTTCTCCATTGAGTAGTTGTGACAGTATTGTCAGAAATCTTTTGGCTATATCTATAAGGGTTCATTTCTGGGCTCTTCCTTCCATTGGTATATTTGTCTCTGTATAATGACTTTTCATTATTATAAAAATCCCAACTTTCTTATGAAGTAAGTTAAACATTCTTTTTAATCCTGATGAAAATTCTTATTTAAATTTTTTCTTGACTTACTCAAAAAATACACTTGATCTTAGCCAAAAGGCCGAGAAGCGATGACTTACTCAAAAAATAAAGGCCCATGATTAAATAATTCAACCTTAAAATATAAGAATAAGTTGGAAAGTATTATCTTCCAGACATTATAACCTCTGACAAAGGCATAATAACAACATAGTGATAGTTGCACAGAACAAATGAAAAGGCAAATGAAATAGAATACAGAACTCAAAACAGCAACTGTATAGTATGTGTCAGTCAGCTTTCTATCACAGTGAAAAAACATTTGAGATAAACAACTTGAAGGGGAGAGAGATTTAGTTGAACTTACAGTTTTAGAGGTTTCAGTCCATGGTCACTTGACTCCACTGTTTTAGGGATCATTGAGAACAGAACACACAGCAGGAAGCATGTAGTAGAGCAAATCTGTTCACCCATGGTGCCAGAATGCAAAGAAAGACAGGAAGGGACTACTAGTACATCTCAATGATTTAATTTCCTTCCACTAGTTGCCATTTACTAAAGGTTCTACCACCTCCCCAAAGTGCCACAGACTGAGAAACAAGCCTTTAGTCTGTAGACCTTTGGGGGTTATTTAAGATTCAAACCATAAATCACATACATCACAGATCCATTGGGAAAATACAATCATTTAAATACTGTAGACAAATTATCACAGTATATTGCAAAAAAATTAGGACCTAATCTCTCTATACAAAGTTGGACTCCCAATTTATTGAGCACAAAACATGTGATGATAAAACTAGAAAGTCAATAGAATAAAATATAGGCATATGTTCTTCTTGAACAAAAGTACAGAAAATGCAAACTCTTTGGTAAAAAAAATGTGATGATAGTTACAGATTTCTGCTCAAAGACAGTATAACTAAGAAACAGATGAAAGAATAAAGGGAGATTGAAGTAATATCTTAATTTAACGACTAGTTGATTTGTTGAATACATATGAAATTTCTGTAAAATAATAGGCAAAGGGATCAATAAAAAGAATGCAAGGTTCTATGTCTGAACTGTGTGTTATCAAGTCATTAGACACATGGCTACTGAGCACTTGGAAAGGAAATCTCAGAAACTTACATACTTAAGGAGAGATACTAAATAATATCAAAGCAATGCAAATTAAAACATCACTTCTTATGTCTTTAACCCTATTTCTCTGGTAAAATTAGAAAGCACTAATGATAAGTGTTGGTGGGAGAGATTGAAATACAGATACCCTCATGTGCTGCTGATATGTGTGTACTATCTACGTTGTCTGAATGTGTGCGTATATGTGCGTGTGTATATGCATATGCTCTCTATTTATTCTGTCTTTTTTATTGGTTTTAAGCTTGGTCCTACAGTTAATATATTCAATGTTCACTATTTAGTGAAAAGATTTTAACCTCTGAGTTCTTGTATATTAAAAACATTTACCTGTAGCCTTCAGGTTTAAAGAACAGCTCAACTGCATACAAAAATCTTAATGCATACATTTATTTTCCTTAGAGATCTATTGTCTCATGGCACATATCTTACTGCAGAAAAATTTGAGTCCATTCCAACATATATGTTGTTAAAATGTATCTAGTTTCATGAATTCCCAGAGAAGGTTTTCTTTAATTTTGAGGTTTTTGAATTTTAAAATAAAATTTAGTTTTGAATATTCTTGCTCAAGTATCACCAGTTTTAGTCTCCTCCTAATATATGGATTTAAATGTCTTCTTTCACAAATGTTTTTCTTAAGAGTTATCTGCATTATGTCTATTATTGTTTGCTTTGCAAAATTTGCTCATTTCAAGATCAAAATGTTCTTTCTAAAAAGGCACAAGAAATTCCTTCACATTCTATAAGCATCCCAAGCTTGCATGCCACATACATATACTTATGTTTCTGTATAAGTTTATTCTTTTTTTTTTTTTTTAGTGCCAGGGATCGAACTCAGGTCCTTGTGTTTGTGAAGCAGGCAGCGGAACCACTGAGCTAAATCCCCAGCCCCTATAAGTTTATTCTTTAAGACTGTGACAATTTAGACAAGTGTCTTAGCAGAGCACTTGCTTGGAAATGGCACCTCCACCAATAAGCTGAAGCCTACTCTCATCTTGGATTTCCAAGATCAACGACTTTTGTGTCCCAGAACTTTCCTTGAATTTCTTCCTTTTTGGTAAGAAAAATTTCCCTAGCTTCAACCTCCCTGAATTCACACCTAGTTTACTATGTATGCATATTCCCATTGCAATGCTATTCTTAAATAAACAATCTTTTGAGAATCTCTATTTGCTATTTGGTTTGACAATTTCCTCTTTTGGAAATTCCCATTACTGTATAGGTGTGTTGGGTTTTCTTTGCCTACCTTCCATAACACTTTTATTTTTAAATTTGCAAGTACACTTTTTTGAAGTATAATGTACATAGAATACACATAGCTTATAAATACTCACCTAGACTGATATTCTCAAAATAAACACACTTATGAAACTAAAAAGAGCTTAAGAAGCAGACCATTACTGCCATTGGAAAAGCTTTCTTTATGTCGGATACCCTCCCAGTCACCGCTCAACTCCCCTCTCTACTATGCAAATGTAGCTTGTTACTCTGATACCACAGGTTAGACTACTTGATTTTCTTTATGTCTACTGAATATTTTCTTTTGTGTATGGTTCTTTTGATCAAAATTGGGCTTGAGAAATTCAGTACATCGTTATATATTACTTTATTGTCATTGCTAGATGACATTCTATGGTGTGATTAAACTACATTTTATTGATCTATTTTACTGTTGATAAATAGTGTACCATAATGTTAAATGAAATAAATCAGACACAGACACTTATATATTACATGGTTTTTCATATATGAGAAAACTGAAATATAAATAAAGAGTAAAGGAAAGGAAAGAAGATACTTTTACAAAAGCTGTTTTTATGGACATTTATACATATCTTTTCATAAACATGTTATGCATTTCTGTTGGCTATATATGAGTGGAGAGCTGGGGATTTAGCTCAGTGGTTCTGTCGCCTGCCTCGCAAGCGCAAAGACCTGAGTTTGATCCCCAGTACCAAAAAAAAAAAAAAGATACATATGAGTGGAATTAGTGGTTGTAACACACACACACATATATATATGTTTTATATAATATATATGAAATTTCAGCTCTGATAGATACTGCAAAAGTATTTACTAAAGTGGTTAAAATAATGTACACTCCATCAGGAATGAGTGTTTCAATTGCTCCATCACTGTCAACACTAGATGTGCTATCATCTTTTTCATTTGATCTGTGTTATATTTTATTGTGGGTTTATTTCTTTCCAGTTATTAATGAGATGGATTTACCACTTTAAATATGTTTATTGGCCATTTGGATGTCCTCCACTGTAAAGTGTTCAATTCTTTCCTCATTTTTTCTATTGTCTGTCTTTGCCTTATTGACAGACATTATCTCTGAATTATGGGTATGAGTAATAAGTATATTTTACACTGCTTATCCAGCTGTGTGTATTGTAGTTTCACTTTCTGGTCCACAATTTTAATGAAATTCAATTTACTTATTTTACTTTAGAGTTTGGATCTTGTTTAAAAATTCTTTTTCTACCTCCAAATCATTAAAATATTGGTTATATGCTTTCTTCAAAAACTCAATTGTTTACATTTAACAATCATATTCATAATTTCTCTGAAATTATTTTTATGTATGATGGATAATGCAAGAAAAGAGATTTTTTCCCTATATATTCTATTGCCCAGCACTATTATTAAAATAATTACACTCACACCACACCTCTATAGCTTTACAACTATTGGTATCTGGTAGTGCAAATCTCCCAGCTATGTTATTCTTTAGTATTTTCCTGGGTACTCTTGGACCTTGTTTTTACACATAAACTTTAGAGTCAGTTTGTTAATAGCCATAAAAGGACCTTCTAAGTCTTTGGAATTGCACTGGATCTGTAGATAATTTTGACTAAAATTCACCTCTTTACAATATTGAATCTTCCAATATGCAAAAATGGACTACTCTTCTGTTTTATTAGATTAGTAATGAGCTGTGTTTTGTAGTTTTCAGTGTTAAGTACATTTTATTAGAAATTATTTATAACTACCTGTATTTTGTTTTATTTA